>JAEQBH010003330.1:600000-1053882 GCA_016808115.1 Tetrastigma voinierianum | reverse complement strand
GAGATAAAGATGAATAGTGATCCAAAAAGGGGAAATTTTATAAAACATGTCCAAGAGTATATATTGCCACTGGTACTGTTTTTCAAAATATCATTTTCAAGAAGGAAACGTTTTAGCAGTGCATCCTCTTCATGTTTTAAGCAGCACCTGTGATATGCCTAATGGTTGTGGCTAAAGCAGATTTCAGATTCAACAACGATTTATAGCCAAACAGGAGGAAGTAGTAGCCAACTCATGTCATTTATTGACAATCGAGGCATTTTCTAAAAAGCCATGTCTATTTCCATCAACAAGTACTAGCATTATACACTACCTTGATTCTACAGTCTTCTTCATTCATGAGAAATAAAGAGAGAGAGAGAGAGAAGCAACACCATTTTGATAAGCCAAACAAAGGAATTACTTAAAGCATAAACATTTATTACCCCTTACCTCAATGGAATCAGGGTGCAATTGGCAATCATGAGCTTTCACATGATCTGCAATCAATTGAAGAAGCCTACAGAAGCCACCACTATGTTTTCCCCTGCTCGTAAAGCATTTAACAGCAGCACAACAAAGTTTCTGTCATTGGGTAGAAGAACTCTAGTCAGACAAAAGAAATGGAATATGTTTCAAGTTTGCTTTTTATTTCTCTTTTTCCCACTTTTCCTTTCTGTTATCAATTGACCATAACTCAAATTTAGGCCAAATTCTAACCACGTACTGTCCGTACAAAGCATACACTGTATGAGAGAAGAATCACTCTATAAGCCCTCAGTGAAAAGCTCAGACAACACCATAGTAGCTTCAAGCAAATATTTCAACAAGACCACATTGCTAAAAGAATCACAACATTCCCGCACCTTCACCACTAATAGCAAACTTGTGAGGACTCTTGCTCTAATCACTGGTGGATCAATAGCCATCCTCTAAAAGATTCTACTAAATTAAAAAAAATGCCACCTTTTGAAGGATCCTGCAGGTCTAAACTTCTTATTGAACAAACTTAACTCTTCTTTCCAGCAACACTTTCAAAAATAGTAATACCAAAGAACCCAAACTTATACCTATCTCTCGTTCCCTTCCTAACCCCAAACAAAATGCCCTCACTTTCCTTCTTTCCCGCTGATCAAGGTTTTCCGTCTAATGGATCCCCATGTAATAGGGGATTCAAATAGAGTGCGAGTATACACCATCTGGACTGCACATTCGTCATACTAGTCCCCATTCCGCTAATGCCATGGATGTCAACTTATTCACTAAAGAAAACATATTCGTTTTTGACTTTTTGATTTTCCTTTCCTTGTCGCGGGAAAGCTATACCGGAAAAAAAGAGTGAATTCTGCTGCCATTCTGTGGATATTTATGGTTATCTGGATTATTGCAGTAGCTTTTTTTATGATTCCTGGGATAGTAACAAACGGGCCAGCGAGAATTTTCCTTTATACGTAAAATGTACTTTAATCGCGAGAGAAAATTTATAAGGTGTTAAACGAATTAACCTCCCGAAAGCCTCAAACTGTAGGATTTAGTTTAATATGAATATCACGCCTCTAACACCCTCCCTCATTTGCAGCATTCCACACCCGTATGTGGAGAGTCAAACACCAACCATAGTCCTTTCTGGGACTTTCTCAAATAAACAAATAGGGATTCAAATTGTTATGACTGAACTCCAAGACCTCCCGCCAAACCAAGCTCGATACTCGTCGACTAACCTCCTAAATGACTCAAGTCAGAGGATTTGTGGCTTTAATACGAATATACGAATATCACGCTCTTAACACAAGAATGCATGGTGCAGAATTGTTTAATTAATAGTGTTTGCTGAGATATTACCATGCCCAATTAAAGGTTTGCAAAGAGGATTCTCCTGTATTTTCAAGTGTTAATCTGTTAGACTAAACTTTGAGAAATTAAAATCTGGTTGCCAACATTTTTTAAGCCCTTAGCATGGCATATAAAAAGAACATACCAGTTTCACGTCCATTCATGAATGAATGAATGAATAAGAAAACTAGTGAAGAAGATTGATGGTTTTGATAGTGCCCTACCAACCAACAAAAGCAACTAGTTACTTGTGCAGCAATCTGTATACAGAATTTTTTTTTTTTTTTTTTGATCGGTAAAGAGCATAATATAGATTAAAAAACGAGCACAAAGCTCCCAAAGAGTACACAAGAGAAGCAATCTGTATACAAATCATTCTACAAAAATAGTTTCAGTATAGATATTAAAGCATTGCAAACGATGCAAGCAATGAATGAGCTGAAAGTCCCCTTCCAGTAGAAGGTTGTTAAATATAAGAACAAAGGATATAGATCAGAACCTTACTACATCATCCGAGGAGCCTATGTTTTTATAACAGCAGCCAAACAAGCCTCACGAAGTTGAAGTGGGAACTGCTTCTAGCAGCATGATACAGCGAACAACAACATGCTGAAAGAAGGCCTGTCCTTCCAAGGCCATCAACTTCTGCAGATATGCCTATGAATTTGCATAAAGAGAAAAAAGTATTCCAATTTCAGCAAGGTTTCCATACAAGTAAAATATGTATAATATTTGTGATGTGCCAACAATATGAATCATAATCAACAGATAACCTATCAATAGAATTATCTTAGTTGTAGAGATATTCCAAAATGTCAGATAACCCTAATGGCTTCAATCACTGCTTTAATTTTGAATATTATCCTATCAAATTCTGAAATAGCTATTTTCCTAATTTCTACATGGTCCTTAAACATGGACTTAACATGGTTCTAAGTGATACATATTTGTCACTCTTCCATTTGGAATAAAATCTCGGAAAATGGACAGTAAAAAAAATTGCAGTAGCTTCAGTTAGGAACACCCAAAGTAATGCATATCCTTTATTACAAAATGGAAGAACACTCAAAAAGGAGTAGTTAAAAAAAACTTCCACCAAATTTGCATCTACATCAAGAAAAAATGGCATGGTTGGAAAGCACAGTAGTTGTGATGAGTTTAGCATACATCAGATATGCTTAAAATCATCTTTCCTTAATTCGGTATCCATGTAAACATGAGGTTCTGTCAGGATATGATTCCCAGTGCAAGAAACAGAACCTTAATATGGCATGCAACAGAACTAGAACAAAGAGATCAACTCATGTCTGTTCATAGTTTAAAGCAATAACAAAGACCTAATCAATGAAAATGAATTGGGACTGACTACCTTCCTTGTTAAAACATCTCTCTGCTTTTGAATGCCCAATAGTTAATTACACATAAGCACATCCCATGAGATATGGTTACTTAATGATTGTAATATGTCTTTCTCATGGGGACAATAAGCATAAAAGGGATCAAATGAGCTAACTAAAAACAAGCCACAAATACCACTTCAGATTAAAGAAGAGAAACAAAGAAAATCCTAACGAGCATATCTATAACTAAAATAGAAACTTCAGACAAGGGAAGCAAAGACCATGGCCACCAGCATCCAATAATCTTTGTCCATATCAAGACTCCATCTTTTCAAATACAAATCATTCTGCAAAGCACCAAGCCAAACCTTGTATATAGATAAAAGTGTGGATTCATAGTACCTCTTCTTTTTAACTTCCTTTGATACAGTCATCTCCAGCTCCTTTTCAGTAGGAAGCCTAATACGGTAACTGTGATACACATTCAAAGGAGGAGTAAGAAACTAGAAATACAAACAGAAAAGAAAATTAATCTTGAAAATGTATTGGAAGAGAAGAACAAAATAAAAGCTGGATTGTTACCCAGGGATAATGTCTTTGAAAACAGCCAACAAAGACAGCAACGCAAGCTTGACAATAGCCTGATCATCATCTTTAGAGATTTGCAACATCTCTTTTAAGGATTTGATATTATTTCTGGGCCTGCAAGAAAAGGCCTCCTAACTCTGCTAGTTTGCTTTTTTTACTTCAAATGTTTCTAGCTGTAGGATCTTCTGTACCTCAGCCTAGACAAGAACACAATTTTTTGTGACATGAACAGAATTCATGAGTGTCCAACAGCAGAAAAGAAAGCAATTTGAAGTTGTGCTCTAACCCAACCCCTTGGTTGCCGTTAGAAAAAAGGAAAACCACCAAACAAAATGTTAAAGAAGCCAATAAAGACTACGAAGTCAGTAAAAGTTGATACGTTATGTCAGCAATTAATTGTCTTTTCCCAATACAGTAAAAATTATAGTCCAAAGTTAGAGAATGACTTTAAAATAATAGACATTAAACTAGTTTGTGACCAGATCAAAGTCTGTGGTATACCTTTATAATGTCATGAGATTTTGATGCTTCACTAAGTGATATTCTTTATTCTCAAAAAAATAAAAATAAAAATGCAGATCTTAGTTTAGTGTTCAAGACCCATTTCCAATTCAGAAAACTTTTAAGTACAATAATTAATTTTTTAGTAATATCATTAGGGAAAAAATGGAAAAACCTAAAAATGCAAATCTTAGTTTAGTGTTCAAGAACCATTTTCCAATTCAGAAAACTTTTAAGTACTATAATTAAATTCTTTTGTAATATCATTAGGGAAAAAATGGAAAAAGCTAAAAATGCAAATCTTAGTTTAGTGTTCAAGAACCATTTTCCAATTCAGAAAAACTTTTAAGTACTATAATTAAATTCTTTGTAATATCATTAGGGAAAAATGGAAAAAAGCTGCAAGAGGTAAATACCAACACGGCAGCTTGTGGTGTTTGTTCCACATCCTCTGTTTTACTAAGTTCCTTCCCTTGTTTCTTTGCTTTCTTACTTTTCTGTTTTGCCCCTCTGCCTGCTTTTGTCAGCTTCACTATACTTTTATCCATTCCATTTCCATCCTCCCCATCCGCTTCATCTTTATCAGATGCATTTTCATTTTCAGAATCTTTTTGCTTCTTTGCATCAGCTGTATGAATAGTAGAATGAAAATTAGAAAACTACCAATAGATGAGCTAGCTTAAAGGCTTTCAAAAGGAGAACAGCAAGATACCTGTTCTGTAGTAGAGATCTCCATCTAAGGTTTGACAGGGAGGGCATCTACATGCATCAACTTGAAGTGCACCCTCCCTCTTCTGTTTCTCTACTGCCTTCTTTTTCAACCGCCTCTCATATAAAGCCTCCAAAGCATCTTCTTTCACATTGGCAACACGAGAAACATGCCTTTGGATTTAAAATAGAGTTCATTAAGGCTTCATTTGGATCTCAAAACATAATAGGAAAGAATAAAAATAAAAAATAATTTTTTTTTTTTGATGGGTAAGCGCAGAAATATATCAAGCCATCAAAAGGAACCTGGGAGCAGCGTAGAGTATACAGGAGATATACAGAAGGGTCCCAAGGGAAAAAAACAAAAAAAACAAAACACCTACCAGCCCAAAACAACCCTGCAAGACCTCATTTACATCCCAACCAAGACAAAAAATCTATCAAAGAATCGGGTCTGTCAGCTATAAACAAGTATACCCAAGGCCAAAGGCTTCACAAAAAATCCTGTTTCATCCTAATAATAGACAAATCCACATTGTTGAAAACAAGATTGTTCTTTCACGCCCAAACAACGTAAAATGTAGAGGGGGGACCACGTCCAAGCCTTCGCTGTTTCTGCCCACAAAGGAACCACGCCAAGAAAGCAAAGTCTCCTTAATAGAGAGCAGGAAAACACAACTAAACCCGACAATGGCTAGAAGCACCTCAAAGTTCTCTTAACCGGCGACGCGAATCAATGGATGATCAACCGCTTTCTTCCTTCCTCGCATTACAAAAATAATATAATGAGAAGTATTTTAAAATCTATACATTTTCCATTCTGATTATATTCCAAATGAAAGATTACTTCACATAGGTAGAAAAGTATTGAGTTTAAAGTTGCTTTTTCATTCTAGTTTTATTTTTCTTCTCCACCTTTTGTCTCCTTATTTTCCTTCTCACCTACTTTTCCTTGTACTTTTCAATCCAAACAGAACTTAAATGTTCCAAGAGAGAACTCTCAATGGAAAGTCAAAATTTTACAGAGTTGTATTTCCAACATACTCCTTGGCATGTCATGTGCTTTTCAAAATAGTGGGTGTGTACATATTGCATCTATGGAATCATTTACAAAAATGCATTCTTCAAATTTCTAACCCAATTCAGTGGAATGCTATAATAGCGCTAAATATAATTCATATTTTTATTTAATAAGTCACGATAATTAAAATTTTCACTCTCATCTATCCCAAACCATGGATGCTGAATAAGCTTATGCATGATTCTACGGTTGCATAAGAGTTTTTCAAGATATTATCTATGCAATTGTACCCTGTCCTCATTTTAAAGATTTTTCACTGATAAAACCATAGCTTTAGAAGGTGCGCCTTGACTGTGCCTAGACTGAAGATGCAACTACTCCCTAATTATAGGGCCTTACTTCCAAGACATGTGCCTTATTGAAGAGGCACGCCTTGTAAATTTGACTTCTTCTTTTACAATACTTTTGTTCTTAAAATTTCTAATTGTGTGTTGAAATTTATACAATCCAAGAGAGCAATCCAAACCTAGTTAATCAAATATGGGATCAATAGTTTAAAGTTTTAATTAGCTTAATGAAACAGAATGATCAAATGTGCTGTGCTTTCTTTATGTAGGTTAACTAATTTAACCTAAACCAATTTTGATTAATAGAAAACAGAGAAAGAGATTGAGGTAACAGACCTAGTGATCGAATGAGTGTCCAAAGTGGAAACGAAGCCGGCGTAGTCTCTGTTCTCATCGACAAACTGCAAATCCTCATCGGAAACTTCGATTTCGTCCTCGGGAACATCTGGAGGAAGCTCCGGCGGCAGGATAACCTTCTGCTTCTTATTCTTCTTCCCCATCCCTCTCTCTTTTCCCATCATTCCCATGAAAGAAAGGAATCGAGAGGAACTGAGAAGCCTTGAGAAAAAATCGAGAGACGGAGAGAAATGATAGAGTTTGATGTATGGGGGCGGGCGGGCGGGCGGGCGGGCATGCGACTTTGTTGATGATTGTGACCGTTGGATTGATCACGAACACATATCCATGCTCTCCATGGGGCCGGAACTCACATCATGCTGGCCCACGCAAAGGTGGAAATTTGTACCCATGGGCCTGTGCTCCTACATCACGTTTATGACGTTGAGTGATTAAAGCTATGATTAATTCAGACTCTGACTAGTGACTAATCTCAATGGACTGTGACTCCATTGTATTTTAATACCCGCCTATGTTCTATGACAGCCTGTATTAAAAATTACTGACTTTTTTATCCTACGTCGCAGATATTACCCTGGACAAGGCAAGCTGCTTTTTTACTTTACGCCGAATATAATTTTTTTAGCTTAATACTGAAGAGGACAAGAACTTACTGCATTATTTCCTTTGTTCTCGTCCGCCTCATTCTTAATGGCACCCAAGTTTAATTTAATTTTAATCGGTTTAATAAAGCCAGCTGGTTCTTTCAAATCCGATACTCGCTCATGATTGCTACTGCAAACCCGAAAATTAAATTTTCAAAACGAAAAACGTTAATAAAAATAATAAATCGCCATATGGCTCGTGTTGCTCTTTAAAATTTCATCCTGATGACGAAACGACCGCGCCATTGTAATCACTCGCGAATTTAAATGATCAGAAAAGCCATTAATTATTTGGTGACAAGCGAAATTTTTCCGATTTTCTCGATAAGTCACGCTGACTCTAGAACGATTTTACGAAAATATCGTAGTTAGAAATGTTTTTATAGAACGGGTCCGAATTTATATCATGAATCATGTATCCAAAATAATAATAATGTGTTCACTCGATTATATTTTTTAAAAATAATTTTATTATTTTATTTTTATACTCTTTTAATATACATAATAATTATTATAATGTTTTTTAATAAATAATTTATAAAAATTCATAATATATTTTTTGTGATAATATATTCTAATTTATATATTGTTAAATTTATTTTATAATATATTATATCATATATAATATATTAAGCTATTTTTTATTTCATGTATTTATTATTAGTTATTTGATAATATATTAGTTAATAAATTTTTTGTTTAAATTTTTAGTTACATTAATTATTTTTTTGTAAAAAACTATAAAATATTTTGTCCCTACTTTTAGTCCGGCGAGACCCACCGATTCAAAGTTAAAAACTAAGACAAAAAATAACTCACCTTCACTAATTTTGTCCCCGCCTAGTCACCCCAAAGATCTACCAAACGTCGCATTTTACTAATTTTGTCCAAAATTACCTAATCCTCCCCGTCCCGCTTTTTACCAAAATGGCCTAACCCGGTCTAATACTTTTCGCTTTTGAATTTTGAGGCAATGTTGTGGAGCAGCGGAGTTGAAGACCACACCGTGAAGTAAAGATCAGAAACTGCATTCCCTGAGTTTTCATGGTGTTCAATGTAAGAATGTTTTCAATTATTCTAATACCTACGCGATAATATTAGATTTAATATTATAAATCACGATTCATTGGTTTACAAAAATCGCTGATGGAAAAGCGGTAAATGATTTAAAATTTTGAATTTTAAATCAATCCATTTAGTGCTGGTCCTTCTCCTCGGCCTACAAAACTCTCTCTAGAAAATTTCACCATCACGAATCCAGTTTAGTAATAATGTAAGCAGAAAGTGACAGTAGTTTATAATATTTTGCTTGGAAGACTTGTCGTTATGATCCGTGTTAGTATTAATAAATTCTTATTTTGTCGAATGTGAATATCATGAAATCTTAAGATCCCCAGAATGCTCGTCTCTGCACCGTTACAATAAACCTAGAAATCCTCAAAATTATGTTTACATGGTATCATAGCAAAGGTTTAGGGATTCATGATTTCTCCTAAGTTTACTGAAATACTTATTTGTTTTTCAAAATATCATTTTTATGATTTAGATCATTATTGTTCCTTTAAAAGCCGATCTCATTCCCTTATGTTTAAATTTCTTGAATTTATTGAAATTCAAATTATAGTGTTTTATGGAGATTATCTGTTTTTTTTTTTTTGTTGAAATTCAAATTATAGTGCTTTATGAAGATTATCTTTAAAAAAAATTAAAATAAAAAGGGGATTACAACCAGAAACGAAGAATCTAGTGTATGGCAATTATAATTTTTTATTATTATAATTATTCATGCTTTCATTTTGAATAACTATCCAAGGCTTATTATTACCAATTATCCTTCCAAAAGTGATATTATCCTTTATACAATTTTTGTTATCCCAATTTGGTTTTATCCAAATTTTGTTATAGATAACTGTACTAATGGAAGCAAGAGATTTGAATTTGTCTGATAAAAACAAAATTTTTAACAAAAGGGGATTTGAACCCACGACCAATGGCATCTTCCTTGATCATAAAGGTTTTAAACCATCAGGCTACAATACATGCTTATAATATTTTATGCAATATTTATGTATATAACCTTTATGTTAAACATTTAAAGAAAATTTTCTTTATCACATAAGTAAATAAATAAATAAATTGTTCAGAACTGGTTGGTTAGTCACTGTATGGCCCACCCATGCGTTATACTTTCTAATTTGAATGTTTGTTTATTTATTTAAGATGTTTATTTATTTAAGAAATTACACCGTTTCTCATAATGCATGCTATAAATGGATGTGATATGAATAATTATGCGAATGATTGCGATTCATTGTTAGAATAGTTATGATCACCCAAAGGTTGATTGTTTGTTCTAATAACTTATGAACATGAATGTTAATAATATGAATGCAATAGTAGTTATGTTGTGTTTATATATCCAAAGATAGTAGATATTATCTAACTATCGTATTTATCTTTAATAAATTAAGTTAAATTTCTTAGCATTATTATGTATGTATGTAGTATATTGATGGATTGCCCAAAGGTGAACATCAATATAAGATTATTATATTTACGATATGTTTTTCTTAGTCTATTACATGTTAATAATGTTATCCAAAACATTAATGTTATGATATTTCAGAAGAATACAAGCCAGGCACTCGCATTTCGTGATGTTCCAGCTTTTAATGGTCTTAATTTTTCTCGACTGAGTGAACAACCATTTTTACCTTGGGGTAATGGATCTAGATTTGCACTCCCGAGCCTAAAAGCCGCGTATACATCGTTGAGCACCGTCGAAGAAAAGAATCATTATAAACCTTGAAAGGTCAAACAGATGAGTTTGATGTACATGCGAATGAGCATAGCAAACAACATTAAGATGCCTCCTAAAAACCGATAATGTTAAATGTTAAAGTTTGTGGAAGAGCTTCCCAAACAGCTGATAAGTCTTCGCTTCGACGATAATGAGTACTTTGAACCATGAAATTTGATGGTTCTCATACTATGCATGAATGATGTAATTGAGATGACTAATTTGTCATTAGCGTTTGTCATTAGAATGAGGTGGGATGAGTTTCCTTGTGCAATTCATTTTGAACTCCTTACCAAGTGAGTATGGTCCTTTCCAAATGAACTATAATACCATGAAGGACAAGTGGAATGTGCATGAACTGCATAGTATGCTAGTTCAGGAAGAGACCAGACTTAAAAACCAAGGAATTCACTCCATTAATTATGTAACCAATCAGGGAGCTGGAAAGAAAAGGAAACATACAAATAAAGGAAAAGGGCCACCAAAGTTCGAAGAGCCCGCTTAAGATTCATAAGAAGGGGCCTGGGTGTCGACAGACATGCCACTTTCAGAAGAAAATCGACATTTCAAAAGGATCGTCTCCGCACGCAAGGCTTGGTTCGAAAAGAAAGGTAAACATAATGCTTATGTATGTTTCCTCGAATCATATTAGCCAGTCTTACACTTGGTGGCTTGATCGATGTACAACTCATGTTTCTAATATAATGCGGATTCTTTTCTAATCCAAACCACAAGACTAAATGAGAAATTTATCCTAATGGGCAACTCAATGAAAGCTCCAGCAGCTATTGGGACTTACCGCCTTATTCTCGACAAATGACATCATTTGGACTTATTAAGACCTTTATGTACCTAGTATATCTAGAAATTTAGTTTCACTTTCCAAACTTGGATAAAGCCGATATGTATTTAAATTTGGTGAAAGAGTGTTTTTACTTTAGCTAAAAACAATATGTATGATCGTGGTGGTACATTATGTGATGGATTATATAAAGTAACTCTTGACAATCTATATGTCGAAACTCTATGACTCCCGTGATCATAATGTTGGTATCAAATGCGTTTACTAATGAACAATCTGCTTACTTGTGGCATAAACGTTTGGGACATATTTCCAAAGAACGAATGGAAAGATTAGTAAAGAATGAAATCCTTCCAAACTTGGATTTTACTGATCTAAGTGTATGTGTGGATTGTATTAAAGGTAAACAAACAAAACACACAATAGGAGCTACAAGAAGCACACAAATTTCTGAAATAATACACACCGACAGCAGTGGACCTGATGTCGGGCTTTAATAAAGAAAAATATTTTATCACTTTTATTACGATTTTTCACGTTATGGTTATGTTTATTTCTGCTACATGAAAATTCAAATGTAGTGCCTTAGAAATTTCTATTAATTAGTTGAAAGGTACTGGATAAAATGTGAAAATTGTAAGACCGATAGAGGTGGTGAATATTATGGAAGTTATGATGGAAAAGGACAACACCCCCAACCATTTGCTGGGATTTCTAGAAAAACGCAGATACGCAAGACAATAATGCCGTGCACACACTACAACAAATGGTGTATCGTAAAGTAATGAACCTTTGTTAGATATGGTTAGAGTATGGTAAGTAATGCATCTTTTACCTATTTCATCAGGACTTATGCTCTAAAGATCGCCATGTATTTGCAAAATGTGGTTCCAGGCAGCTCAAAACACCTTTTGAACTATGGACTCGGAAGTGAAACCTAGTCTAAGGCACCTACATGTTCGGGGTTGCCCGCGTAAATTAGACATTATAATCCACATGAAAAGAAATCGGATGCAAGAACAATCGCGGTTATTTCAATGTTATCCGTAAAAGTCGAAGGTTTAGATTTTATCGTCTCTAACCATATTACAAGGATTATAGAATCTGAATGCTAGGTTCATTGAGAATGATGAAGTAAGTGGAGAAACACCCGAAAGTGGATATTAAAGAAATGGAGGGTACAGACTCTTTAACTTTGTATCCCTAATCGTTATTCTTTCCTCCAATTGTTCGCTATCAACCGATTAATAACCCCGATGAACAATATGAAGGACAATTAATGATCCCATTGCATCATAATGAAATTCGTGATTAATGAACTCGAGTAGATGAATCACAACCAATAGCATTAAGGAGACCTCAAAGAGAAAAGAGACGTTTATTCCTAATGATTACGTGGTATACCTACACGAGTCGTAAAGGACTTTAGGAATTGAAATGACCCAGTTGACATTTTCACAAGCCATGAATGATGTTAATTTCGATAAATGGTTAGGAAGCCATGAAAGATGAGTTAAAGTCTATGGTACGTAATGAAGTCCGATCTTGTCACTACCGTATGTCATCAAAAAGGTTATTGCAAATGGGTCTTTAAGACCAAACGTGACTCGTGGTAATTTGGAACGTTACAAGCAAGGCCGCATTAGTCACAAAGGGTTTACCTTAAAGATGGCGTTAACTATAAGGAGACCTTTTCACCGCTCTAAAAAGGATTCACGAATTATCACGGCTTTAGTAGCTCATTACGACAGCTACATCAAATGGATGTGAAAACTGCCTTTTAAATGGAAATCTAAATGAAGAAGTTTATATGGATCAACCAATGGGTTTTATAGAAAAAGGAAAGGAACATATGGTGTGTAAACTGAAAAGATCAATATATGGACTTAAACAAGCTTCCCGACAATGGTTTCTGTTCCACGATACATTGTTTCTTTTACTAAAGAAAACAATCGTTGATCGATGCATATCCAAAGTCGCAGAGTAAGTTTATATTTTTGATTCCATATGTTGATGATATCTTTACTAGCAACCAACCCATCTTCATCTCTATATGAAAACTAAAAGGTTTCTCTCTAATAACTTTGAAAATGAAAGATACGGGCGAGGTTAATGGGATGATCTAATGCAGATATTCGCAATGTGATCACGAATGTTACAGTTTTGTCTCAAAAATCCTATATATAAATAGAGTTTAGAGAGATTCGTAATGCGTAATTGCTCGCCTCTCCTGCTTTCAATTCAGAAGGAGACAAATTTAGTCTCAATGTCCACACACGATTTGGAACGAAAAACAAATGCAGACAATCTCGTATGCATCCGTTGTTGGGAGTCTAATGTATGCTCGATTTGTACAAGACCGCATATAAGCTTTACGCTGGGAATGTTTCAAGATACCAGAGTAATCCCGGTTAGATCATTGGAAAGCCGCAGAAAGAAGGTTATAAGATATTTGCAAGGAACAAAAGAATACATGCTTATCGCCCATAGAGATCCGATCATCTTGAAGTAATCGATATTCGACTCTGATTATGTCGGCCGTAGACACGAAAGTCCACTTGTGGCTATCTGTATCTTTTAGCAGGAGGGGCCATCTCTTGGAAGAGTGTAAAACAATCAGTGATTGCTACATCTACCATGGAAGCTGAATTTGTGGCTTGCTTTGAGGCCATGGTTCAAGCTAAATGGCTGCGAAACTTTATTTCGTGGCTCGATTGCTTCATAGTATACGTAATCAATAAAATTTATTGTGACAATTTCAGCATTTTCTTCAAGAAGAATGATAAGTATTCCAAGGTGCCAACATATGGAATTGAAATACTTTGTCGTTAAAGAAGAGGTCTCGGGAACAAAGAGTGTCAATAGAATATATCGCACCAATCTTATGATTAAGCCGATCCTTTGATAAAAGGGTTACCGTTTCAAAACATTTAATGGTCATGTTGAAAGAATGGGCCCATGTCTAATTATTTATGATCACCGATTCGCATAATGTATATTGACACTCTCGAGCTCATTAAAGTACAAGCCGATTTTTTCCTCGTTATACCTTATGTGTATACATAATTTTGATGATGATCAAAACAGACTTACTTTTGAATGGAGATAATAAATATTTGGACCTGAACATATATCTCACTCTATGAATAATGGTTGCGTAAAGAAGAGAATTAATATAGCGTATACAAGGAACTATGTCAGATAATGATGTGTAATAACCGCCTATGACTCGTTAGTTTTTATTCTAATTATGATTTTATGATGATGCCAATGAATGAATGAATGAAAGTAATGCACATATCGAGTCAAGTGGGAGAATGTAAGAATGTTTTCACTATTCTTAATACCATGTGATAATATTAGATTTAATATTATAAATCACGTATTCATTGGTTTAAGGTGGCACCGCTTGATGGAAGCGGTAAATGATTTAAAATTTTGAATTTTAAATCAATCCATTTAAAAGGGTCCTCTCTCACTTCATAAAACCTCTCTCTAGAAAATTTCACCACGAATTTCCAAAAGCAGAGAAGGAATATGCAAAGTGATGTAAATGTATAATATTCGTCAAAGACTATTGCATATTACGGATCCAAAAGTTAGTAATAATAAATTCTTTATTTTGTCAATGTGAATATCACGAATCTTAAGATCTAGAATGTTCCTTGGTTCTGCGAACTGCTACACAAACCTAGAAATCCTCAAAATTATGTTTACATTCAAAACTCAGGACTACTACACGCTACACCTCTCCTCCACTTGTAGTTGTATGCGCTAACTGATGATTGTAAAATTACATAAAGACAGTCATAATGAACAAACATATACTATATACTCGAGAGAAAAAAACCAGTAGTACTACTGAGAGGAACTGGTTTTACTTAATTACATAAGAATGTACAGTAGCCACAATAAAACCAAGTACTAATCTCTAACTCTGAATGAAAACTGCAACTGGTACAAGGCAGCAAAATCCGGTTTTCTCATTATAATTTCAGGATAAGCAGATAAACGCCTCTACGACTTATGTAAATGATAAACCAATTTAGCTCTAAGCTTTTTTTTTTTTTTTTCAACAATATGTCTTCGACTTACTGTCAGACTCATCCACGCCTTACTTAATCAAGTGACTGGCACAAGACAAACCCAGCCCACGGTACTAGTGCCCGGTGCATCCAGGACACCTAAAGAAAAAACTCAGATCGGCTATAAGCTGGGCGCCATTTACGCACCTTTTATCCCTTATTATTTCTTATATTAAACGCCGGAAACGTGGAGATATCTTTACAAAATGCTTCCGACCGCTTGCTATCTCTTCCATTGATGTTCTTGAGCATTTCACGCAGAAGTATCACCCACGCCTCCGATCCAAGCCAAAGCGGTGCACTCGCGTCGGTCCTCTGGGAACTCAATCTTCTATCCAAGTACTACCATCCTGCTGTTTCAACAATGGCTTCAAACATCTGATCAGGTATGAGCACAGCTAACAACCAAGTCTACTCCCCGCCTCGATCTCTCTCCAACAAGCATTTGCAGACTTATCGCTCAAACACGAATCGTTCATCAATCCAAAGAATGTCGTTATCAAATCGAATCTCAAGAGAAAATGAGGAATCACGTCTTCTGAGCAGAAGCTAGCATCGACCCAACTCCAGGTACTACTTCTCAAGGCTGGGCATCTAGTCGACGAAGATGGGTTGAAGCAGAAACTTTCAGAGCATTTCACAGATTTCAAACGAGCGAGTTAGACCGGGTAACTCGGTCCCTGCAGGCATACAAAGAACATGACAATCAAAAGAAGAAGAAGAAGAAGAGAAAGCATAATTTCAAAACCTTATAACAATGCAGAGAAAACTGCAAATTGAGGATTGTTTCTTCTTCTTTTCTTTTTTTCAGATGAAGAACATTTTGAAGGCTTGAAAGGGTAGATTGTGGTGTAATTTATGTACTTGTCTTTCTTTTCCCTGGCTTGAGTGGAGGGCAATTTTGGGTAAAATTTTTATGGGAGTTGAAAAGGTGGTAGACGAGAAATTCTATTTACACCCCAAGACTATACACCCTATTGTATAGACAACAGAAAATGTGTTGTGTGATATTACAGATGTATAAATTTTGCAATGTATTTCTCATGCATACATTTAAAAAATTAGTAAGGAGTAGTGTTATATATAGTAATTATTTAAAAAATTTCAATTAAATTAAAAAGCTCTTGAGGCATGATCAACTTTTTCACTTTAAGTAATGAAGAGACCATGATTATGAGAATCATTCTTTTCAGAATAAGAGTTTTTTATTTATTTTACTAGCCTTAGGTTTGATTCAAATGATAAATTGTGTGAAATGGGCATATAGAGAAATGATCGAATCCTTGTAAAAATATAATACTATAAATGTAAACGACAGCGAATAAAAAGAAGAAAGTTTAACCTACTATTTTCTATTGGGAAAAGAATCCAAGATTTTAAATTGACTAATTCTTTCTTATAGTTTTTAGGTTTTCAAAGAGAGTTCTAATTTTTAAAAAATAAAATAAAATATCATTGATTTAAATTAGTAATACATTACATCCGAACACAAAAACTAAAAATGTTAAAAACACTAGATCGAATACTTAAACAACATCCGTGTTAATATCAATAATAACATCTAAAACTTTTACAATTGGTAATCGTGAAGATTCCAAATCCGCGGAAGCATATCACGACAAAGATTGATATTACTTTGGCCTTATCGAATAGTTTACCGTTTGAATCGTCAACACGAAAACCAACAAACAACCGCTAATCGCATCGACAATAAACCACACGCTGCAATAAGCTCCAGAATAAAAACAAAGGAAAATCGAATAAACACTCAATTCGAAGCAGTAAACAAACTATTTTTATCGAGAGAAAAACACATATCCGAAAGAGGACGAACGATGAAATGGGTGATTTCAGGCCAAGAAAGGCCAAAAACCACCCCTCATTTCTAACGAGATGAAAAACAATAGTAAAATTAGGTTTTCTATAGGAGAGAAGGGAGTTCTATTTTTTTTTTAGTTATTATTTTATTGTTTTTAAATAGTGATCCTTTCTGAATAGATCTAAAATTTCTAAAATTATTTTCTTTTCTTTTTTTCCCATTTATTAGATCAGGTAAGGTGGATCGATTTGGACACCAAACATATTACTCCATCATCAAACATGCAATTTCCATATTTTCTAGGGAAAATAATTTTGAAATGTGATCTCAATGCCATAAAATGCAATGCTACCTAATTCAACAAATTAAGTTGTGACTAATTATTTAATGCTTTTCTCTTCTACAACCCAACTTATTGCACGTGAATTTATAACAATACAAACCAAAAATATTGTAAAAGGTAAATTTCAAAACATGAAATTTTGGCCTATACAAAGAAGTTTTTTGTCCAATAATGTCTTCACCGATTAGTGCCCAAAGTATTTTGAACCCTATATTATTAGATAGGTTTTTGAGTGCTTTTTGCGCACTAATCATGTCATTTATGCCAATTGAAGGTTTCAAGTCTTCTTAGTATCACTTATGCCGTTTAGAGGTTATTTTTGGTTGTTTTGTGTGTTTTTGTGTACTTGGGAGTTCGAGACGAGACATATGATGAATCATGAAGATTGAACCTAATTGTCGCCTATCAAACGTACTAAAATCAAAGAAGAATGTGAAGGAAAGAGATGGAAATCGATGCAGAGAAGACAGAAGCAATGCAAGGAATCAAAGAATTCCGTGAATTTCGTCAAGATTGCTAAAATTTTCACCGGATTGCTTAAAAATTACAGCTTTGTTAAAATTCGTAATCTTAGCGAAATTGACAATTTTCGCTAGACCCAAAATTTTCGCTAAAGCACTATTCCTAGCGAAATTTCACGTTTTCGCTACTCACAAGAATTTCGCTAAGATAGCTGCACTTCGCTAGCTACGAATTGCCGGTCTAGCGAAATTCCTCATTTTCGCTATCTTGCGATTTCGCTAAGCAATTACCGCTCAGCTTAAATTTTTGAACCCAGCGAATTCACCGCCTTGTCATGCTTTTGTAATTAATGTGCAACCGACTTCCCAATTTTGTGTATTACTCTTGTCCCTAAAATTAGCCAAATTGTTAGGCTTTGTGGTATTTTTCATACATCATGGCCTATAAAGCCCCCTCCCATTTTGTAAATCTCTACAACAAATTGGAGGAGCAATTTTGGCAAGTTTTTATTTTATGTAAATATTTTTCAGAGTTTTAGTTATGGTTTGGTTTTTCTCTTTCTTCTCCTCTTTCCTTATTTTCAGGTCGCTTAGAAACACCCTCTTGGCGATGACAACTCAAGAGAGACGATTGGCTGCTCTTGAAGAGGAAGGAAGTCACTGGCAAGGGGCAGCTATGTGTCATTCTCAGATAAAAGCTCATGCAGATCGTGTTTTACGCTCATATCTTCAAAATAGGCTGAATAGCATTGAATATTATTGATTCGGGTCAATTTCTTACCATGCTTTGTGATACAAAGGTATACTTATTGCTAGATGCACTGTGATTTTTTAGATGGTCTTTACAAGCCACCGAACATATTTCCAATGCTAGTATTTCAAACCGTAAAGGCCATAGATGCATGTTACCTCGTGGTTAACCTGGGCCAGAGTTGTTTTTAGGGTGAGGTTTGCAAGTTAAACATAGATCCGATTATGGCTAGACTAGTAGTTGCTTGTCATAACATGGTGATAAAACCCGGCGATTGCTGTCTCTCTAAGTTACCAAGTTAGCGACCTAAATCTTCAAAGTTAACTTTTCACACATCACTTTCGCTTATAATTTCTCAAGAAGCAAACTACTTCCACCGGCTTTTGAAACAAAAACTAAAAAGTCCAAATGTAGTTTTACCTTCTCGCACTTATGCAACTCATTCTAGGATGAAAACTCATCCCCGTGTTCGACCTAGACCACTATAATGCTAAAGAGCTTGACTACGGCAAAGAGGGAGGAACTTAGGCATATAAATTCTTATTGATTTTAGCTCACTCTCATCAGGGCACGAATCACTCACTCACCATTTAATTTTTAATTAATAATCGACATGTTAAATAGTAATCGGATGGAACCTAAGATCTAACACTTCATCAACCTCTCTCAACATCATTATGGTTGATACATGTATGCGACATCGCTTCTTTCATTACCATCATTAAATGCCTTAAGTGTATGATAATTATGTGACTTAATTACATTTGATAGTTGAGTCTACATTTTTTATATTATTATTGTGACTAGAATACCTATGATTCCTGATAGGTCCATATATTCAATCGGATAGCTTAACCCAAAAGACCGGTCTGATAGGTTGGAGAACTCATCAGACTTAAATACCACTCCACAATCTTATGTGGTGTCAATTGGGATCGCATTATTCCATACCCCTGGTAGTTTCCGGACGTCGCGAACGATGACCACTCTGTGTGTTCACACCGGTGACTGTAATTTACTTCCGAACCCACCTGTGCACCGAAAGTAGCCCTTTCATGTAAATTTCTTCGCTAGTTGCTACGTACTACCTCAATAAGTTACATCTAACGATGTGGCCTTAAACTCAATTGGAGAGCCCAACTCAAAAGATCAGCCTAATAGGTGGGAGAACCCATTAAGCCTAAGTACCACTACACAACTTATGTGGAACCGATGTGAAATCAGACAAGTCCAATTCTACATCATATCGACGATCATCGATTCGATTTTATCACGACGGAATACTTTATCGCTTCCAACGCTCTCAATAATAAATGAACGCAGACCAAGATGATAACAACCTAAATGTCACACCAAAAAGACAATAATCATATGTCACACCAAGACGACGACCAAAACACGAAAAAAAAAATGAATGAGAACCTACATCTTTTATAATAACCACTTATTGAGGAATAAAATTATGAAAAAAGGTGTAAATGAGTGATTTCAAACCAATAATGACAAAAAAAAGACTAACAAAGAAAAAGCTCAGAGAAAAACAGGCTAAGGGATATAGGGAATTTAAAGTCGTCAAACATTAAGACGTGAACATTTAGGGCTAAAAATGATCGTCGATTAGTTAGGTTATCAAAATCCATTGAACCCTAATTTATGAAAGAGAGGTTATTCAATGCTTTTGGTTTGGTTCACATCATCATTTAGATTAGTTCAACTAAAACAAAGCTCTTGCATTTATTATACACATGGAATATATATGACTCCTTGAACCACTTCACAACAACACTTAAACTGTTCAAACCAAAGGATTAATTAATGGGCCCATTCTTGTTTACTTTTGTGGCTTTTTTCCATTTTCCATTTTTGTGGGCCAATCATTGATCAACGTATAAACTTCGATAAATAAGGGATTTTTGAAAACCCGACGGGTAGCTCATCTGCTGTAAGATTTTTGAGCTTACTTAAAGGTCATCGATTCGAGTCTCCTTAGAGTTACTACAGGTTTATTCGATTGTTAACTTTAAGATCTCGTGGGATTAGTCGAGGTGTCCAGATACAAGCCCGAGCAACCACGATTATCAAAATAAGTAAAGGTTTTGAAGACAATCTCTTATGACTTTTGTTAGTGTTTAGGGATAAGGTATACAAATGTCATTATATTTAACATATTGCCTAACTTCCGACTTAAACTTTTTCGTGTCAATATAACCTATAACGCTTGTTTCAGAATGCTCAAATATGCCATAACGGTTAATGGAGTAAATCAAATGAGCAAACTGGTGTTTAATGCTAGTTTGGACATATTTGAGCTACATAACAAAATGTTAGAGTAAGGACTTAAGGATGACAATTTCTAAACCCGATGAAGAATCGATAATCTGATCTCGAATGTGAGGAGGGTATGAGGAACATTTTGGGATCTAATGATACATTTGCAATCGGGTTGTTCCGTGTGGAGAGATTTTTGATTCGAGGATGACGGTCTCGATATATCCTACAAGTCCCTAACCCAATATTCGATAAATATATATATATATATATATATATATATATATATATATATATATATATATATATATATATATATATATATATATATATATATATATATTAAAACTATAAAGGCAAAAACATAAGGGATTTTCTAAAAAATTTGTTTCACAAATTGGAATAGGGTATTTTGGGTAGGTTGCGGTACTCTGGCCTCTCGATGAATGTGGAGATGGGTGGATAAAAAAATCTAAACTGGATGATATGGGATGAGGGGCGATAAAAAAATCGACATGACGGGAATCTACGCCTGCTTAGTAAAGATAAAATTTCGGCTTATTCAAACTTTTCAAACAAGTGAAACGCGTTAGTTACGAATAAGACGAAACAAATTTCAAAACAAAGAAAACGACCATCATTTCAACATTTATACTTAATCAAAAACAGTAGTTCGTTTTCCTTGTTTCGAATTAAATTAACTAAATTCAACCAAACGTATTGAAATTAAAACGTATTTTCAACCAAATTCAAGATTTAAACGTATTTCAAAATGAAAACTAAAAGATTGTATCACATCAAAATTTTCATATTTCGACTTTGGATAGAGTTGAAAATTTTCGCCAACCAAACGCCTAAAAATCCTACAAAATCCTACCATCATCATTTTTAGCGTGATCGACCCAAAAAAGTTTAAAGACTGTTTTTAAACATATGATCGGGGTATTTGTGTACCTTATCCCATAATGTGCATATGTACAAGTTTGACCTAATTTTACATCTTTGAAATTTGAATATAAAAAAAATGGGCCCATGGGCCCATTTAAGATTTTATGGGCTTAAGATAAGTTTTGGAGGCAAAAGGCCTAAAATGAACTATCATAAGTCGTAACAACGTTTAAATGTTGAGTTCGGTTTTGACCATCTTTAACAACCATTTAAACCAACAATTATAAATGATGCAAACGAATAAGACGAACCAAGAAAAATTATCATTTTAGTAAGGTCGAGTATGAATGATATGTCTACATTACAGTTTAATATATATGTGGTATTTATATATTATAGTTCAGATGCACTTATGATTTATGAATCTAAAAATATTATAATCAAAAGTTAATATAAACAAGTTTAAGTTTATTGAGAAACATTTTTGAAAAAAAAACATATATTTTTCATACACAAAAAATGCCATTAAAAAACCATAGTCTTCCGGTGTATTTTCCTTAAGCTACGGTATATTTTACACATTTTTGATCAAATCACCATCTACGCCTTTCCATTTTTTCTTTCTCAATAAAGTAGCTTATTCCATACATATTCGTGATTTTCATCAGGTTTTTTCGCGATTTAGTCGCCGCTGGTGCGCATGCATTGGCTGCTTTCGCATTTACATTTTGTTTTCGCCGTTGTTCTTTGTTGAAAATCGTTTCGCTGAAAACCTTATGGATTCATCCCTCCATATTTGGTACGAGATTGTCAATTTTGAACTTAAGACCTTTATGGTTTTGTTTATGGGTTCCTCACAAAATGTCTCATACCAATTGTATGTTGTTCATGCTTATAAACTCATAATATTTCCTATTTCTAACCGATGTGGGACTTTGGACGCACACCCTACAATCCTCCCCTCGAACAAAGCTCCACTGCTTCTCACTGAATTTCCTGTCTTTCATTATGCTCGTGCATATAAGCCATGAAGATCACTACCAAAGGCTCACCACACCATTTTGTTCGACATCCACCAACATGGTTAAGCCTGAACTCGACTATGATACCAATTGTTTATAAACCTTATAGACCCATCCCTTCATATTGATTTTGTCCACTTTGTGCCAAAGGCTCTCATGGTTTTGTTTTTGGGCTCCTCTCAAAAGGCCTTATACTAATTAGATGTCGTTCATGCTTATCAACTCATAATCCTTCATATTTCTAACCGATATGGAACTTTGGACGCACACCCAACATATATATATATATATATTACATATTTATTATGTAACCGGTTTAACTATAGTTTGACCATCGGTTTAACTAGTGAAGTGTGAACGGTAAATTTTCCGATTCAGTGATCGGTCTGATTTTTAAAATATTGTCTAGAAGTTTTCAAGTTTACATATTTAAGATATAACAAAATCTGGATGGGCCTGATGGGACTAATTAGTATGGCGTGAAGGCCCACTAACTTGATAGTGTAAGATTGGTTTAGATTTTAACCAGGTTGAAGCCCACTTTGTTTCATACTCACTCTTTCCTTGTTAGGTGTTAGCCCAATCCGCTTCGAACTTCCAAATTCTGAACTTACGTTAATTGTTTAACTTAAGTTTTGCCCTCCGTTCTGCTTTTGTCAGCTTCACTATACTTTTATCCATTCCATTTCCATCCTCCCCATCCGCTTGATCTTTATCAGATGCATTTTCAGAATCTTTTGGTTTTTTGGTACTGTATTGCAATAGTAGAATGAAAAAATTAGAAAACTACCAATAGATGAGCTAGCGAAAGGCCAAAAGGAGAACAGCAAGATACCTGTTCTGTAGTAGAGATCTCCATCTAAGGTTTTGACAGGGAGGGCATCTACACGATCAACTTGAAGTGCACTCTCCTCTTTCTGTTTCTCTATCGCCTCTTTTCAACTGCCTCATATAAAGCCTCCAAAGCATCTTCTTTCACATTGGCAACACGAGAAACATGCCTTTGGATTTAAAATAGAGTTCATTAAGGCTTCATTTGGATCTCAAATGTGCTTTCTTTATGTAGGTTAACTAATTTAACCTAAACCCATTTTGATTAATAGAAAACAGAGAAAGAGATTGAGGTAACAGACCTAGTGATCGAATGAGTGTCCAAAGGAAACGAGGCCGGCGTAGTCTCTGTTCTCATCGACAAACCGTAACCTCATCGGAAACTTCGATTTCATTCTCAGAACATCTGAGGAAGCTCCATGGCAGGATAATCTTCTGCTTCTTATTCTTCTTTCCGCATCCCTCTCTCTTTTCCCATCATTCCCATGAAAGAAAGGAATCGAGACGAACAGAGAAACCTCGAGAAAAAATCGAGAAGAAGATTGTGAGATGGAGAGAAATGATAGCGTTTGAATGCTTTCTTCCTTCTTCAGAATTGAAAGTCGGAGGGTTTAGGGTTCACTGAGAGAGCTTTGGTGGCGCATGTTAGCACTTCACGTTAAACAATTAACGTAAGTTCAGAATTTGGAAGTTCGAAGCGGGCTGGACTAATACCTAACAAGGAAAGATTGGGCCCATGAATAGAAATTGAACCTGTACCTGGACCTGAAACAGGGTTCAAAAACTCGGTCGGTTCTGGCACGACTCGGCCCAAACTGTGTCGATACCGACACCAGATACGAGACATGGCCAATCGGTAGAAATCTCCAGTATAACTCGGTACAAATCGGTAAACTCGGCCGAGTTCCCGAGACAACTCGGTGGACTCGGTTGAACTCAACAAATCGAATCCCTCAATACGAAGGATTGAAAAAGGCTGAAAAAATTTGAAAATTTCAGAGATTCCTCTGAAAATCCAAAAGACCCGTGATATAATTTCATATCCCAACAACAAGAATACAAAAAAATTGAACCCTTGCCCTGCAATTTCATTTTCTGCAAACCTAAAAACGTTCTTCTTCTTCCTGGAATCCGGATCTGAGATTTTGACATTGAAATCTCAAGAAGAAAGAAGAACGCAAGAAGAGCTAAGAGGAGGAAAGAAATCGATTGAAAAGTGAAAACGATTGAAAGTTGAAACTGAACTTACCTCTCGCAGTCGCCGCCCGTCGCCGGTCGCCCGCCGCAGCGCCGCTTGCTCCAAAACCTCAGCAGGTCAGTCTTCCTTCACCTCTTCTTCCTAGACCAGCTCCCGGCCCTACGACCCCCCACTTCCCTCCTCCCCTCCTCCCCTTCCCCCCCTCCCCTGAATAAAATCTGCACTTATTGTGCCCGAAGACGTCGTTTTATTGTTTAAATTTATATATATATATATATATATATATATATATATATATATATATATATATATATATATATATATATATATATATATTATTAATTTTATAATCCACGTATTTATCAATTTAAACATATTTAACTATAAGTAGGGGTGATAATTTCTTCGATACTTGATCCCAATAAAGGAGCAGACAGAAATATTTGCATCTAATTAAATATTCTAATCTGATTAGATTTACAGATATCACATCCGTTTCGACCAATGCCTGTGATTTAATATATAATATATAAATATAATAAATATTTATTTATATTAAAAAATCTTAAAGTTAAAAACATACTAGATTTTAATCTTTTCTTTTTACGCTTCTTTTTCCTGATCACAATAATTCTTATTACTATTATACCGGATAAATTATTTTTAATATTCATGATTTTCTAAAACAATTCATTTCTTACAAGCTTAATGCAGATTAGTAGGTATGTTATACAGATAAAAATCTAAATCCAATGGAAGATGAGGATGAGGATGGCATGAATAATAAACGAAAATTAGATGAATTAAATCAGATTTAGAACTAACCCATCAAAATCCGACCCATTGTCATCTTTAACTATAAAACAATTTTGTTTTACTAATGTTTTGAATTCATCTAATTTTGCTTATTATTCAAGTAATTTATATATATTTTTATAATTTTTTGAATTTATTTATTTATCTTAATTTGCTTAATTTAAAATTAGCATATATATCTTTCACTCAATGCTTCATTAATTATTTAAATAATTTTAAATATAAAAAAATTTTGTTTTATTAAATTTTTAGCTTCCTTAATTATATATATTTTTCTAATAATTTATATAATATTTTAATTATTTTTAAATATTTTAATCATCTTATTTCACAGACGCCGACACGCCGATCGATACACCTGGCGACTGTTACGCCTCGTGACTGGCCCGAAATGCGAATCACACCGCGACTTCAACGACGCTCTAATTCTCCACACTCCACCGCTCCACAACAAACCCCATTAAGGCGGAGCATCATTCCAATAATATAATTCAACTTGCCATGGCCGGTCGGTGGACTTTCTTATTCATTTGAATAGAATTACACAACTTTCTTTTCCTTTATTTTCTTTTCTTTTCTTTTCTTTTCTTTTGTCATTTTGTATCAGCCATGAGAAAATATAGTATAATAAAGAAGTGATGGTTAATCCAAATAATTATGTAGTAAAAATAAATTTATTCATTTATATTTTAATCCTTTTAATGTTATTATTAATTTCATTAGCGTTGATAAATAAGACAAGAAAGACTAGAGACTAAAAATTGAATTAATTATTTTGACATAATAATTATAATTATTTTGAAAATTGAACTTTAAATTTATAATACAAATTATTTTATGGAATATATTCAATAAATTCAGTGACTTAAATTAAATTAGTAAATTACATTACATCATCGATTAAACACTTTTTTAAATCTCATTTTAACACTAAAATGAAGTTAAGAACCTTTTCTCTCTTTTTTTCCTTTTAATAAAAATATTTTCTTACTTTTTTTCCCTTTAAGTTTTCAAAACTAACATGAACTAATTTTCATAATTCTACATTTAAATGGTATATGCATTTCTAATATGATTTCATGTATGTAAAACCTTAGTTGCATGGAAGAAAGCAAAGAAAATAGATTCATACTCTTATTTATAAGATTGTAAATGTTGTGGCATTAATTGCAAGCTAACCCCCCAAAAAAGATCTAAAATGTGGGAAAGGAAATGAGCATTAAAAAAAAAAAAAGGAAATGACTAAAAGGCTTGTTTTATGGAGACAAAGTTTGATCCAAATTGTGTTAGCTGAAATTTGGAGACTCCTAGGTTGCATTAATCATACCATGAATCCAAAATTGGCTCAAAGATCACGCTCAAGGGGCTTTTTAAAATAATACCATAATATTAGAAAAATATTTTTAAAATATAGAAAAATAAATAAATATTTCAAAATCTATGACACTTATTTCCAACTAAGCTGGCCAAATAGATAAAGCAGGTCTTCAAACACAATTTTAACATGTTTTGAAATCACCTTCGTGTTAAAATATGAAATCAGGTATTTGGGCATACACGATTTCAACGTGAAATTATGTAAATTGTAAAATCGTGTTTTGAATATATGATTTTAGTGTAAAAACGTGAAATCGTGTTTTAAAGACATGATTTCAATATCAAATTGTAAAGTCGTGTTTCGAAGACACGATTTCAACAGAAATTATAAATTGCCAATACACGATTTCATTATAGGATAATTTCCCCTTCAATGCTTACGTGTCAAAAACTACTGCAAAATTGAAATTATATTCCAATGTAAAATATTTTGACAATTATTTATTTAATTATCAGCAAATTTATCAAGAATCGATCAGCCTCTTTTCTCTCCCATTCCCAGTCAAACTGCTAAGATTTAATGCGTAAATCAACACACAATATTCCGTATCATTGAATTCAAACTCATCTCCGATAATAAAATAATAATAATAAAAAAATATATATAGATTATATACCATTTGAAGAACACGTACCATGAGAGATTTCTCTTGTTCAAGAACACGCAGCTCAGTAGAGATTTCCTTCGCCTTATAGATCTTAAATCCTTGATCTCTTCTTCTCCTTATCAAACTTTGATACACAAAATTGTTTTCTATAATTGATGGAAGAGTGTCTTAACCGCACATGAAGGGGTTTCTATATATAACTTATTGATAAGAGAAGAGGGCCAAGAATACACGTTCAAAAACCGTTCTAAACGTGTAATTCGAATAACTGTTCTTATAATAAATTATATTTATTATAAATAACTATTCTTATAATAAATTATATTTATTATAATTTACCCACTCCATCAAGGGTAAATATCTTCATAATAGTTTAAAGATATCGTATTCTTTAATTCTATTAAATACTAGGTTAGTGGGCCACCCACTTAATTTTAATATGGAAATAACATTCTCCCACTTGGCCCACTAAACCGATTATGAAACTATGATCACATTTCACAAACTTAGCCTACGCCCAAAATCATATACCATAATACTCGAATCATGATCATAATGCGAAGTCATGTATACATGACCATAATGTCATGTTTCTTCCATGCACCACACATCAATAACCCTTACTAACCCAATCCATAATGTCAACACTCAGAATTTGTCTTGTCAAGACAATTCTTATTTATCAAACAATAAACGTGCACCCATCTGAAAACAAGAATAAACAAACAATTTTAATAATGCGCAAATTGTCAATTACATAACCACCATTCATTATCATACATATTATGGATTACTCAAAGGCCCATCCCCTCATAACATGTTCTAAATATGCCTTTGGAGGTAATCCTTGAATAATGGATCAAGAATCATAAGTGTGGTCCTAATATTTTCAATTGACACTTGTTGTTTCAGACTCTTCTTTAACCACTAAATACTTTAAATCCATGTGTTTCGATTCACTAGAAAATTTGCCATTCTTAGAGAAGAAAACAACATGTGTTATCACAATATATTCTCAAAGGTTTATAATAGAGTCGACAACACCAAGCTCCAGACCAAATTCCGCAACCATAAAAGCATGATTCTGAAGCTTCAAAACAAGCAACAAACTCCTGGCCCATCGTGGGATGAAGCAAGAATTGATTTGCTTTTCACTTTTTCCACGACGCCTCATTTGCTAGCATAAAGACAAATCCTGAAATTGACTTTAAGCTATCGAGACAACCACCATAATCAGAATCTGAGTAACCAACAATCTCTAATTGTTCATATCTTTTATATGTGAGCATATAATCCTTTGTCCCTTTTACATGTTTACGCGTACATCAAACTCCCCACAGCTGATGCATAAGGAATTTTCTTCATTTGCTCCCTTTCCATGTTATTCCTTGGGCACTGCATTTTACTTAATTTGTCACCTTTCAATATAGTGCACAATTCATGAACATGATCGCATATTAAATCTCTCTTAAAACCCATCAATATCCTTTCAGATAAACGCAAGACTCGTAGATCAATCCCCTGTGCGACTTTACAATAACATGTCATTTCACCCAGTATCAATCATGAAAGTTTTTAGAGAGATATTCCTTGGTTTCCACCTAATAAAACCAAGATCACCGCTAGCAAGCAAAATATCATCCACATACGTGATCATAAATATAAACTTTGTCCTAATTAACTTCCAAATATATACATCACACACCTCACCCTCGTCCGAATCTGGCCAGATCTCAACCAATTCCGGACGTGAGACTATATACTGGACTTTTAATTGATTTTTTTTTTTTTTTGTGTTCGAATTTCAGATTGTGGGTATGACCCAAGTCTTATAACAGAATCCAAATATCATATACATATCAAAAGAACTACCACCTGAGTGGAAGCCCCATCAAAATCTTATACACATATACCGAGTCCCATTTAAATACAAAACCATTTTTACATTGGCAAATCAGAGTTAGGAATCTTACATGTAGTGAACTCACGGCAGGCCGCTCAAAGAAGATGCTAGTTTTGGACGTCACACACCGATTCCCAACCTAACCCAATGTTATCCGAACCGAAGTTCGTGGCGCGACTATATATCGGGACTTTAATTAAGATATAACAAATTCATATACAAAAGAACTACCAACGGTTGGTATCCATCAAAACGGGCACTACACCGGAGTCCATTTACATATACATATACAAAACTTTACTTTCAATTACATATTCGTAGCGCAAAACCTATCGTGATTTAACCCCTACTAGCAGGCCAAGCCTCACCAGACAAGTGGGTTTTCATGTCTTCTCCCGTACCTACATCGAATTGAACCGTTGCTAAGTTTTACTTAGTGGGAAACATATCTTATAACTTAAATCGGTAATGATGTACTTATATAATTTAACTGGTAATAAACATATAATGTAGCATCGTATATCATAATTTTCATGAATTCATATAACACACTTACATACAATTATCCTTGTAACAAACTTATGCTTATTCAGATCTCTCGTATACGTTACTGAACTTATACTTATAGCAAACTTATACTTACTCAGATTTTATATTGATGGTAGCCTTATTCTTATTCCTGTCTCCCGTAGGACACATCTTTATACTTATCTCCCGTAGGACACATACTTATTCGCATTCTGATATTTGCAGACTGAGCTTATACATATACTTTATACTTATCTCCGTAGGACACATACTTATTCGCATTCTCGTATACCCGTGCACGAATCCTATACATATACTTAGACTGGGAGGTACTTATCCTGGTTCATACTTCATTCCCTCTATACTTGTTCGCATCTCCCGTAGAGTTACAAGAGCTTATGCTTATTCAAAGGTACCCTTAGGTACTCATAAGGCTTGCACTTATACCATGTGGTTTATACTATACTACTTGAAATGTAATTGTCTCAAGGCACCCGTAGGGTACTGGCGTAGATATTACTGAACGATAATGGTATTGTGGAACTTATTCTTATACGAAAGTACCCGTAAGTACTACTAGTTCAAATGTCCCAAAAGACATGACTGTGCTTATATCAAATTTATATTTAATTAAAAGTACCGTAGTACTTACCAACTTATACTCATACTGGCAAATCTAGGCTAGGTACTAATGAGTTTATCCTTATCCGGGAGTTTATGACTTTTGAGGTACCCGAGGTACTACAAAATTAATCATATACAAAGGTACCCGAGGGTACTACGTAACTTATCACTTATTCTTGTATTTTGATCTTATACGTGTATTACTTTAACTTATACTTGTCTTACTGAATTTATACTTGCGCATGCATCTTATTCTATGCTTTTGATCTTATACTTGTATTACTGAACTTATAATTGCCTTTATAGAACTTATACTGCGGTTACGCAGCTTATTCGTATTTTGATCTTATACTGTATTACTAATCCTATACTTATTTCCATCGATATTTAAGCACTCGTAGGTACTACGTAGATTTTATCAGATGGTACACCCATGTGCACTACACAATGTATACAGAGGTACCCGTAGGTACATTAAGATCTTTACCATATTCATTCTTTACTCTTTACCTTTATTCGGGAAATTTATCATATGCAATCATTTGACTACCATCAAATATGAACTAGACTCAAAACTGGGTCCGTCGACCACCACAACTCCGCTGAAAATCTACATCTCGTGATCACGCACGCCACCGAAAGAAAATAGCCTCGGGCCCACAAACCAATACTCAAATAAATACGCTAACTATATTCTCATAGCTTTTCTACGCTTGCCTCTACAAAAGATTTATACATATTTACAAAATATTTACTTAAAGCCACATTTCTACTTTCTTCTCAAAGCTACCTACCACGTCATCGATACCTCGTGACTAAAGTGGGTCTCACGACGGATGAGCAAAGCCCGCAGAAGCCTTTCCCATACAAGCATTCCCACCTAAAATGCATATGTACCTAAGATATAAATGTTAATCACATTCCATACAATTATTCACTATTATGTCGCCTATATCATGTGAGATGCGACCCTCACGCTTCTCACCACCCGAGCTCCCACCTGATCCCTCACACTCGGACCGCCATGTGACTAAAAACAAAGCTCATCTCGCAGATTCATACCCGACTAACCATCGACAACCCTCCAATATTATTTATTAAATTTTTTTCCTTTATTTTGTCTACTACTTCCAGGTTTACACCGTAGGACGCCTTTTCAACATTTTCACGAACTTACATCAATTCCGATTCATGTATAACCGCGTGAATAATATGTGGATTCTCTTTCAATTTCCTGAGGATCTACCCCAACTCATTCGCCCAAAACACGGTAATTTATCATTTCGATCATTTACACACTCGTGAATCTCACTGACTCTCATTCCATTTCTCCCGAAGGTTCACAACCCATTCACAAACACCGATGAATAACCTTACCTCGCACCCACACCTCGACCTGGATTTGATGTGATCAGGTATGCTACAGAAATGCATGATGCCGATGCATTTTCCTCATGCATGAATGAGCACTACATGGAACATTTACATACCATGGAAAAAATTATAATTTATACATATAATCTACTCCATGCAAACCATGTTACTACTACCCAAATAGCATGCATCAACATCACATTTTCACACCAGACAAGTATTCAAGTGAATTACAACACACAACTGTGTCTCAAAATTAGACCATTCAATGTGGCACTTCACCGTCCCTTCACAAACATGAACCAACCGATTCCAAGCATTATTATCACAAATAACAAACCACAACACCTAGAAACTTTCGCTTCTAATTAAAACCCTAACTCCCACAAATGAAACCCACAAGAAATCCATACCCTTAGTCCCGAGGTCTGACCACGCAGCCGCCCCGCCGCTCCCACAAAGAACCCTACTAATATAAAAGTTCCTTGTGCTAAAAGTCAAAACAAACCAAGTAGAAAATATCCTACCCCCTGAATTTGATGAAACTCCAACTACAGCCCACACGTAGATCCCACTACGCTGCATCAACTTTGGGCCCCTCGAATCCGAATGTCGATCATTCAAACCCGAAATCTTCCTTTTCCCTTTCCTTCCTTCTCATTTTTCTTCCTTTCTCTCTACTCTGATTCTTTCCTTCTTTTCTTTCCTTCCTTTCTTTTCTCTCCTCTTTTGCTTTCTTTCGTCATTTTCTTCTCACCCTTTGTGCCTACCACACATCCTGGGCCAAAGGAGGCAATTCTCCTCCTCATTTCCTCAAATTAAAGGTGTGGCCTCCTATATTTATTCCTTTATTCTTATAGCCTCTACGACATCATGCACCTGCTCGCCTATCACGATTATGGATCTCTTTCCACACATGGCTAATTCGCGAGCCATTACTTTTAGCCAAGTGTCACACTTTTACGCTACGACATCCCCTCCCTTTGTCATGTGTCATCTCGACAACACACGCCGAAAAACGCTGAACCCGACCACCTCTGAATTCAAACGGGGCCCGACGCCAGAATTCAATTCGCAGACGATTTCAACGGAGATGTCCGTTTTGTCATCCGAGATCTAGAAAAATTCCGGATTTTTACCGAAATTACAATTTTGCCCTTTATGAGAAAATTGGAATTTTCTCGGGTCTTACAAGAAATGAGTAGAACGCAGCACAATAAGTACCCGAAGGTACAATATAGTATTGAGGTGCCGTAGCACAAAGCAGGAGTGCCGAAGCACTAAACAGGAGTGTCGTAGCACTAATTAGAAGTACCGAAGTACTGAACAAGAGTGCCGTAGCACTAATCAAGAGTACCAGTACTAAAACAACGTGCCCGCCTTACTTCAGAGTGTCGTGAGTACTAACAGAGTGCCGAAGCACCGAATGTAACGTCCACTCATTCATTTTTCTACCCTAGTAGCCATACTATCATATGTCTTTCAAAACTCATAACCTATCTTTATCATGTTCTGTGTTCATGCCATATTGCTTTTCATGTTCATGTTCATGTTCATTTTGTTTACGAACACAAATTATACATATCAGGATTTATATTTTTCCTGCTACTATTACATATGGCATTTCATATACTTGTACAAGATGATGTCTATGTATTCACACATCATTCATGTATTCTTGTCCCTCTATGAATCTATTTTACTAGAAATTGTAATCATTCCAATTGGATCATCCAAACTAAAGCATAAGATTTTCTACGCCAAACTACTAATTTACCGATATTACACTAGGACTGCTTGTAATACTCATTTTTCTGGTCTTAACTCCCATACCTGACAATGGTTCTTTGTATTCATTTGAAGTTAAGGTTCTAAGGGGTTCTCCAACTGAATCACCCAAATCGGAGCACCGGGAGACTCATGTTATGTCCTAAACAACTTTAACTTACTCATGTTCAAAATAACCAAAATCGCTTGAACATACCCCACTTGAGTGAATTTTCGGGGCCACATGTAATCGACCTACGATCTATTTCGATGTTTGGTTCTCCTTTGAATTTAGTTTAACTAGCAACTTGAATCAATTAAATTATGAGCAATGACCGTTATGGCCAAAATACGAACGCCACAAAAATAAAACAGATCGGCTTTATGGTACCTGACCACTGCTTGGGTACCTAGACCACCCCTCGAAATTGCCCGTAATGTGTGCTTTTCTTCCCTTTTCCATAAGGTTCCACCCAAACCAACCTAATACTAATACATACATCAAAACCACTTATTCATCTCTTGTAATGGTGGTTTAGGAACTCTACATACCCAAACCTTAGGTAAAAGTCCAAGAACCCATACCAAAGTCCATCATCTTTTATACAAAAATATAGAATTAAGGGGATTCCATGCTTTTATATTAACTTTCAAGCTAGAGTTTTTCAACTCAATTTATCTAAATATAGGGTTAGGATCAATTCCCTAACTAAACTCCTAGGTTCAACCCATAAAAATCCCTACCAAAGTCCAAAAATACATAATCCATATTCAAAGTCAAAATCATGGAAATCCTACTAGAATCCATACCTTTCCCCGGTTCCCTTCCTCTTCTTCCTCTTCCCTTCTCTTCTTCTCTTGGCCTTCACGGCTCGTTTCCCCAAAATGGCACTGCTCTGTCTAAATCGTTACTTTAGGCCATGCTCGCTCTCAAAACCATTTTGGGTTAAGTTTCTTTTTTCACTTTAACTCTCCACTTTCCCTTATTCTTGCAAATCAACTTATGTTGTATCTCTAATTTAGCCTACACTCTTCTTCTCTTATGTCTTTCTATATCCTTTTGCCAAATTACAAATTTGTCCTCAGACTAGACAAATTCCGAGGTTTCTTAATTTCCATGTTTCGCATTTAAATTACGAAAATTTCAATTTATGCCTACAAAATACCCTAAACATGTCGAAAACGACTAAGGTATATTTCGGGGCGTTACATCTTCTCCTGCACCTACACGGATTAAAAACATGTGTTAAGCTTTACACTTAGTGGGAAATATATCTTATAACTTATACTGATACACATGCATTTATACTGAATCATATTAAACATATAATGTAATGTATATCAAAATTTCATGAATTCATATAACACATTTACATACATAATTATCCATGTAACAAACTTATGCTTATTTAGATCTCTCAGATACGGTACTGAACTTATACTTATAGCAAACTTATGCTTACTCGTGATCTTTACATAATTTACAGGAAGACTTATTCTTATTCCGATCTCACGTAGACCCATATTTATCTCGTATTCTCAGATACCTGCACCGAACTTATACATACTAGGCGGAGGCAACTCTATCCACATACTCACATTATCTCTTATACTATCTCCCGTAGGAGTTAGCGTAACTTATGCTTTACGTGAGGTACCCTTAGGTACTACAAGGTTTATACTTATACCATAGGGCTTATACTTATACTATGGAGATTACACTTGTTTGGAGGTACCCGTAGGCACTACAGAGATATTACGGAACGTATATTGGTATTGCTGAACTTATCCTGATACGGAAGTACCCGTAGCACTACAAAATCCTATAATCGGTACTCAGATTCTATACTTGTACTACTAAGCATATCCCTGTCTTATGGAACTTATACTGTATTAACAACTTATTCTTCTTGTATTTCATCTTATACTTGTATTAGCATAACTTATACATGCATTTAAGATCTTATACTTCTGTCTTACGTGAGCATATAATTGTCTTAATGGATCTTATACTGTGTTACGTAGCTTATTCTTGTATTTATGATCTTAATTCTTGTATTTCATCTTATACTTGTATTATTGTAACTTATACATGTATTTCGTATCTCATAATTGTCTTATGAGCATATACTTGTCTTAATGGATCTTATACTTGTGTTACAGAGCTTATTCTTGTATTTATGATCTTATTCTTGTATTTTGATCTTTATACTTGTATTACATAACTTAGCCTTGTATTTGATCTATACTTCTGTACATAAAATTTATACATGTATTTCAGATCTTATACTGTCTTTACAGAGCATGGTACTTGTCTTACTGATCTTATACTTCAGGTTACGTAGCTTATTCCTTGTATTTCGGATCTTATTCTCAGGCGAAGGTACCCGTAGTACGATAAGAGCCTGAATGCATCATAATCATATCACAATACAAGGTCGATCAGATTTATGTATACTCCGACATTATCCGTAGTAGGCGCATCACATCAAATATACATATACTGTAGTTCATATAGATTCAAACATATCCCAAAACAAAACAGAGTCTTGCCATATCAGAATCAGTCTTAATTTCTATACAATTTCTTATGCTTATAACAGACTTATGCTTATTCGATTTTCCGTAGACTCCTGGGACTTGTACTTATAGCAACTCTTATGCTCGCTCGCATCTCCCGTAGGAGTTACGTGGCCACCTTATTCGGATCTTATAATTGTGACACGAAACTCATACTAGTATTTCTAACTATTCTTAGTACTAAGTACCCGTAAGTACCACTTGTTCAACTCTCCCAAAGACATATCACTGCGGCTGTATCAAACTTTATATTTATTTAATAGCACCCGTGAGGGTACTAATTTCAACTTATAATTAACGCTTATGGTACCCAGAGGTACTACTCTGAGATTCATTATGCGAAGGTACCCTTAGGTACTACTGGACTTTTACTTATATTACAACTATACTTTATTTTATCGATACTCTGGCACCTGGGAGGTACTACAGCAGATCTTTACTGTACAAAAGTACCAATAGGTACCACGTAATTGTATATGCAGGCACCCGTGAGGTACATCCATCTTTACCATATCCATTCTTTAATTTTTATTCTGTCTGGGAAGTCTAGAAGTAACTGTTTCACTACTGCATCAATCATAAGAAATGAGTAGGACGCAGCACAATAAGTACCCGAAGGTACAATACAAGTATCGATGTGTCAGAAGACAAAGCAAGAGTGTCGGGCACCGGAACAGGAGGTCGTAGCACTAATCAGAGTACCGCATCGAGCAGGAGTGCCGTAGCACTAATCTGGGAGTACCGGCATCAACGAGTGTCGTAGCACTAATCGTGAGACAAAGATAAAACGTAACGTGCCTTCCTGTAGCCAGAACAAGAGGTCAGAAGACGCCATCAGAGGCCGGGCGACCGATCGAACGCCCACTCATTTCATTTTTTCTACCCTAGGTAGTCATACTAATATATGCTCTTAACTCATAACTCCATTCTACATGTTCTGTGGTTCATGCCATATTGCTTTCATGTTCATGTTCATGTTTCACTGTTTTCATATTTCATATTCATATTCATGTTTCATAAACAAACTACATATCAAGATTTCTATTTTCCTGCTTAAGTATTACATATGGAATTTCATATACTTGTACAGTATGATGCCTATGTATTCACACATCATTCATGTATTCTTATTCCTCTATAACTATTTTACTTAAATCGAATCATTCCAATCGGATTATCCAAATTGCTTACAGATTTTCTATGCCAAACTACCAATTTAACATATTACACTGTAGACCGTTTGTAATACTCATTTTCCGGGGTCTTAACCCATACCTGACACCGGTTCTTTGTATTCATTTGAAGTTAAGATGCTATGGCCTCTTCTCCAACTGAATCACCCAAATCGAGCAATCGAAACTCGAGTTATGTCCTAAATTAACCCAAACTACTCTATGATCAAATCATAGACTACAAACATAGCCCCTCTTAAGTGAATTCTGCCACATGTAGTCGTAATTCGAAGGTAGCTATTTCAGGATGTTTTATTCTCCTTGAAGTCTACTTTTAACTATCAACTCAATCACCAAATCTGATGTTAAAATCGACTCAAAGTATACAAATACAACCGATCAAAAACATAATAACAGAACACTGGCACCCAGATCACCGAAAATTGCCCGTATCGTGTGTTTTCTTCCTTTTTCCATATGGGCCCACCCAACCAACCCAATACTAATACATACATCAAACCACTCCTTATTCATCTTTTAATTAAGGGTTTAGAACTCACATACCCAAACCTACAGAAAGTCCAAGAACCACACCAAAGTCCATCATCTTTATACAAAAAAATATAGAATTAAGGATTCCATGCTTATATTAACCAAGCTAGAGTTTTTCAACTCAATTCTCATTCAAATCTGTGGTTAGATCAATTCCTAACTAAACCCTAGGTTTAGAACCCATAAAAATCCCTACCAAAGTCCAAAATACACATAATCCATATTCAAAGTCAAAAATCATGGAAATCCTTACTAGAATCCATACAAAACCATAAGATCCTTGCTTTCCATGTAAAATCCATACCAAAAAATCATAGAAATCCATACCTTTGGCTCCTCCCCTCTTCTTTCCTCTTCTTCTTCTTCCTCTTCTTCCTCTTTTTCCTTCCAACCCGTAGAGTTTTGTTCGAGACAAAATGAGTTATTTTTGTCTCTCCTTCTTGCTAATTCAATCTTTATTTTATTTAATTCCTTTAGTCCTCCTTTTCATTCCATTATTTGCATTAATATTTATGTTGCTATTTCCACCTTTGGCTTCTAATCTTAATAACTCATAACTTTTATGCCCCTTGACAATTTACAATTTTGTCCTATATGTTTTGTAAAATTTCTGCTTCATTTCCATGTTTCAGATTTAAATCACTTAAACATTCTAATTATTTTTTACAAAATACCCTAAATATAACTAAACGATTAGGTATATTTCGGGGCGTTATATACTAATCGATCAACAATGTTCTCTTTGAATCGAAGATGTAATGGTATGATTAAACTTAATATACCATCGCCTGAAGCTTGTTTAAGACCAGAATGGATTTCTTTAATTTTCAAATTAGGTATTCAGTTTCCTTTTCGAATCTTCGTTGTTCCATGTAGATATTCTCATCCAAATTCTCATTTAAGAATGCAATTTTCACATCCATTTGATGTAACTTAAATCAAAATGAGCATAAGTGCCATGATGATTCTAAGCTAATCTTCTTGAAACCTGAGAGAAGGTATCTTTATAATCGATACCTTCCTTTGAGTGTGAAACTTTCGCCATAAGTCCGCCCAAATCGCTCGACATTACTCTTGGCCACGCTGACCTTAAAGACCCATTTACGCCCGACTGGGTTTACAACTATTAGGCAATTCGATGAGATCCCGCACAATCGTTACGTGGGCCATAGATTTCAACTCTTCATTCATACCTTCCATCCATTTACTAATCATCACTTTCCACTTCAGCCGCGAAAACGAACCGGATCCTTCCTTATCCCAATATCAAATCGATTCGTAAATACACTATATCATCTCAGAATGGCAGTCTCCTTTCTCTCTTTGAGATCTCCCCAGCGTGCCTAACAGGGTGGTTTCTACTAAAGTATCTTCAATGGTACATTTTCTGGTGGTAATGAACCATCTCTATTATGTTGTTATTTTCCTCTAACCTCGTTGAACAGTTGAGGATAATACCTTTCAGGTAAAAGAGTGAAGTGGGATATCCACTCTTATCTCTTCAACATCTACCTTTCTCAAGGTTCATTACTCCCAATTAATTTCGCCATTCTCTACAACTGCATTACCGATTTCAACTATTCTCATATCGTGGTTGGGGACAATAAAATTCAGACTCGATTTATCCGGATAGCCAATGAAATATCCAGATATCATTCTCGAACTGCTTTTCTTATGCTAAGCAGGATTCTGCTCAATAAGTGGGACAACCCCATATATATTTTTATGTCTCAAGCTAGGTTTCTACCAAATTCATAAACTCCGGTGAGTTTTTGAACTCCGCCTTTACTAGAACTCGTTCAAGATATACATTGCGGTTTTTAAGGTTTCACCCTACAATGAAATGTATAAGAGTAACTCATCATACTCCTAACCATTTCCATTAATGTCTGACATACCTTCAAGAACACTACACTCAATGTGGAGGGTACTGCATTATGTACTCGAGCAATAAATGCTATGCTTTTCTGCTGAATTTGGCAAAAGCAAACTGTGGATTTTGTCCTAATTCATCATATCTCGCTATAATATTCATCGCCTCGATCTAATCTTTCACAATTTTAATCTTTTATCTAATTGTCTCTCGACTCGTTATGAACATCTCAAGATGTCAATGGCTTGAGACTCTTTCATTTACTTTAGATAAACATAAACCATAACGAGATAGATCATCTATAAAGGTGATAAAATATTTCCTGTGAAACATGGAACATGTAGTGGTCCACAAATATCCTGCATGAATTATCTCAAGGAGCTCATTACTCAGGGCACCTTTCTTTGTATGTTTAGTTTATTTTCCCTTTATGCAATCCACGCATACATGTGAAAATCGCTGAAGCCAAGATTTTAAAATTCCTTCCTTCACTAATTTCAATTATTTCCTGTGATGCCCTAGGCTCAGGCCACAAGATTGAAGCACTTTTCATTAATTAAGCCAATGCTTTCTTTGAACCAACATTTGAATGTGGTTATTAAAGCTTGTGCAAATTCATGATTCAAGGAAATTTTATATAAAACCATCACATAAAATACTGTAACTAATCAATGTGACTTAACATCAAACTTAATCATTCAAAATCGAATAAACCGGGTATCCAAGAGCATCTAATTTGGACAAGGAAACTAAATTCTAGAGATAGAAGGCATATAAAAAGTTTATAAAGATCCATTCTATGACCCGTCCCAATAGTGCTTTATAGGTACCAACAACTATCACTTCTAACCTTTGGAGAGGCACTTGGCTTTCCCATATGTGAGGAACTTTTCACTTTCTCAAGTTTCTCGGTCGTAAGGAATCCCTACATTAAATTAGTCACATGAGTTTCGTGGTCTTAATCAATCCACAAAGTATTTGAAGGAACTTCAAGAAGATTGATCTTGTATAACATAAAAGAAACATTTATATCTCTCTTTTCTAAATTAAGCCTTATGCTTGATACACCCTTCTTCACATGCCCTTCTTGCCACAAAAGTAGTAACTTACCGTGAATTTTCCATCATGACTTCGCTACCTTCCCCGTGTCCACTTTTTCAAAGTTCTTCCTTTTTGAATTTTCCTTTCTTCAGACCTATGAGTTACACAGTTAGGCAAGATTACGCCCTTGTCTTAATCTCGCCTCTTAGCACTTCATCGTGAGCTCATTCAATTCCACTCGATCCCTCGTTAGTATTATAGTGGATTTGAATGGAGTAAACTGGTGGATGGAAGTGAGTTAAGGACAAATCACACTAAGAAGGACTCATCCATACCCATGCTCTGCCTTAAGCTCAGAAATTTTCATCATGTTTTAAAATATGTCATCACCTTTCTCGACCATCATATTTCATGGTGGTCAATCTAGCCATCAATGTGCCCGCAAGGGACTTAATAACGCTGCTTAGCGCCTCAACAAATTTCGTAAATTCTATGCAAACTGCCGAGGGAGAGAGGTCTTGATATTGGCTGGCAATAGTCATTCTCATAAACACGTAATTTGAGTCCTGATCTTGCCCAAAGCTTTTGATTGTTCCACTTTAAGTTCCCGAGTACCGCTATCCTAGCTTCCAAGAGGTTTATCCATATTGGGCTGTGCTAAGATCCACACGCCAGTTGAGAATCAACCTTTCATACCACTTAAAAGTTCACCCATAAAAACAAATTTCTATTCCGTATGCAAGAGAGTGTAACGAAGTGGGAATTGTATAAAATAGAACATTGCTCACAATAAGACCTCAAGTATAAAATAAATAGCAATGAACTATTGATATCAGAACACCTCAAATATACCCTAATGCTTTCGATAATGCTTAGTAGATTCAGAAGCATAATTTAACTGCTTCGTGAGTTGTATCGCGAACCCGGAACGAGAGACCCAAAGTTACAAACTTAAGGACAAAATTGTAATTTGTCCAGTAAGGGGGCCAAAAGTCATAGTTTATGAGAATAGAGGCCCAAACAAAATATTGGAAAGCTTGAAATTCAAATAGCCAAGATGGAGGGACCTTTTACAAATAATGAAACTTAAACCCAAAAATGGTTTGTGAGGGGCCAAACATGGCTTAGAAAACATGGATTAAAAAAGACCAAATTTGGTCTCAAATCGGGGAGAAACCTGTGAGAGAAGAAAGAAGGGGGGAGGAAGAGGAAGTGGAAGAAGAAGAAGAGAAGAAGAGGAAGAAGAGAGGAGCCAAAAAAGGTATGGAAACTACTGAGTATGGATTTCAGATGGATCACATGGAATTTAAGGCCTTTGATATGGTTAATATCTTGTCTCTACCTGTGGTTTAATAGATGTCATCCTAACCAAAGTTTTGAATGTAGGGTTGAGTAACTCCTAGGGCCTGTATAAGAGTATGAATAGGAAAAGCATGTTTGAGTTTAATAGAGTTCATAAGAGGTGTATTGAATGATAAATTGAGTATGAAAAGATATCATAAGATGAATTTGAAGTGATCTTGAAGTGTTTATTGTGTATAGAGTTGATCGGGGTTCAAAAGTATGGGAATGGGAGAAAATACCTATCGCATTTTCTGGATTAGTACCGGTACAATCTTGAGCTTGTACTCTGTGACAATTTCCTGGTTCCGTCATTTGGTTGCTGTACCTAAGACAACTTGAGCTTGCACCAGACAACCCGTTTCCTCGGTTCCGCTTCACCAGCTTTTTGTATTTTCGCTAACTTGCTCATTTCTTATCCGATTTGAGTGATTCAAGTGGCCAATTAAAATAGACTTCAAGAACCATCCATATAGAAATAGACATCGTCAAATTATGACTCTAAGTGGCCCAAAAATCCACCCGAAGTGGACTATGTGCAAACCAAATTCGGTTTCAAGAGCCGAACATAGAGAAGTCCGGGTTGTTTTGACGAACTCGAGTTCCTGCTCTGAATTGGGTGATTCCAGCTGAATAGAACCCAGCACCTTAGCTTTAAATGATTATGGCGACCTAGTGTCAAAATATGAAGTTAAGACCCCGGAAAATGAGTAATACCAACAAATTCCTGAGGGTAATCTGAATCGACTAGTTGGCATGAAAATGCCAACTTTAGTTCGATGATCCAATTGATTGATTCCACTTCTAAGTAAAGTAGATACATAGATGATTAAGAATATATGAATGAGGTGTGATTCCACATCCATCATACTTCACAAGAATATGAAGTTCCATGCGTAATGTGTCGAAACAAGGAAAATGTAGAAACGAAAAATGTATGTATGTGTTCATTAAACATGAAAAAGATATAAAATGAAAATGAAAACGATTTGAAACATGAATGGTAATATGTCATGAACATTATAATGTGGTTATGGATATATATGATTATTATCATTATTATAAACTTAAAATGATAACAAAATGATAGGAGTATACGTGAATGAGTATATGTAAATGAATTTATGAATGAGAGGCATGAACAAATACATGAATGAGTGTATGAATGAGTTTACATGAATGCATATGTAAATGTGAATACATGAATGAGTACACATAAATGAGTATACGTGAACGAGTACATAAACGAGTATAATGTGAATGAGTATACGAATGTGTACATAGATTGAGTATATCTTTGAAAAGATAATACGAAAGTGATACTGAATTGAAATGTGATTATGACTGTTATGAATGTTAATCAGGAAATATATATATAAACATATATATTGATTCAATGATTGTTGCTATTCGAATCGCTTATCATACATACTCATGTATGCGTGTATTTGCACTACAAGGAAATTAAGATAAAAGTAAACTCCGATTGAAAGGTGATATTGAAACGTGAGATCACATCACATCACGACAAACGTATTGCGATTCAAAGAATCGGACCGCCGCGAATGTCAATTTATGCTTTAAAGTGGAATCATATTAAGGTAAATGCGAATCACATTTACCGAATGACAAACAGAAGGATTCGGAAGAACCGAATCATGAATGTCAATTTAAGTAGTTAAAGTGAATCATATTGTTAATGCGAAATCATCAAGCACGAATGACAAATACGTGATTCCCGCTTAACCGTCGCGGTAATGCCTAATTTCTATACCATACGCCGGCACTCGCACAATCGAACGCTAAATCACATCGCCATCACGACAAACGCGCGGTGATTCCCGCGGGAATCGTCGAATGCCTAATTTCTAGCAGCCATATGTGAGACGGAATAATCGAGGAAATCACCTTGCTACCGAATGACAACAAGGCGTGATTCCCCAAGTGAATCTCGCCGTGAATGTCGACTTTATAGCTATATGTGAAATCACAACCGATGTTTAAAAAATGACATTAAATGGTATTGTTTAAGTATTCTTTACATTACACTCGACATGCAAAAAGGCATCATTTTGTAAAATGCATTTTGTCGAATGTAAAATGTTAAGGGTCTTTTTGAAATTATAAGTGCCAGTGGATTGCCCGAAAAGAAGTGCTTTCGTAATTAAAAAGTCTAAAATGGAATAACATAAACAAATGTTTTGGAAAGATAATTGAAAATGCTCTGAGTAAACTGCTCCATTGATCCGCCAACCGGCCAAGTCTGATTCGGGCCACACACTTTTGAAAAGAAAATTTAATAAGACGAAATAAATGTTTTGATTGAAAACGCTTCTGAGTAAACCTGCCCAAATTTGATCCGCCTAATCGGCCAAGTAGGATTCGGTCGCGACACTTTTGAAATGAAAATTTATAAAACGAAAACTAAAAGGATTTGAATCTGGCATCCTGCATCACGAAATGTGAAATTTCTAAAGGAGTTGATTAATGGCTTTTGGCCAGATAGTGATAAGGAGTCTAATATGTATTGGTATTAGTCCGATTTGAACCTCGTATGAAATTGATAAGGATTTGATTTGTTCGACCTGCTATCAGATAGTATGTTTTACTTTAATACGATTCGATCTATCATACATGTAGTAGGATATGAGTTACAACCTCAGAAAAATACCATTACCAGAAAGTAATATGAACAAGATAATGATAAGAACTGAAAAGAATAAAATTCTACATGTATAATATGAGATGAGTTAGAAGCCCATGCTATCAGGTCATATGCATAAGTAAACGTAAAAAGATAAATGACGGCGATTAACGTTATCGGGTCACATCGTCTATATGTTCCCACTCAAGCTGTGAAAGCTTTACAGACGGTTGCCTAACCGCAGAGCAGATCAAGAGAGATAAAGAGATGTGACATTCCACACCACAACAGACGGCTATCATCTCAGAGGATGTGTGCTCACCAAAGACTGCCCGATCTCCGATGTTGTATTAGATATGTATATGTAATGTATTCAGGAGTAGAATGAGACTTAGTATATGTGTATAAATTTTAATATATACCAATTCATTAGCTTCATTTGTAAACGTAAACGATTTGGTCAGGTTAAAAAAAAATAGTAAGAAGTCCAAGATATGAGCCAAGACTTTAAACCTAGCCTTCGGGATTCGCCCAACGGCCGTATCGATCTGGGCGTTGGATGTATATCATTAAAATTCCTCCTTTGGGTAATTCTAACATATCCAGTGTTCACTGGAGGGAGCTTAAAACACTTTACTATTTTCAAGGCCATTTATATGTTACCAGTATCCGTTTTACCTTCTAAGCAACACAAAATAAAACTATTAATTAATAATAAAGGTAAATCGACTCTCCTTGTGCTAGTCTCATTCTCCTAATTATAAAGAGAATTATTAAGAATTTTATAAGACTTTATTCCTTTATGCAATTCAATAAATATGAAGGCTCACTAATTTAGGTTACTTTGGCAACTATCTTAAATTAGTTAATCTTACATTTATAAATTGTTTATTTGATAAAATTTCACAAGATGAAATTAATTCTTTTATTTTTTTTATATTTTTAATGAGACAAATTAATCGAAGATAAATCTCAAAATTTAATCTTTATAAAGCAATGATTCTGAATATTTAAATTCAATCTGGCTCTAATACCAATTGTTAAGATTTAATACGGAAATCAATACATAATATTTCAGATCATTGAATTCAAACTCATCTCTGATAATAAAATAATAATAATAAAAAATATATATAGATTACATACCATTTGAAAAACACGCAATAATACGGTAAATTTCCCCTTTCACTTTATGGGATTTTAAATCTTCGATCTCTTTCCTTATCAAACTTTCGACACACGTAATCAAGTTGTAATTACAAGATTTTTTAATTGCACACGCTTAATTTCTATATATAACTTATCGGATAGGGAGAATATGACCAAAAATACACGTTCAAAACTGCTCTTAACGCACTAATAATCAGTTCTTATAATAAATTTATTATAATAATCGTTTATAATAAATTATATTTATTATAAATAATTGTTCTATATAATAAATTATATTTATTATAATTTACTCACTTCATCAAAAGTAAATATTCTCACAATGATTTTAAAGACATTGAATATTCTTTAATCGAATTAAATATTTGTGCTACAATTTGGCCACCCACGCACTCTTAATATGGAAATAACAAAAACTACTTCCGAGCCATCTTACCTACATGAATTTTGATAATAAAATATGTTAAATATTTTATATATCCCCATATTTATCAGTATAAAACATCTTCTTACATCTCTTATTTACTTGTGTAATAACTATTAATATGAAAACGAACTAATTTAAAGAAATTAGTATAATATTTTTTCTAATATTTGGTTTTAGAAATACATAGATATAATATTAAAAAATATATCTTCTTTTGATCTTAAATATATTCCTTATATTTAGATATTATAGATATTTATTCAATAGAATTTAATATGCATAAATTTAAATGCATATTTTACATTTTATTCTATTTAAAAAAGTAAAAAATGATTAAAAAATTAAAATTTATAATTATTCTTAATTCTAATAATTATAAATTATATAATACAGTTGTCCAACTAATGGATTATGAATCTAAAACTCTTTGATTCAATATCATGGTACAAAACTCAAAAATATTATTCATATTTTTCAGTTATCATTGTTGCATTCCTTTCAAGGTTATTAAAAGCTTATTCGATTTCAAAGACTAATTGAGGTCCAAGCAAAATGGTTCGAACACCATAATTATTAAAAATAATATATTTTTATTTTATTTTTTGACATCTAATCATTTTACATTTCCATGTGTAGAGAATCAATTGTTATATCCCGAGCAACCCTTAATGACTGAGCAACATTGATCATTGAGATTTGACCAACATTCTTGACGTTATGACCTCTCAGTTCATAAAACGACGTAGTTTTATTTGGTTGTCGGCTTCCATACTTATACTTATATCTGTGCCACAAACGCATGGACGTAAGTAAGTCAGCTACGTTAAACGCGACGCTGAAACATAAACTTTAACACGAATTGCGATAACGCTAAACGTAGTTGACCTGCCACACCAACTCCGCGACCGCCTAAGTAATCGGGTTTCGCACCGCACTACATTAATTTGACAGGCCATTAATAATTACTTCGGTGAAACATAAGTAGGAATAACAAAGAACGCAAGATAACGGCAAGATGTTTCACCGAATTAATTCGTTTATTTAAACGCAGAACGGGCCGACCGACGAGACACCCGAACCCGTTTAGATCACCCAAACCCGCGACCGACACCGCACGGGCCACTTCTCGACGGCGCCTACTTATAACTTAAATGAGTGAAACGACGCAGTGTTTTATATTAATAGGGTGAAAGATCATGGCGGCCTCAGGCCTCAATTCCAATCGGACGGCTGAGATTGCGGACGTGACTCACTCACTCACATAATTCACCACGTGGAGAACACGTGTAAGGGTCTCTACCGTAATTAGCAAAAAATCTGCTGCTGTCTGACAACTGACAACCAACCCCCCCTGCAGATTTTAATAAGATCCGTTTGTAATTGACTAAAATACCCTTGCCTGTCTCCTAGATTTACAATGCTTGTAGGGCTGGTTTAGTAATTTCATTTACCAAGGAGGGGAGGCCTGAGCCCCTCCGTTCCATCCTGTCACTAACTCCACTGTTGAAATTCTCTGGTCCTCCTCCGCCTCACAAAAAATTCCCGGAAAATTTTTCTAATCCGGAGTGGTGAGAAAGTGGGAAGGAAAATTCGAGAAAGGGAAGGAAAATGCATGCATTGAGTTTCAAAGGGTTTTCCGATTTGAACGTCGGTAGGGAGCGTTCTAGGCCGGGTCGACTAAGCGGCGGGTTCGGGTACCAGAGTACATTCTTGACGAGGAAGGATTGTTGGAATTGTGGAGGTTTTAGAAGAAATTGCAGGATTGTTGCTTGTGCTTCGGGGGGAAATGGGGAGAATCAGAGCGCGAGTTCGTTTTTTTCTCGCAGCCAAACTTACGCTCTTCTGAAGCAGCAACTGCTGGTTGCTGCAAAATCTGAGGTTTTCTTCTCTCTTTCTCTCTATGTATATTGACGCGGGTTTGAATACAACATATGATTTCAGACTACCGGAAACCAAACAGTCGAATTGTGTCTGGTTTTGTTCATAGTAAATAATAGAGGAATGGATTAGATAAATTTGGTTGTGATTATGAGTTTATTTTTGGCTGTAGGATTACAAAGAAGCTGCTAGAATACGCGATTCATTGAGATTGTTCGAGGAAGAGGAGCCGGTGCTGCGTCTTCGCAGATTGATTAAAGAGGCAGTCGCCGATGAGAGGTTTGAGGTACCCGATTTGAATGCTCAATTCTTTGTTTTCACCTTTTTATTTTTCAAGCATATTATTTTGCTTTCTAAATTCCAGTGGGAAAGTTCATCGTTTGGCTCTTTGCTAATGTCAATGTAAATTTGCAAAGCTACATTTTATTATTCACACTGATTTTGACTATCCTTTGGTAGGGCATGGCATGTGTCTCACTTACCTTGTCAAATACCGAAGATATTGTAGACAATTCCTACACCGAAATAGGTCTTTTATCATCTTTGTTGGGATCCTTTCCTATGCTAGGTTTGCCAAACCTCAGACTAGTCTAACCCAAGTTTCATAACAGCCCCTTTCATGTCACCATTTGGTATCAATTCCTGAAGATTTATTGTTGGCTTGAGAACCAAGCATAAACCATTCTCAATTCTTCATGGATGGTACTTTTTTCTATAAGTTAACACCAAATCTCGGGCTGATTTTCTCTGCTTATGGTTCTAGTGTTCCTCCACCAGCTTTCTTTTAAATATTGAACTAATTGATTTTTTTTCTAAAAAAAAATTATAATGATAATGGACAAGAAAAATTTCAATTTTCTGGGTGCTAATTTTGACTTTGAGGGTTTATTTTCTAGGAACCATATTCTGAAATCTGATGTCTGTTGATTTCAAGGTGTTATATCTACTAAATTTCTGATAGATCTGTTGTTTTTCATAATTTTTTCTCAGGATGCAGCTAGATATCGTGATGAGTTAAAGGAAATCGCACCACATTCTCTCTTAAAATGTTCAAGCGATGCAACAACCATGGTATTATTTAAACATCCTGATTTGTTTGTGTTGAATTAATGGTTTATTTTTGAAGGATAATTGTCTCATATTTGCTGATTATGTCACATTCTAGTAGCTTCAGCCTTTTAACTTATTAATGTCCTTTCAGTTTTACTTATGAAATACAATTTTTATTGATTATTAGACACTAGTGATCTGGCTTTGGCACTGATCAATGTGGTATGCATCCAAACTCCCTCTGTCATAATCAAATTACCAGCTTTTCTTGGGCAATCAGCTACTAAAGCATGACAGTCCATGTAGGAAATTTGGAAAAGAAAGAAGAAGAAAACTTGTTACTTTGAACCCAATGAAAAAGTCGCATTCATTTTTGATCCTGTCATTCTGTTGGATATTTTGATTATCATATGACATAAAACAGAAACTGCACTGATATACTCGTGTTATACACCTATTTCATACTAAGGTGCTTCATGGGCATTATATCACAATTCAGTCATCAAAGTTTGGTGTTGTGTCTGGTAACCCTTATGACTTGGAGCTTCTTCAGGGTTGTTTAGATATAGATTAAATCATTTTGTTTAGCTTTCTCTAGTTGGAACTCCTATCTGTTGTTGTTTCCAGATAATATCCTATTTGTCTGGTCCCAACCTCATATAAAGTCTGCATAAAATTGCACAAACTAAGGAATACGTCTTAAACAGAAATTTTCTTATGATTCAGGGGGTCAGGGTTCAAGTTAGAAGTGTGTACATTGAAGGTCGAAGTCAGCCTTCAAAAGGGCAATTCTTTTTTGCATATAGAATAAGAATCACCAATAACTCAGATCGCCCTGTTCAGCTTCTCAGAAGGCATTGGATTATAACTGATGCAAATGGAAGAACCGAGAATGTCTGGTTAGTTTTCCTTCTTCTCGTTTTCCCTTCTTATGCTATCTATGATCTCCTTGGATGAGACTTGTTGCTACTTTTCTTATTACTTAAGAGGCAAAAGATATATCTTTCTTTCCTTGACTTGAATTCATTATCTTTCTTTTGTACACAGGGGGGTTGGTGTCATAGGTGAACAGCCGGTTATTCTTCCTAGAACTGGTTTTGAATACTCATCTGCATGCCCATTAAGCACTCCAAATGGAAGAATGGTAAAATGAGATGATTTTTCTTTCTTCTTTTGTTCCATTAAAATTAAGGAATTTTGTTCACTCTTCCTGTATACACATTAAGCTACTGTTTCAAATTTTGTTAGTTAGCACCTATAAATATACTTCATGTATAAAACATTATTTTTAGAGAATTGTTAAATACAGCCACCAAAAATCTTTTTACCTAAAGTCTCTCTAAAAATAAATTCTATTAAGAAAATAAATTTACAAGGGTGCTAACTGCCAAAATTTGAAACCAACTGTCATTAGAAGTGTTTAAATCAAATCCCGGGGGTCTGAGGGAAATTAACCCTTAAAACTAATGTTTAGGTTTCATTTGTTGTTGGAAAAATAAAATTAGAAGAAATTTTATTTCATTTCATTTTTCTTGATGGAAGAAGCTTTTACCATGTCAATAGCACTGAATGATAGAAAAGAAACAAAAAGAAAAAGGTGTCAATGATGATGATATGGCATCATTGCTGAAGTAGTATATGATACAAAGACAAATGTTGCACTTCTAGCACTGCTATAACCAGGAAAAAAAACTTACATGGGTTTAGAATCCTGTTAGTTTGGACAATTTTTATAGAATTTGGTTTTGATAAGTCTTCTTCTTGAAAAGTATGCAAAACTAGACCCATTTTGCGCATGTGTCTATGCTTGTTATCATTGGTCTTGGTTTTTGTTGTATATGATAATGACTTTGATGAACCTCATAACAAGTGCCGGTTCTCAGATACAATGTAATATTCATTCTCATCCACAGGGTGAGATCAGTATTTGGGAATGTGAATAATCTATTATATTAAAAGTGTTCTAAATGTGCAGTAGATTTTGGTCAAAATTAAAGAGTTTGAAAGGCAATTTTACTTTAAACTTAAATGCTCCAAAGTAGGAAGCATTGTGTTTGGTGATGCTGTATATAGATTTACCTGCATTGTTAGGGTAATTATACAGGGATATACTCTCATCAATTATTGTAGATGGTTCTAACTGTTGATGTACTTGGTTTAAAGCATCCAAAAGAGAAAAAAGAAAAAGACAACTCCAAATGGGTTCTCCATCTCTGTCGATTTTGCAAAAAGGTAACTAGATATCCCACTCCTCTGAGAAGCTGTTTTGGAGAACCCAAATTGGAGAGTATCATTTCTCAATGAATGTATAGTTCCTTTTTGTTTTCTCTGATGCCTTCTTAAATGGCATACTAAGTGATCTATGTGTTATTATCTCTGGTGTCATATTTATGAGTGTTCTAGGCATTTTTCAGTTATGTCGGAATTTCGGGTTCTGGAATTCATACTTGTTTGGCATTAGGGATTCCACACACAATTCCCTCATGTTTTTTTAGGACAGTGCAGCACCAAAGATGCTGCCCCCCCCTATAAATTAGCAAGTAGTTTCACCTCATTGTTAATCTCACTGCACAAGAAACATGAAACAACCAGCTTGACCATACTTACCCACCTCTTATACTGTCCCCATACAATTCGAACCTTCCTCATCAACCCCACATCCTTTCTTTCCAATTTTTTTCCTGGAAAAAAAAGGCTTAATACGCAATCGTGTTTTCCCGTTACTCTCTTGTTTTGCAAGTTTCAATCCTGAATACGCGGAAACAGCTTGTGCCAAGTGCCAAAGAAACTTATAAACTGGAGTTAAACATGTTGTTTATCACTTTCTGGCTTTTCTTTCTCCTGCATCGTTCTCTTTTCTGAAAACTCCAGCAGGTTCTGATTTGCGTATTCCCCCACCATGAAAGGTAAGTACTCTGTTTACACAAACCTACACACACAATTGGTTTTTCTTTTTCTCCCTTGGGTTTTATAAGTTTATATTGAGCTTGTTGGGGAATCAGAAGTGATAGAAAACATGCTGGTGGAGATGGGTGTTATGCTGTTGTTCTTTGATTTGGATGTTAATATAAATAAAACAGCTTTTACCTGTCCATGCCAAAGATTTCTTTCTTTTACAAACTCTGTACCAAAAGAAATGGGGAATAAAGAATCAATCTCATAGGCTTAGGATTAAATTTTAAAAATTCGAATTATGCTTTATGGTTTTACCTTTATTCTTGTTCTACTTTTTATTCTGATTTTCTTGGGTTTCAAACCCATGTGGATTTTGAGGAGATTATACCCGACCAACCATCCATTAAAAAGGAAATTAATATCCTTCAATCATTCCCCATTGCCAAGAAGATAGAGAGGTCTTTCCAAAATTTCTCAAATTGTCATGATCATATATTCCATTATGAAGGGTAATGGAAGCAGGATGAGAATTTGTGAGGAAGTATCTCTGAATTATTTTACGTGCCATTTACTGTACTTTCCCCCATTTTCTAGCCTTTTCCCACGAGGCCTAGAAGCAAAACCAAGCCCACCCACTAAAATTCAGGGTTACCCCTTGATGGAAGCAAGGTGTACTTTCCCCCATTTTCTAGCCTTTTCCCACAAGGCCTAGAAGCAGAACCAAGCCCACCCACTAAAATTCAGGGTTACCCTTTGATGGAAGCAAGGTGTAGAATGCAGACAATGGAGAATTTGAATTGAGTGGCTTGGGGATCAAGTCTGACATAACATTAGACATGTCATTATCGTACAATTCTTGACAGCTGTCCTCTTAACATTCCTCCAAATCACTAGCCTATTTAAATCAGCCTCCCACCCTATCCATCTCCCATATTTTCTCTTTTAACTTTCCATCGTTTTCATTCCTTTTCTTTCTCTCCAATCCAGCAAAACCCACCATTGATTTTTACCATATGATTCTTTACTTGGGTTTGCATCAAAGTGAATCAAAGAGATTTTGATATAATCACAATAAATTTAACTGCTTAACTACTAAATTCAGACAAGAAAATCTTAGGAATGTGAAATCTGATTTTCCCCCCTCAATTAATGAAATTACTTTTGCTTTAATTTCATTTCCCTTTTCCTGGAGGTGGAAAAGGACATGCCATAATTGGACTGAAGCACATGAGGAATGTGCCACCCACCAGTGAATGGACCACAAAGAATGTGACTTAGCTAAACATCCAAACAGTTTTGATGATGAAAAGACAAACCCAATTCCCTAAGGGGTTTCTTTTGGGGAGATAATTTCATGGTGGATTTTGCATCTACAAAATTACCATATTGCCCCTGAGAGATGTCATCACAGGAGTATCAATCAGGCTGTCCCACAGGGCCACAGCTGTGGCTGTTTTATATCACCGGCTAAACGTTGGTGTCTTCATAGGTTGTAGCAGTAGGCCATGTGGCTGACTGTAGGATTTAATCTCTCTGTGCTCCCACTGCTTTATTTCTTTAATGCAGGAGGGCAGGCTGACATGGAAGAAACCAAAGCTAAATTTATACTGTAAAAAAGCATCTCAAGACAATCCAACATGAAAAAATCCAATTAAAATAGCTGATGGGTCTGTCTCTCTCTCTCTCTCTCTCTCTCTCAATATGATCTGAATATCACTTTCCCTCTCCTCTCTTTTCCTCTCTCTAGATTTTGGTCATCTTGAAAGACTAAGAAAAGGTGACAAAATCTTGAAGAATGGGTTTTTAAAAAATTGCATGGAGAGATATGGGAGATTGAGGCATGCAATGTGATGCGGTAGAGGTCAGAGCGTGGGGGGTAGTAGAATGTATTTTTATTTATGGGGATGATGAGAAAAATAAACTTAAACTCAGAAGCCAGAGCACCCTTTTTATCTTCAATGTCTTCCCTTTACTAGTTTCCTCTACAAAGCAGCACAAGCAACGAATCTCTTCTTACACACTTCCACCACCCATTCTCTTTGCTTTCCCTTGTAAGTATCAGCCCTTTCCTTTGCTTGGAATTTAGCTTCTTCTCCTTCTTGCTTTTTATCTTTTAATGTCATTTTGTGTATAATATTGTGTTTCGTCTTTCTGGGCAAAAACGGACCTAAAGTTTGGAATCTTTGCGTTGTTTTAGGGGATAATGAGGCCAAATTTGTTATGGGTTTTGGTGTTTTCTGACCAATATTTGGGTCTTTGGCAGTCATTGGGTTCTGAGTTAATGGAGGGTTTGTCTGGGATTTGAGTGTTGGGTCCCGAGCATTTTGTACATTCCTTGTCTGTCTTTTTTATTCTTCAAAGGAATGGGGTTTCTGCCCAATTGTTTTTGGAGCTTTATGTTGATAAACTCTTCTTCCCCTTGGGTCTATTTGGGTTGGGTTTCCTAGAGTTTGTCCTCTAGCAGAAGATTTTTCCCCTCCTGGTTCTCCCCAGTAGTGAAAATTCCTCCATTTGTTAGCTTCTCTTGGTTTTCCCATCTGAATTCTAAACCTGAAAACTTCCTTTTGTTTTTTTCTCTTTCTTTTCATTGGGAGCCCTGCCATGGGCTTTTGAAAATTTGTTCAAATTCTTTCATTTTGTTTTTCTGTGTTGTTCAGTCACCCTTTTTTAAGAAATATTTTCTTAGTTCTTTGGGTTTTGTGTGATCTAAGTTTCTTTTTCCATTTCTTTCTCATGTAAGGGATTTGGAAATGAATTGGGCATTGTAGCAAACATAGAGTCAGTGAACAATCAGAGAAGTAGAAGTAACTCCATGGAATTTTTAACAGGAAACCCCAGAGCTTCTTGGCAGCCAGTCATGACTGCCAATACAACCTCAGTCTGGCTCAACTGGAGGGTCCTCCTTTGCAGCAATATGGATCTGTCTCCACGGCCTTTGCTTCCTTTCTTATATGGAAATACGAAGGTTTCCGCAATTCACAACACGAAAACAGAGAATCCCAGAATGACAATGCAGGAGCCTTGTACGAGGATGAAGTTTGGAAGCCCTGCCTGAAAGAAATCCACCCTGCTTGGCTTCTGGCTTTTCGGGTCTTCGCATTCCTTGTTCTTTTGGTACTGCTAATCATCAATGCCATTGTGGATGGAGGGAGCATATTTTACTACTATACTCAGTGAGTTGTTCTCTTTTAGGCCCATCTATAATGATGATACAATAGGAATTGGTGTTTCTGTTTCTGTTGTCTTTACCCTCTTAATCTCATGTTCATTCAAAAGAGACCTTTTGTGGTTGAGCATCAATGGCTTTGAAACCAATTATTATATTTAGGTATTGGGCATTACAGGGATCTCAGCTTCTGCCAACTATGAGTAGACTTATGTTGGAAATAATTCTGATCTTTCTGTCCATGCCTATATAGATGCTTGAAGGACTTTAATATTTGAAAGAAATATAAAAGTTGGTTTTGATATTCATTCTCACATGTTGCTCAGAACAATGCTGATGTTAATTTAATCATAAAAACCAACCTATTTTATATATTGATCTAACGAGCGACTTTCCTGTGTTGGACAGGTGGACTTTTACATTAATCACAATTTATTTCGGGGTTTGTCATCTACCTTCTTCAAACACACATTTCTTTTAGGCTATATTTGAATGTCTATGTCTCTTCTTGAATGTAGTTAGTTCTTTTTTCGTCGGTTTTTCTCTCAGAATCTGAACTTAAATTTGACTATTTGTTGTAGCTTGGGTCGTTGCTTTCCATGTATGGATGCTACCAGTATCACAACAAAGTTGGCGGTGAAAGTGTTGATAATGTGGGATTAGATGCAGAGCAGGGCACCGACTTCATTGTTCCTGTGCATGGAGAAAATTTTAACATGTCAAATACAGAAAAAGCTTCACATTCCCATGACAGAACAACTTGCCCATAAAGCTGGGAATTTGAAGCATATTGTTTCATTATTTTCCAGGTAATCCTGTGACTCTAATGTGTTCTGTTTCTTAGCATGCTTCCAGTGAACTCTTGTTGAACATAATAAACTGCAAGTGTACAGCAATGTGATTTGCTATTTTTGTGGCATATATATCTGTTACATACACATGTAAATTTGGTAATCAAAATTTTCAAATTTTAACTGATACTGTTCATCTCTGTTTTGTGGGTAGAGACCATCTTTAACTGGTGGCATGTCCCCACCATGGCATGATGAAGGTTGAAAAGCTATTAATAATATTTGTTCAGTGTTTCTTCTGAGAATTGATTGCATCACCCTTCACACCATTATGTATCCTGCTGTTATCGGCTACTAATGAAATAGGGATTCACCGAGTGGAATGGGGCTGAACCATTCATAATAGTGTCGAGATCTTTCTGTTGGTTTTGATGTTTAAATGATCATTTCATCATGATCCAGGGGATGATATCCTCTAGATTTTTGACATTTTCTGTATCTTTTCTTGTGAACAGATGAATGCAGGTGCAGTGATGCTCACAGACTGTGTCTTTTGGTTCATAATAGTTCCATTTCTTACCATCAAAGACTACAATTTGAACTTTGTAAGTATCATCATATACTTCCATGTAATTCTCTCTCTCTCTCTCTATATATATATATATATATATATTCAAGTAGTCACTTTGTGGAACATGAGTTTTTCTTGAAATATGAAAATTTTGTTGAAACAATCAAAACGATAACCAAAGGAAGGTATCATTGAAATATATTGTGATTTTAATGCATACGTATGCCAATAGTACAAAACAGATATTTACCAATGATGCACCTCTCTGTGTCTGTTTATGATCCGAATAACAATAACAGTGTTAATTTTTTTTTTTTTTTTGTGGCAGTTGATTATAAATATGCATACTGTCAATGCTGTGTTCTTGTTTGGTGGCTATTACAGACAGCAGTAGTTACGCTCAATCTCATGAATTGGTTTCTATTTCTATCCATTTTCCAATTTCTTTTTTTTTTTTTTCTGAATGGTTTTTTTATTGATCAGCGCTTCCCCTGGTTTCGAATTGCATACTTCTTTTTGTGGACGATTGTATTCGTTGTTTTCCAGTGGATCGTCCATGCTATAGTCTCACTTTGGTAAAACACAATCTCCTTTTTTTTTTTTCGGTAGATTGGAAAGACATATCTTATTATAATTCGTTCCTAACACTTTCTCTCTTATAAACAGGTGGCCATATCCATTTCTGGACTTGTCATCTCCGTTTTCTCCATTATGGTATGCAATAGAAAACCTTACTCTAAATTTCATTTGATTTGAAAAGGTCACTTGTTTTGGTAACAGTTTCATGAAGCTTTCTAGAAAGAATTACTGAATAATGGAAACTAATACCATCTTCACCCAATCATATATATATATATATATAATCTTATTGCTTTAGGTAATAAATTATTTACCAAGTTCCAGCTGAATTTGTTGTAATTTACAGGTACTCATCAGTAGCACTGATGCATATCCCATGCTATGGTGTCTTTGCATTGATCATGAAGCTGAAACACTTCCTTTTAGCCAAATGGTTTCCTGAGTCTCATCAGGTGTGAGGTAAACTAGGGCGATTCCCCGGTTTCATGCCCCCTATTATATTTGTGAATTTTCTTCTTGGTAGAGACAGCTCTCTAGAACACAGCAGAAAGAAAGACGCAAACAGATTATTTCTCAAGTCCCAAGTCAAAAGAGAAATGCTTCACATTATGGGAAATGTAGTGAGTTTTGTTTTTGAAGATAAACAAACAATGAAAACAACATTCTTAGTTGTTCATATAACCATTCCCAAAGGAGTGGCATAGTTGTAATTACATACACAAGATCAATTTGAAAAAAGAAAAAAAAGAAAAAAGAAAATGAAATTCATACAGAAATTCCTCCTTTTTTATATGGCCTCCAATATATTTCTTCTTCCTTTTTCTTGTTGGTTGGCTTATTAAAAGTTCAGTATTTCATGCTACTTGATTTATGCTGCTCATTCTTTGTTCATCATACCAGTCTTCCTATTCTTTTCACCAGTCATATTCATTAAATAATTTATAAGGGTTCCCAGCAAATTTGAGTGGAAGTAGATGGGAAAGAAAATAGGGAGGAAAAGTAGAAGGAAATTAAAAATTGAAGGAAAATAGAAATAGAATTAAATCCTACAATTATTTTTATTTACTATTTTAAACCCTTTTTATTTATTCAACCATCCAATATAAAAATTAAATAATTTTAAAATGCATAAATTTTTTAGTATTAATTTTATTCATATTTGATTTTTTGATATTTTGATAGACAATCGAAACGTAAAAAAATTATTTTTTTAGCATTTTTCTTTCCTTAATACTTTCTAAGAACCAAACACAACCCAAAAAGTTAGTGTACTTCAATTATTAGAAACAGGATGCACAAAGATTTAGAGGGTATATTGTCATATCTTCTAGGTAACCTTAACCTTTCGTAGTTTTGTTGCTATTTTGTTTTTCTCTTAAGAAAAAAAATAAATTTAAGTTTTTCTTTAAATATCGAATCTCATCATGGAACACGTGAAAAATGTGGCCTAAGAAAAGTAAAAGTATATCAGGAAATGGACAATCCTGAAACTTTCTTTTTCCCTATTGTGTCCTTAATTTAGGATTAGGTGGTTTGATTAGTACTAAAATTGTAACCTAAAATCACTAAGTCAGCTATTAGAGAAGAGATCAAGAACAATCTCTGGCATCGTTTAGGCAGTTAAGATGGATTCGATGAAGAAGAGCGATCAAAGTGTTAAATAATGAGAAGCTATAGAATCTTTCCCGATGCGCAGGATTTGAGTTTAATAAAAAAAAGAATAATAAATGCGCTTTTAATATCACTGTTTCGCATACGACCCTGTATTCGCGTAGAAGTCAAACAAACCACAAAGTCCATTATGGACATTCAAATACACAAATGGGAAATAAATTGTAGAGAAAGATGCGAACCGAGACCTCTATATCAGGATTATGATCTGTGTTAAGCAATGAGCTATAAAAGCTAAAGATTATGGGATTATGGTTTTAATATGAATATCTGCAGCACCCAGCACAAAGGCTAATTTAGAAGACAAGCAAAGCCCCAAATCAAGGAGCTAATTTAGAATCCAATCAATTAGAAGATAATTATAGCTCTCCAACAATGGCATATCACAGTTCAAAAGTTACTCACTATGGGGCCATAGTTCTCTATAAATTCCCCTAAGGTGGGTGGGGGCATAAGCTGTCAAAAAAGAGCAAGTCAAAGAATAACAACATCTTTGAACTTTGCAAAGCACTCATTTCAGCAGAACAGGGAAAACAACAGTATAGTGTGTTATGGGACTTTCAAGCAATGATCAGCTCCCCCAGCTTTTATGCTTCGGTAGGTTGAACTAGGGGCCCAAATAATCATAAAAGAGAAATTTCCTAGGCCCTGTTTGATTCTTGTTTTTGAAAACTGTTCTAAGAAAACAGTTTCTGAAAATACAGAGGAGTTGTTCTATGAAAATAGGGGTTCTGGAAACATGGAGAACATGAAAAATTAGAACCAAACAAGTTTTTAGTGGTCTCTGTGTTTTTCGGAACAAAAAAAACTGTTCTTAAAAATAAGAACCAAACAGGCCCCTAGTTTCCAAAGTAAGAATAGGCTGATGATGCAGCTTCCACCTGAAGGAGTATTTTTATATGAAAAGGGATTGGGTCTAAAATATAGTAGATTTGGTAAACAGATTTGATAAGAGGTGTCAGACCAGGCATCCCTCTTTTTCTAAAGGAGAATGAACATCTTTGGAAGGTGACACCGGGATCAATCATCAAAAAGACATTATATATATAACAACCAAAACTCAGCTTTTGCTCCCTTTAATGAAATTTGCTCAAGGAGTTCGCAGAAGACACTTACTTCTCTGTAAGTAAATGTGTCAATTAACATAGCATGCCTTGGGCGGTTTCCATTTAGGATAAATATGCAATAAGCTTAAATGATAAAAGCTTCTGTATTGAGAAAGTATAGGAAAGGATCTACAATTGAATGGAACTAAATTCGATCTGCAGATGCATTTTCATGTTCACCTAATTCGTTGGGGATTGACCTGCATTGACTTCCAAGCGTTCTATGACCAAAAATTCATCCCTAAATATGCCTTCCAATAAACAGAGGCTATCACACTTGATGCCTCTGGAAATGGCAAACAGGGGTTCAATGAAGGTACCGTACCAGTGCCCTAAGGCTTTAGGTGCATTGTGAGGAACTCCTCGATCTGAGATATTTCGCCAACTAGTCCAGAAGCTTCTCCAACAGTAACCATATTGCTGCACTGGGCAAATGTAAAGGCTTCTCCAGCTACACCAAGTTTGCACTCATTAGCAATATCAGCTTCTGAAACGGCAGTTCCTTTTGCCCTCAGCATTTGACTGTACATAATGGGAAAAATTTGAGAATGAAAACAAAAACTGGTTTAGTAGTCTACAAATGCTTGTATATTATTCTTAGAGAAATTATCTAGCAAACAAACTGAAAGCAAAATTGCCGTGTCCAGGAATCAAATGGAGCATCTACTGAAAAGCAACCTATAAATCGGTAAGCAAACAAAATTGGGGCTCATTAGCTCACCATGAATAAAGTAGTGAGAAAAAAAATCTCCTAGTGAAGCATACTATGTAGGCATATTTTTTGAATAATTCTTTTCTCTTTAACAATAAAGAAGAGATAGCAACATAAGAAAAGCAGTGAATCAGTTGGCTGTGAATAAATTCTGGAAATGCAGTCAGTTTGAACTGTCAAGCACCATTCCCCTGTTGAAAGCATTAATGTACAAGGAAATTCGAACAGAAGAGTCAAAAGAGAAAGGGAAAGAAAATCTCCATCCAGTCCCACGACCACCACCTGTCACATAACAAGGTGGTAAAAAGGATGACAAGATGGGTATTTCTATGCGTATATAATAGCAAAATTAGATACTAAATGTACGCTGCAGCTTGTAGGCTCCAATACGAAGCGAATTCGAGTTTTAGTTATTCAAATAATATCTAGAGAAGAACAAGGACAAGGACAGAAGTCATACATTTCCCTTTCCAGTAACTTTTGAATGAATTCCTTGGTATGTGCAGTCACTTTATCAGTTTTGTTGCAGACAATGAACACGGGGATTTTTCTCATCACAATGGTAGCGTTGGTCAGGATATCAAACAAGTACCTTTCACATAAAATATCAAAGAAGCTTTAGTATAGCAGGTGTGTGAAACAAACCTACACCCTCACACATGCAAATAAACACTAAATGTGTGTGTTTTGTGTGTCAAAACCAGACATATAGCTTTGTGAATACTCAGCAATTGCAAGGCGATGTCGTAGAAACTCTAAACCATCCACCAAAAAAATAAGGCCAGCTGCCTGGGGCAAGTATTTATCAAGTTTAGGTCGGGATTGCCCAGGAATGTCAACTAAGTGAATGAGCCGTCCCTTTTGCCTCTGTTCAAAGAGAGAAGAAACTGTATCTAAGTGTGCAGAAAACATATAATTAAATACATACCTGGAAGGAATCAGACTCTATAATGAACCAAGAATGAAATCTTTACTTCCAATAAAGCACCTCTATGAGTACCATTTCATTGAGACGATGTCGTGTGATTAATTTAAAAATGACATGTCAAGATATTACAATGAAATTTCTGAGTTCTGATTTTGGAACCTTAACGAACAGGGCATGCTCAGGTCCATGCCAACAGAGTCATATTTAGATATCTTGCAGATGCTATCTTTTCTACTGGAGGACTCAAGTTCATGTTAGGAAAATAAAAGCAAAGGCACATCAGTAGGGAGGCTTACTTCACCATTCAACATGCCCAACATAAAAATGAACCAAATTATACTAGGGGATCTAAGAAATTGCAAAAATCTCATTTTCTTGAAACACCGCATGAAGTTTGTTTAATAAAAGTGTTACTGTTCAGTTATGTCCGGATTGCTTATGGAGAAAGAGAGGCGCAAACAAGTAGCTGGACTCAGGGATATGAAATGCATCATAACCAGCACAGGAGTTTCTTGATTCCTCAGGGGCTCGATGCTTAATCCCATGAGTACCAGCTGGTGGCTCAGAGGCTACTCCCAACAAGTTTCTTGAGAAAGCTAGTGCCCATTTTTTGGTGATATAAAGAATACCTGAACATTCTCCATTCCATGCTACCTGTTTCATAAACTAACCATGGCCTTGGAGGCAAATTATAATAAACAAATATATCAGCAATCAAGCAGCATGAAAAGTGATGCCATGGAAAATGCAGTTTCTAATGTCATAATGAGCATAGGCCAAGAAAATTCACAGAAAAGTATTATATTACCCAAACGGGATTAGTTCGCAGCACAAAAGTAGCTTCATTTGTATCTGGCGAAGTAACTGTTCCTTCATGTGAATAACCATCTCGAAGCTGGCACATGAAAGAGTGACATAATTATCATAAATTACAAGTAACATACAAATTTGTTTACTTTGAAACATGGTCGGATTCTCCTAATAATTCCAATAGGTATGGATCCAACAACAGTTCCCAGAAGCCTTGATAATTCCCACATTGAACAAACAGGTCAACGAATGAAAAGGCTTTTTTGACTATACCTCTGGCACAGACCCATCTAATCATCTTACTCATCCCCATAATCATATCAGTTCCAAATCGAGAAGGAAATAAGGCCTAATAGAATATAATAATGTTTGTACTGTTCTGACAACTTTTATTTGTAGATGGATTTTTTTCCGTTTGTGTGTTTTTGGTAAAAATGACCCTCTTGTTTTACCAGCATTTGCAGGAAAGCATGGAGTTTCTTTAGTTAAACAAGCACATGCAACTTTTTTGTTATCTGATTAAGCTTACATTGGTTGTTGTCACCATTATTTAGGATCGGATCAATGTATGCAAAATCAGACCAGAAAAGGAAGCAACTTAGCAGGAAATCAAGGGCATCTCTTGTTGGTGTATTTGGAAGCCAAGAAACCACATTACTTTTATAGTTTAAATCCTAGAGTGTTCATTTCGCAACTTCGGCTTTAGCCAAGGTCTGTAGTACAACAATCAAATCACTTTTCTCAATAGGTGCTCACATTAGCTTATCTACAACCAAAAACCATTCCAGGGCCTAATAAACATAAGTAAAATCACCATTTATCCCTGATATCAAGAGGGTAAAAGATCTTAGATTCGACATATAATGAAATCCAACTAGAAATTTTAGGTAAAAAAATGTGAATTTACTTGTAGAATTAGATTAAAGCTAGATTATTAGTTAGTCCAGAACTTAGGAAAGGCAACGGTGGAAAGATTTGTTTAAGAAAAGGAAATCTGAAGTGGCAAGAAAAGAAGTAAAGAATTGAATTAAAAGTAAATGAGTCCAAATTGGAGCATCATTCTCTGCATTATATTAATAAATTAACATATTTTAAATGAGCAGTTAACATTTTTTTTTTTAGTAAATACATGGACAAAAAACTTTTAAAAAGCATGTTAGAAGTTTCATAGCAGACCAAAAAAAAAAAAAAAAAAAAAATTTCCATAAGTAATATTTCTGATTTGTCTGTAGCAATCAAAGGTAACTTCCTGATGAAAAAGTTCAGTTTTCCACTACCACTCTAGTCAAGCAAGAATAATATTAAATTTTCTTAGCTAACAAACGAACTGCAGCAATCAGTTAGGATAAAGGTCAAGTAAAGTTTTGAATGATCTAAACCATTTACAAATCTACAGGGATGCCGGGAAAGGAAAAGGAATGTTCTGAAAATAGATTGATACGGAATCATTCTGATAGAAGTTTTATGCATTTTCCTCTTCCACTTTCACCTGTCCTTTTAAAGATAAACCAGATGTTAATACCTGGACTTATTTATGATGAGTTAATTCCTCTAGAGGAGTTGTTGAAATCATATAATTTAAAAAAATAGTGAAAAGCCGAGATTAAAAGCATTTTTTAACATTAGAAACATGGAGATTTTGAATCTTATCACTCCAGCTGAAAGAAATGATTGTTGATCTAGATTAGAAAATTTATGGTAAAGTCCAAAAGGGTTTCTCTATTACTTCCCTATAATCATCGTAAATGAACACTAATAAAATTAATTCAAAAGCTTCTAAGGATTATTTTTCAGACTGAAATATGTTTCTGAAGATCCATTCTTCAACATATTAGAGATCGAAAATTTGAAGAAACAAACTGGAAAAGTGATGGCCGTTGATAGGGATACATGCGCCATTAGTGATATCAAAGGGATTAAGTGACATCATGAATCCATAGCTGTGCCAGTTTACCATTGCGGCGATTGATTTCTCCCATTATAAATTTGTCTGATATACTTTCCTTTTTTTGGTTTAACAATTAAATCAAGCCTTGAGTTGATTCTGCAACCACTAAGAAATTAGTTAGAGAAAGAAATAGTGATCTTTCACTCTAAAAACATGATTGGAGAAAAAAGAATCATCTTTTCAGTAATAGTGACAGCTTATGCAAACGAGCTTTCATGTCTGTTAATTTTCAAACATTGGTTCATCTCTCTCATTTTTCTGAGTCAGAGCTGAACCAAATAAAACCTCAGTTTATCTATCTGTTTACAACTTTTGATTTTGTGGGGAAAAAACTGATCGAGATTAAGATCTTGAAAAATGGCGAATTCATATAAAAATAAGCAGACTGATACAGGAGCTTCTTGTTGTGCTTATAGTTCATCAGCATCAATATGTTTCAGAAGGATCCCGGCTTAAATATCTTAAGTCAGTTCAGTTTATGAAAATAAAACAATAAAAACTTAAATCCTTTCACAGTTCATTTATCGTACAGGATATCAGGAAGGGAGGTCAAACCTCTCTGGATATTATGAATCAGAGACGACAGTATGAAAAATGGTGGGATAAATTGTATAATTTTTCATGTTTCTTGAAATCAAACAAGAGACCTAAAGATGATTGTACCTACAGAAATCAAGGGCAAAAATGGATAGTCAGGAAGGATCATGAATGACAATCATCTTTGAAAGAAACAACTGTTAAATGCAACAACCTTCAAAGCCTCGTTTGGATTGACACGCGCGACGTGACCGTCTTAAATTATGATTTGTATTTGCGTGCATGGTTTTTAACACGAGAAAATCTTATGAATCCATTTCATTTGTTAAAACTATGACCAATGCAGAAGGAAGGTTTTGATTAAAATGTTTGATAAAAGATAAAATGTTGATAATGGTTAATAATTTTATAATATAATAATATGTTGCAAAATCTAAAATCACGACTTTAACATATGAGTTAATTCAAAGATAGGTTTGAAGAGTATAGAAAAGATGATGATGTCTTATCTCTAATTCCATTTTAAAAATTTGAGCGGGCCGAGATCATTTACAGATGGGATTGTATGAGCTTTGGTAATGAGTTATTTACTTTCAACTGGTTTATTTATTTTATTTACTTTCATAATTTGTTTGCATTTAAGGTTGTTGCCTTTTTTGTTTTGAGGTTATCAATTTAGGTTGAATATTATCGGTAGATATTTTATTTCTATTTACTTTCTAGTTTATCTACAAAAAGCATATTTACAACTATAATAGAAGCCAGAATAGATCTAAAGAAATTGAGTGCCTGTGCGATTACCAAGAAGAACTTTTGAGCTATCAGAGTATCATAAGTTCATGCAACCAGACTTATCAATCAACCATCCGCCAGTTGATTACATAGGGTGTCATTCGTGCATTATCGATGAGCTTTCCATTGTTGATTATTGGCGTGCGCTATCTGGCGCCTGTTAATCTTTCGTGGTTGATGTTGGCGTCTTCATCCACTCGACATCAATCAACCGCTGCGGGTCGATTGTTCGTCTTCATCTCTATCGACTCATCAATCGTCTGTTTAAGTAATTGGTGTGGTGTGTGTGTTTTCCCATCAAACTTGAGTAGTAGCTGATATGGGAGGTATCTGTTCTGAATTGGTATCGATCGGTGTGGCAACCACTGCATCAAAGTAGTTTGAGGCACAAGGAATGGTCAAGGATTGCGCTCAATATACTTCGTTCAAGTTCTAGAAGAATCTCGACATTATTTGGATATCTTCAAAATGGGTTGCATAGCTCATAGTTCATTCTTTTTCTTTTAGGATTTATTTATTTTATTTACTTTCTTTTAGTTTATTTTTTGGTTTTGTTTCTTTCTAGTTTAGATTAATGATTTGGGTTCCGAATTGAAGTGGATATTTTATTTATTTCTTTCTAATTTGTAACCATAAAAATCAGTGACTGTGCATAATAGAAAATATTGATTTGAAAAATTGTGAGGTTTTACCATGCCCCAGTTTCTCTAAAGAACTTTTTGAACTTATTGAATTTTAAGTGGCGTTAGTCTTTATCGCTTATCGATGGCCCTGCGGTTTGATTGTGGCTCCTTCACTCATCATCGACTTAATAAATCGCTTGAATTTCCATAGTTCGCCGAAAAACCTTCGATCCGTCGAAACATCAATTAACCGTTTCCGCCAGACCGATCATGCTGGCGTCTTTTGTATCGCGCTTTCAATCGATCTTTCATGGATTGATGCATTGAATCTTAAGCTATCTCAACGTTTAAATCAATCTATTCATGGTATTGATTTTGTGAAAATGTTGCTCCCATGGCTGATTTGTCAGAACGATGATCAAAGACATCTTTGGCTGTAGTTAAAATGATGGCGACGACAACGTAAACCTAGAGTTTTCTTGCTGGTTTCACTTCAATTTTCCGCTTCATTTTCTATTTTTATTTTATTTTTACTTAAACATCAAACAACAAAATTAAGATGGAATAATGAATCGAAGTTTGAGCGAAGCTCACGATGCAAAATGATCGAACCTTTGGCTGGGTTTTTGCTTTGGGATCATGATTATTTGTGGATTCTTCAGGAGATCTTTAAAACGATACAGAACAATGACCTCATCCTCTTGACTATATTGAATCTGACCGTAAGTAGATATTGCATCTCTGTCCCATAATTTATATGGAACCAAAAGAGCATTAAGAACAAAGAAAGAAAATGGCTGCATCACATAGTGCCAGAAGGGCTTAAAGATTTTATTAAGTTTGAACATTATAAGGAATTAACATGGTAAGCTAAGTTCTCATAGAACACACAAAGTGAAGAAAATCTCACAAAAAATTGACTATTATAAGTATACGCTCAATTAATACATCCGGACTCTTATATAGAGCTTGGGACATCTCTTGTGACTAAGAAGAATGGAGAAGTTCTTTGAGAATTCAGCCTTGACGCACAATTATAGCTGAAATTGGAAAACTACCCGGCGACATTGAAGAACAAATTTAATATTTTCCTTGAAGCGCTATCGCGATATTTTATCATGACCAAATTCACAACTTCAGCAGTTGCACGAGTTGGCGGAGTTTACGATGAGCGAGGAGCAAAACTCTCCAAAATAGGTCTTTGATTGCCGCGTTATGGATTCAATTTGGAGCACGAACTTTATTTGATTTTACGGTCCTTTAATTTACCGAAATCATGGTTATTTCCATCAACAACCATGGTCCGTTATGGACTTTTCCGCTTTGTTGGCTCAATTCGCGAAAACGATTTTGACTTGGGCTCTTTAAAAATTTTGGGTTGCTCGTCACCTTCGTTCACCGAAGCCGCCCAAAAAGCCTGTTGCGAAGCTTTTACAGCCCTTTCTCTTTTCAGTGCTTTCAATCGACATTTACGGAAAGCGATTCGCCTTCCGATTTGATTCTCATCGGATCGAAATGATGGTATCTCTTTATTTTATGTTCTGATATCATCTCGAAAAGTGTGTGGTGGCTTTGTTGATGCCTTAAGTAGAAAATCTCCCGGCCACTTATTATCTGGTTTGTGGTTTATAGTGGAAAATATGATTATATCAATGAGTTTCAATCCATATTTTGATCGCTTGGGTACAGATTATGAGAAAATGCTTTTTGTACTTTGGTAGCAATAACAATGTTACATAGGTATTGAAACTCAAAGGAAGGATAAGCTAAGTATGTGTTCTCAAAATAATAACATGTGAAGCATTAGGGGAGAAGATGGATATACATGCTAATAGTGGAATTTACATTCCTAAACCAGACTATGTGTACCTAATGATGCACATTTGAAGGAGGAAATGATGACCCATCATTCTCGGTTTCTGATACACAGAAATTCCAAAATGTATCCTGATTTGAGGTGTCAGCTCATCGGTGGCATGGTAGTAAGCAGATGTAGCTCAATTTATCTCCCGAGTGTAACATCAAACAGTGAAAGTTGGAACATAAAAACGGTAGGGTTATTCGACCATTACCAATTGTAAGGTGGAAGTGGATCAGCGACTGGACTTTGTGGCGGATTGCCCATAACTTCAAACGAAGAACAAGGATGAATTATTAATGGATGATAGTTGATAATTCATTTCAAAATCAGCACATTTCATAATGGTCATTAATTCTGATTCTTTGCCTTGAACAGAGCTATGAAGATTGTGGTTACACATATGTTGGGGTCTGAAGCATCGCCGGATTCTGTGAAAAAGCAACTTTGATTGAGAATCATCCGGCTGAGATCCCTTGGTTCATCAAAATTGAAAAACCCATTTCATAGAAGAGAAAAGCTGTGTACGCCTTGCGAGTTAGACACCTCCTTGGTCTTGGTGGTGATTAATATCAGTAAAGGATAGCAATCAAGCACCGGTAGCCAAGTGCAACATAATGATGATCTACGAAGAAGGTTGAAGAAGGTCTCAAAGATGACTTGTTCTGGTTTGGTGCTAGCTAAAACTGATCTACATAGAAATATTAGAAAAGAACACCAGCGATTTCTCGACCCAGCTATGCAGAAAGGTCTCTTATTGACTGGGCTGGAAGTGTGGGCACCATATCAACCGCCAGCCGCTCGAAAGGGACAAGATACTCCTCTATAAGAGGGGTGGCTGACCATGTGGCTTTGAGCCCATGGGACTTGCTGCTTAATGGGCTTATAGCCCTTGACCATTGTGCCCATTCATGGACTCATCCTGGCCACAGGACTCATAATCCAGTTATCCATCAAGTGGCATTACCCAAATCAAAGTGCGGTGATCACCATCGCTTTGTGAAACACAATGAATGTAGATAACCGAAAGCCACGCCAGTGTATTACATTCTTGAGGGATCATGATTAGCAAAATGAGACAGAATCCATTTATGGGAGCTCTCGATTAACGTGCATTATAGACGTGCGGAAAGCCGTCAGAAGGACCCGAATATCTTTAATGATGCGTCAGATCGCTGTGGAAGTAAATGTTACCGCAGACCCATTGTCACGTTACTTCCAAAGCACCATCAAATTATATTAAAATAATCTACCATGGATTCGAATGTCACAGCTCCTTTCCATGGCCAATTACATACTAAAAATATTTCGTTCCAGTATTTTACAAAAATAATTACGAAGTAATATAAAACACAGTCGGCTTTCTTCTGCCCTTTGAGATAAAGAACCCCATTGAAGCAAGTCTCGCACCTAAACTAACCGTATGGTGAGCCAGCTAGTAGAGTAATTCTACTGTTCACTCCGCTAATTTTATGTAATGTTCACGCCCGAAATCCATTACACAATTTCAAACTAAGAATAGCTGATCTATGTTTGAATTCTACATGTCATGCCAAAGAAACGAGATGAGACCCACTCATGCACCATATAAAGTCTTTCTGAGCTCCTCACACTATGCAATGCCAGTATAGCGATAAGCCGGAGTTGGGTATCTGAACCGGATCAAGTCTTTCACGAGGAGTATCCTCATATTGCTGTGCAGCACAAGTTTTACCATTAGTTCAACAAATGATCAGTGGACTTAGATCCAGCGATGCGAAAGTGTTGGATTTCAACCATGCGCTCACACTCAAGCGAAATCTGCGGTATTCGATGTATAACACGATGCGAATTGTGCCCATTGCATGTCAACCATCTTCCATAGAAGTAATGGTACCATATGTGGACAATATAAACATACATTTACTACCATGTATCATGGACAATTACTATTACATGCATATAATCTTGAACAACATTTCATCGAATGTCAAATATATTAAAACACATGTATAAACATTTATCAACAACTTAACAAATCAAGCATGTCATACTAAAGAATTCTTGCATAACCTTAAGGCATATTATGGCATGTAACATGCCTACAAAACAGCTCACAAAACAACCCTAAACGGCTCCCAAACAGCCCCTTAAACTTGAAGCTATATGGCCCCAGAAATAGGCCTTCATTTCAAACAAACAGATTTTCAATGCAAACGGCTTTAGGTGCCAATCAAGGGTACTCGTAAATAGCCACTAGGAGCCATAAAACCTTGATTTTCCTTTGGTGGCCCTAAGGGCTATGACACATTATTAGTCCCAAACAGCCCCTAAATCCAAAGTAGGAAGAATCCCTACCTCTTGGGTATAGTAGAACCGAGAAGGGTCGAATACCTCATAATCTGAAAATTTTGATTTCCCAAATACCTCTTTGGATCTTAGTTAAGTCAAATCCTTTGGTACCTGAGTAGCCCTCATCAAGTAGATGAACTTTCACCGCTGGCTCGGCAATTTACGATCAACGGAACTCCGTGGATGAAGCGAGAAAAACTTGGGAGTTCTCTATTTTCTCCATTTTCTCGCTATCAGGCAGAGAAAATGTGACATTTTGAAATCCCTTTTGTCTAACACTTATCGCAACTTAAATGATTGGGCATGTTGCCTGTGGCCAAGACTAGTTTGAAGTCGTTCTGTACTGAAACAATTTGTCGTCCCAGTTTAAGTTCAAATTATTTTAAAATGAACTTTTCTTAATTATTTTCCATATTCCGATTTTTCTCCGAATCGATTTTAGGGTCCACCGGGTACCGTTTGCCCAGTAATGAAAATCTGACCTCATGAATTCGCGAAAATTTATGATGATGATTATGAGATGAATCGCGATGAGGTCAGCTACATATTGAATCTGAAAAATTTAAATACGCAACATACGCGAAACGTTATGTTTTGCCGTTTGAGTCCAGTTGCGGGTTTTGTTCTGCCGCCTGGGTGTCCGCAGGAAATTCACGCATACGCATCAGTCACGGCTACGCCTCGGCAGTCACTCGTGCCGAATGACTGCATATACGCCGGCTGAGCGAAAGGAATGGTAGCATGCGTTATCTTCACGTTCCCATGACCGCCCTCCTTGGCGGTGCTACCACAACACATTCACTGGCTGCGGTCTTGCCTGTAAAAATTGGTCGAATCTATCCATGTGCGTGCGTTATCTTCATGAAGGTTCAGATTCGCATCAGCAACAAGCTGAAGTGTAAATCCGCTACGTAGTACGAATTAAAGGTACTTTGAACATGGAGACATGGAATCATAGACTTTTTCGATAAGAAACGGTAATATGACCGTGTAACCGTACTACCCTCTTGATGCGCCAAAGCCCGTGCACGCCGGTGATAGCTTTCCCCGCGGCAACATCTTGGCATGGCATGAAGACATGACCTCTCCAAAATCTTGAGGTCTTTCTTTGTTTTGGTATAGCTCTTTTTGGCTTTGAGTTGTGGGAAGATGCTTCGTATCAAAATCCGCCTTCACCGGAGGTGGTCTCTAACACTTAAAATCTAGATTTGTAGTGAGGCCTTTCTCATTATAGTACTGTGGGTGCCATGCGTACTGCTTTGTCTTTATTATTGTAGGAGAATCATAAGGTGAATTCTCTTCGACTATGCTTAGATCAAAAGGCCTTACCCGTGGCAGTATTGTCTCTAAGTGGATGATCTTCTCCGGTAGTGATGTAGGATGAAAACAATGGCTATCATCGACTATATATTACCGATATGGAAGCTCTACAAGGTACATTAACTGGGATCGATTCGATACTATGAACTGTTGTTTGTGCAGTTGAACAATCTCGCGCATAACTTCTAAAATTCCTCTGGTGAGATTATCATGTGAAAAGTGTGTTGACTCAATTGGCGAGGTCTACTATCACCACGTCAGCGCCCGCGTGATGTAAGTGGAGAAATTGATCTAGAATCATTCATGAGTATGTTCTAACTACTTGACTACTTCCATTGGTGTCCGGTGGCTGTGATTTCAGCCTTTTCACTTGTGACAGCGTGAGGGCATTCTGAGCCTGAGGCAAGTCTGATGTTTTACTGTCAACTCTAATCTGGTGGTGAGATCAGCTGTTTGACCCAGTGCTACCACAGATGCTGTGAAATGGGAGCAGTGGAGACTCTGGGATCCTCATCTGGATGTGTGTTGAGACAGGCAGTTCCTGGTTGCCCCAGGATCAGTTAAGTCATTGTTGATAGTTGGAGGATCCGAACGGAGATCACGAGAGGCGATTATCCGCACTGTTTCCGTCAGTAATAGATAATGACAAATAAAATTCAATACCGATGAATAATTTTCGTATTAACGCGTTTCAAATATCGACGATTATCGTAAATATTGTTCTTGTGATGATAAACGTTCAGAATGAAGACCGAAACTCAAACGTTTCTGATTGTCGTTTTGGATAACTCTGTTTACCGTCGTTTTGAAAATTTATGGGTTTCAATTATAAAAACATTTTCAAATGAATAAGGTTTAACTCACAGATACTTTTTACGAAAGGTCGTTCAGTTTTCATTGCATCAGTGAGTTTTACTTCTCTCGGAATGTTTGTTGGCTTTGGTAGCATCGGCGCTGCGATCTGTGCCTATTATGGTGCACTGGATTGATGTAAACAATAAAGCCCGACGTTCATGCTAGATTCTGGTTCTGCTGCTCTTGGCTGTTCGTTTTGGTAGAACGTACGATATTTATGAAACAGTAGCACCGTTTTTCGTATTAATCGGAGTTACAAATAAATATCATCATCATTGATCATGATGTCGTTCGATTGATTGATCGTCTCCAGTTATTCCATTTCATGGCGAAGAAGAAAAATCAGTTCGACCATGGATGTTGCTTTGATCGTGTCGTTTTGGCACTTGTCGGGTTGCAACTCTTTAGTTTTGGATGATGATCACACATACGGTCTGTTGAACGGTTGATATATCATCTCTGTATCTCATATCTATCATATCTATATATATATCCTTTATATATCTATATATATCATATATATATCCATAAATCATCCTTTATTGGTTATGCTACTCATCAGAATCATAATCAGTTAGACTCAGATGGTATTACCACAATATTGCTGTTTGGTGGCTCTTGATATACCAGTTATCAATTCATCAGTTAATGGTTAACGTTCACGGGACGTTCAGATATTAGTGTTTGATAATATCATCTCTTGTTTTTTGTATAAGATGGTGTTTTCATTCGCTGTTTTTTCTTAGTGCAAGTTCAGTTTGCAAAACGATTATCAATCGCCGTGAATCAGTTTCAGAACAAATAAAACCCTACCTTTCTTGTTCTTCAATTAAATCATTTGTAATTTAGTAAATATTTTGAAATAGAGGAAAGTTTGAGTGACAAAAATAATGGCTTTGTTTAATATTGATCATGGCTTTAATCGAGCTTTTCTCTGTAAATGTATTCAAATATAATAATCACCAATAGTCAGTTATTCTAGATTTCTATTTCTTCAGAAGTGGAGATCATTACCATTTGAATCTTGAAACTCTTAGATACATGCATTTGTGCAGTGAATCGATATGCCCAATTCTTGGATCACCTTTGTTTTTATTTCTGGGGTCTCCCACCTACCATGAGTGGCGCCACACATTTAATAGACGAGATCGCACTCGGCATTTGAATCCCATGGTTCTGAGTTTCTTCTAAATTGGAATATCCATTTGGATTACCTATTTCAGTGTACATTTTATCTAGACTTCTCTATTTTACAAAATAGAATCTGCATATAGCTCCACTTTGACGAAGATTTTTGACATAGGGTTACAGTGCATACAGTTCCTTCAATTGCACTATTCCACAAGTCTAGTTTACTCAAATTTTAGATCAGCATCAATTTGGATGGTGGCTAAGACTATATTGAAAACCACCACAACCACCAAAGCAGGGCATACGTGAGCTACCCGAACTCCATCTTTAAGCCACCATTCAGACATGTACTACAATTGCTCTAGTCCTTCTACCAAATTTTCAGCCCTATCTGTGATTCTTTAAAAAGTGGAATAACTTCATTTGGATGATTATAGCAACTTTATAGTAAAATAAAGGCAGGGGTTTTGACAAATTTTGAAAGCATTTCGCTGAAAACCCGATATTTCCACTTTTCTGAGCGTTCGTGGCCGTCAAAAACCTGACACCCGACCAACGTCTTTCTTGGCTGGTAAAAACAACCCTTAACTCAGCCTGCTAATACAAACACCTTTAACCCGGGTTGGGTTTCCTCAACTCGGAATTCAAAAAGAAAAGGGTTACAGGGTCTTTAGTTTTCTACCTAGTCTTGATTCTCCACCTTTGACTTTCTTCTTATTCTTTGATCTGTAATCTCTCCAGTTTTATGGAGAAAAATCACCAATCTCCTCCTCCGCTTTCACACAACCAGATGGAGCCCTAACTTTTCTCTTCTAAAAAACGTCGAGGCCGACAAATGACATTCATAAGACCATATTTTGATCTTTAAATACAAATTAAGATTAAGGCCACTTATTTGACTTCTCATTAAATCACTTTTTACTCATTTTCCATTTGCTGCTTAAAATTTGCACTGGACTTTCTGTTTTGTTTCATTTCGCTTCACTTCACCATTTACATTTTGCAATTCCATTCTTCATTTTTATGACCTTTATGCCCAATTTGACATTTTTTATAAATTTATTTAGGTCTGCAGAAACTAAGTTACTCATTTTTACTTTCGTTCTTAGGGTTGTGAAGCATTATAATCCAGTGATCTTCTAAAAGCAAGGTGTCATGGGACATGTAAAAGTAGTTTTCCCTTTAGGCTATGGAAATTTGATTGTAACCAGAATATCCATCAAGAAAACAGAAGTAAGGTTGTCCAGCATTAGATCAATAAAGGGAAAAATATAGTGATCCTTTCTGGTTGTTGTGTTCAATTTTTTGTAATCAATGCACACCCTACATCCTTTCACAGTTCTTGATACCGGAATGGGTTAATTTTCTCATTGATGGCCAACCAAGTCCACCATACCCATGAACCACGTGATGTTTTACGCTTCTCGGGAGGATTTTTATGGATCTGGTGAAGACAGTCACTGAGTCTTCAACTAACCAAACTGTTCCTTCTTTATATTTTCTAAGAATTCCAATCAATTTATGTCTTTTTCTCTCTTTTGTCAAATTCTGGCGCTATGATTACAAATTTGTGCTCTTTCATCTCTACAGAGGCATATTTTAGATGTTGGGAGTAATTCCTTAAGAAATTAATACTTCATAAACCCATACTTCTTATCCCTTATCTTCTTTGATATGACTTTTGCATGATTTCTTTAAGATTGAGTATTGTTCCTTTAATTTTAAAGCCGAATTCATATATTCAACATCATGAGCCTTTCAATATCTTGGAAATTCATCTGTTCTCATTCATTGAATTTTGAATTTACAATCATAGATGAGTTCGAGGGATTGATGGGAACTACTTGTTCTACATTCTTACGATCGGCATTATCAAAAACTAGTTGTTCAAGCTCTAATTTAGTTAGTATGCTTCTTTACCCACTCTAGGATTAGAAACCTCTTGTTACATCCATCAAAGTACGCTCTATGAATGGCCTTCCCCAGCAATAGTGGCATTTTTATCTTCTTCCATATCGGCTCACCACACAGAAATCCATAAGGAAAACCAAAACTTACACATGATCATTACATCTTCAATGAATCCACTCTGGTTGGAGCCATAATTTGCATCTACCATCTAAAGTGTCATAAGTTTAAGGAAGTGGCTCCCTAAACTTAGTCTCTTCCACAGCAGAACCAGGTTGATTAATTCCCACAGTGAGTTATCTGGAATCAGCAAATTTATAAACACTAAATTCCACTTTACTAACAGTAGCATGCCCTCTTTGCAATGTGGTAGCTCCTAGGATCGAACCACAGGGATGGGTTTTTCTTTGCACAAAATGATTTATGATGCTTCAAAATGGGTGAATCTCACTTTGGATTAAGGATTTTTATTAAAAGTGTGAGGTTGATGGTGTGTACAAATTAAAAGTAAGGTGAAATAAAATGAAATAAACTATTAAAAATCCTTGAAGTGTTGACTGCTAAGAGAGGTTGATAGGGCTATAAAGGCCCTGGGGTTCATTCTCGCGTTTGAGAAGATGACATACCAGTGTTTCCCGAACGGATCTTCGACAACTTTAAAAACTAACCCATAATATTTTCCACTTTTGATAGAAAGCATTCACCCGAGCATTTATATGGTTCATCAGGTGAAAATCTAACACCTTGACCCACCCTTCAGAGGCTCGTGAATGACAACTGGTGGATGTCGCTGACTTACCGGTAAGCCAATCCACTGACCCCAAAAGATTGCCAAGTATTGCCTATGAGGATGCATCAAAGGGCTTTTAAACCTAGAGTTAAAAGACAGGAACATAAATGTTAATGTAAATGCTCATCCTAAAAACAGAGAGAATCTAAGCATTCACAACTATATCTACCAAATTTCCTCTTCAAGTGATTTAGGCTTTAGCTGCCATCCCTTGAGTTTCATCCTCGGGGGAGTGTTTGGTTGCCGAAAGTGAGAGAAAAGGAGAGAAAGGAGAGATCGGGAAAATCCAAAATAGCACCATCTTTTCATCATCTACATCCCGGCCCTCCCCTTCAACAAGAGACATAAAATGGCTATATATAGCCTAACAAAGAAAGTGCGAAAAACCAAAATACCCATGTCAAAGTGATTACATCAGGGGTAAAATTGAAAATATACAAAAACTGTCGCTCGGGCCTAAATGGGAAGGTAGTAACTTCGCAAGAAGTTGCAGTAAATTCACGCATGCGCAAATTTTCGTCGCCGACTTTTAGTACAAGGCGCTTAAATTGCTCCTCGGGCTTCCTCGGGCTAAGCCTCGTGACTTCTGTCTTCCCAAACTTTTAAGGAGATTAACCCGGATCCTTTATGCATGGATTGACTAGACAAAATCGGTATCAAATGTCTGTTAAAACTACAAAAATAGCCATAGAATGCGATCAAGAGGATAATAGGACCTTAACATGCCAATTGTTAATTATAATGATTAGTACAATAAAAACACTCAAAACCTATAATAAATAGGTTCAAAATAAAGTACTCTTCAGGTAATTAATCAATAGTGGTGACAGATTGATACTTGTCTAAAATCACACAATGCTCTTCCAAATTCATAATTCCTTATGGTGCAGGGAATGGTGAAGTTGCCTCGATACTACATCTTCATTGAAAATTTTCTTTGATCATAGCAGAACAATGAAGCAATAGATCAACCACTCTTTCTTCACCAAGCTTCTTCGTCGTAATATCTTCAGTGAATTTGGCATACGATAAATTCTCGGAAGCCAATGCCTCAACAAAGGAATATTCACCTCATCTTCTTGGAACATGTTCCCGCAAATCTAGAGAATTGATCATCCATCCTGATTTCAAAGAAATTTCTCCGAGGTGGGAATGGAACAGAGGCACATAAACTTTCACCTCCTCTTGCTTTTGCGCTTCCTTCCTCAACCGGTCGCCCCGTCGCACCATAGATTTTCTTCTTTCTTCGGGCCTGTCCGAATCGTTTCCCGTCTACTTTATTTCTTCCCAGCTTTTTCTTTCTCCGCTCATTTCATTCTCTTCATCTTCCTTTCTTTTCTGAAGTCCTCTTCCACTCCTGAGAATAATTTCCATGCAGTCCTAGGGATTCTTCTTTATGTCACTTAGAAATGAATCCCCAAGATGATTTTGCATTGATAGGGCTAACTGCCCCACCTGTGTCTCCGGATTCTTTAGAGATGCATTTGTATTGGACTGAAACACATTTTTGTTTGTCTGGAATACTGCTAGCTTAACAAACTTTTGTTCATGAATGTTCAACAGTCTTTTGTTCTCTCCCATGAAGCTCAATATCTAATCTTCAAAATACTAGGACCTTCTTTGGCCCTGGTTCTCAACTCTTTGGTCGCTGGCCGCGCACGCCTCTTGAAAAATGCCGTGTGGAGCATACCGTCGCCGGGTAGCTCGTCTTGGCCTAGGGACCTTGTTTACTCCACTTCCATAGGAAAATTCATGGTTTCAACGCAAGTGCAAGGTCGAAGGTTGTCAAGTTAGGCTTGAAATTCAGCTATGTTGCCACCCACAAATCGAGAGCCTCCTCCACCTACGTGCAATCCTCATGAGGAAGTCCTCATTAGTTATGCATTTCTGTCATTCTCCTTTCTTCTATTCCCACCGCATTGGCCGGCGATGCAGTACCACCCTCTTCTCTGTGAGTGCTCATCTTATTCCTCATCAAAGACATCCAATCCTCAGATCAATTGTCGTCATCCTATTCGCCTATCATACATCATACTTTCAACCTCCTCGCTACTCTCTAAAGTCTCCTCAATATAGCTCTATAGTTGTAAGCTTTTGTCCAAATCTTCAATAAGCTAGTTGGCTTCAAGACTCTTTCTCTTTAATGCTCCATACAAAGCCGTGCATCTATGATTCCCTTGAAGAGTAATCTATCAGATAATAGAAAATGTCCATTCGGGGTGATTTGATTAATCCCATGAATTGACATCTCTTCTAGTTTCACTTCCTAAGCATTGTAAAGGCTTTCTTCTTCTCCCCGCTTAAAGGCTATAATTGCTCTTCTTTTCTCTGAGGTAAGGACTGGTGGGAAAAACCTCTCCATAAAGGTTTTCAACCAACTTCCTATTATCGCCAACTAATCCATACGGCATTGATTCAAACCAACTACCGCTACATCTCTTCGGGCGAGGATAGAGGAATAACTACGCCTTGATAATACAGAACAAGATTAACCCCATCTCGCTCACAAGGTTTGCCATCCTTAGAAATCTTCCCAGGTGCTCATTTAGGTCCTCATTGGGATGCCTCGTAGGGAGTCAGTTGACGCACCATGGTGATTAGGTAGGCTTCAACCTCGGCTACCTATTCTCCTCGAATGGGTGGTTGCCTTACAACCGAATACCATTTCTAATGACTGTAAAGGCCTCCAAAAATCCATGGTCCTCTGCCTTGAGGCCTTTCTGTTGGCTTTGTTGATACATGCTGATCGTTCCTTCTTGATCTCGCTATATAGCACGTCTTCAAGAATCTCAATTTCCTTTCTTCAAATTTTCTCAAGAAACTTTTCCCTAACTCAAATAGATCCAGCTGGCAATAGTTTTGCTTCTGGTTTTTCGTGCATATGATACTCCCTCGAAATGGAAATACATCGAGATCAAGTGAGATCAATAGCTAAATAAAAATATATTATGATGTGATTTCATAAAAGATCGCGAGTTCGTCGGGCTTATTATTAAAACTATTTTTGAAAATTTTTTATAAAAAAAATGTCAAAACTGAAGAATTTTCTGGGCAAAGAATATTGATCTTTAAACTTTACTTCATTTCAATCTCTACAATGACGCCTGCTGTAAACCTCATGTTTCGAACGTAATTCACATATACCAAGAACTATCGACTTAACACTTATGCCGAGATTATTCAATCCCCACATTCTTCCCAAAACTTGATTTCAACTCAATATATATATATATATATATAATCTCTTTCTTCACGTAAGTAATAATTTTCTACACTCATAAATTACTTTTGGTCTAAATCACTGCAAGTGCATAGATCATACAAGTAATAAAGTGGATTTTTAAGTCTAGAAATCATTCACACGAGGATTGATTATATAATTTAAAGATTAACTACCCTCACTACTCAAGATCCTCACTATTTGAACTTCCAAATTTTCAGGATAGATTAACTTCTAAAGTAAAGTGAATCAAAGAAATAATGAAATTCTAAAATACATGATTAGAGAGTTCACTTGATTTAAATAACACTAAGAATGAAAACAATGTTGTGACCATCACTTTGCAAGTTCCAAATAAAATATAAAGTATGGGATATGAACCTTGGAATTGTCCAAGAGCAAATTAGTGTAGCAATGGATTCCTCCTAACACCACACATTTCACTTTCCAGCTTACCACACTTCTATCTCTAGACAATGGGTCTGAAGAGCTAGTTGTAGGAATTGATCATCTTTTAAGATCTGACTGTTTTTTCCTTCTCGTAAGATTTCGGGCCAACCATTTTCTAGATCGGAAATCGTCATTTCATAGATAGGATAACACAAGCCTTCTCTAAAATAATTGGTACCTCAGCCATCAATTAGACAAGAATTCTCTCTCCTCATTAGAATCTCTCGCATGTAACACATGGTCGAGATTGTTCTTCTCAATTAAGGTGAAACCCTCGTAATTAAACTCCGCTAGATCGTTATAGTGGATCATATGCTCGAACACACTCATCACCTGTGAGGGAACCTTGAAGTAAGAGGTTAGATCATCACCAGTGATATATCAAAGTAATCCTAACAGTGCATTAGTTCAAATAATATTAGTGTAATTTACTCCCTAGTGACTGCTCTTTACTCTCAAGTAGTCTATCTTTGTGTCACTTAAAGGGATTTCTGGAAATCAGAGTAATATTACATCTCTTTTTGGGTACGAAACACTAATATTCAAAACATTTCAATGTAGGATTAATACCAATTAAATCACTCTAGTTTTCATACCCAAAACATCATTAAAATATTACAATCAATAATCCTAACAATATATTCTTCCTAGAGGGAGCTTAGACTTTCAAATTTGGATCATGTAAATGGTAATGACTAGTCATCAAACGTAAATTAGCTTCTTTCTGAAATTTAGCTTAAGAACTGCAAGAAAATGAATTCTAGAAAATTCGCATTCCATCGAGTTCGTATTATTGCACGAAGATTGATTTACATTAATTCCAAATTTTAATCGCTCAAATCACGCTTCTAATCCTAAAAAGAACGAAAGGTAAATCTGTGTGGAAACAAACTAAATGTAAAGAAATAAAAAGAAAATTATATGCCAATGAGACTTCGCCCCAAAAGCACAAAAATCTCTGATGAAAAGTCGCCGGAAGCTCGCGCACTACCCTCATGAGCTTCTATTTACAGTTTTCGCGTTCGGGGTCTCTAAAACGAGGGCGAAAATTACGGCTAAGTGGTGCTTCCAAGGAGACTCGCCTCCTAGTATCGATGTCGTGGGCGCTGGTCGCGACATGATCACGACATCGAAACCGCTTATGTCGCGGGGTTGACTTTAGTGTCGCGACATTGGCTCATCGCAGGATTGAATCCTTGATGTCATGTTGATGCGTCGCGCATATAATCGATCCAGCCTTCGCCTCTATCATCATTTCAATCCAGCGTTGCAACATCATAACCTCGTGTCGCTAATATCGGGTCAATTAACTTCCACCCTTGAATGCCTTAAGTCGGCGCTGTGGCACATTTATCGGTCCCCGATGTCGCGACATTGCATCTGATGTTCGAAGCGCGGTTGATGTTGCAACATTGTTATAGATGTCGACATCAACACTTCATGCTCAGGCCCTTCGTCGATGTCAGCGCTTATGTCGCGACATTTGCCGCAATGATGTCGTGACATTGAGTTGGTCTCATTACCTGGCTACTTTGATATGATATCGCTGACATCACCGACCGGCGTCGCAAAGATCGATGTTTAGATCTCCGCGTTCGCTCGTCGATGTCGCCGCCGATAATGCGGGCAATGTCAATGCACATCACGATGGCGCTCTACAGCTTTCCCCTCAATGTCACGACATCGAGTTTGCGGGTGGTGCCACGACATTGACATGATGTCGCGGATATCGAGATTTGGTGGTGTTGCCGTTCTCGCGATTTTCCAAATTTCTATGTCATGGTGATGTCGCTGACATTAGAGAATTTCGATCTATGTACTCAACTCCGATGTTTCGCGGCGATAAGCATCAAGAAGAACCTGCGCATGACATCTCCATTCGATGCTCAGCGGATATCGTTTTCTAGTGTCGCGACATGGCTGGCTTTGCTTCCCTTTTTTCTATCTTTGTTGTTTTTTTGCTTCTTTTCTTCAAATTTCCTCAAAACATAAATCTGGGTGAAAATTCCACAAGATTACATTAAATAAGATTTTTAAGCCTGAAATATACTTGAAAAATGGGCTTAAAAATAGATGAGTTTTAAACTCATCACATTCACTGCCCCTTATTGTCTCCATAGTTGTTTAGTGAGCTGTGCGACATGGTTAACCAAATTGCTAAGGACATATGTGTCTACACCTCCCACAACCTTTCTCGATACTACCCTATCCCTAGGCCACTAGTTACTATTGGATGCCATGTCTTCCAAGATTCTGTATGCTTGATATGTAGTCTTCTGACTGTTCTAGTAGAATCACTAAGACCGTTGTAAAATGTATGCACTTGCATCCATTTAGTCAACTTATGGTGTGGGCATCTCCTCAACAATTCATGAAATCTCTCCCAGGCTTCAACTAGGTTCTCCCCCTATAACTGTCTAAAAGTGTTGCAATCTCCCCTTCACCAATCGTGCACCCGTAGGAGGGAAAGAACTCGTCGTGAACTTCTCGCACTGGGAATCATCCCACATGAGGTAATGGAGTCCGCATGGTCAAAGCAATAACCAATGTTTGGGGCTTTGTCGCCGCTGATAAGGGAACAATCGTGAGTTTGAGAGCCTCTCATGCTATCTATCGTTATCATATCATACTTCTATGAAGTTTGTTAGATGCATGTTCGTTCTCACGCCGTGATCGCGGAAACCGACGTTCGGGAAGCACCTTCGTAAAGTGTTACCGTTAACTCAGTAAAGCCGAAATGCTACTTGTATGGTGGTCTTTGTATAGCAGTAATCGAACAGTCCGTAGGTGGTGGCGTGAGCAAACTCCTCAAGTGCAGCATATGAGGTTTATCTCGCTGATATGAATGGTCCTGGGCATTGCCTTGCCAATTATTTATTTCGCTCGCGCTCATTCCGCCATAGCCCCGATTCGCTTCTTTTCTTGATTCTACATGACTGCTGATTTCTTACTGGGTTTCTTCTTGCTCGCAGAGTCTCGCTTGTAATTCTTCTCGTCGATCAGCGAAGTAGTTCTCTCGACCCCGCCTCAGATACACACAAATTAACTTTCTGGAAGCCAAGCCGTGACAAAAAGCAATGTAGATGTAAAGTCATAAGCACTTATGTAAGATGCGTAAAATAAAATAATTAACACAAAGTAATATCTAGGTGCGTTGTTGTCAATATCAACACAAAAACTTCTCCCCGCACCACGCTAAGAACTAACTGCAAGCCCAAATGTATATAAAATTTGTGTGAAAATGTAGACTCGTACACACAAGTGCAGATATGACGAAGCTTACGTAGTATATTGCCATCGTGCCACATCCCACAAGGAGAAGGCGTGTTGACTATTGAATTTAAGCTTTTAAATATTATTTGACCTAAAATCGAAATGACTCTGTGATTTACGTAAAGAAAATAAAACTAATCTTAAATTATCTACTAAATCAATAAGGAAAAAACGTATTCGCTCTTCACTCCGCACACCCGACATGGATTCTAACCTATATGGATTATGCACTCAGTATTTTATACAGTTTACATTAGCGGGTTGATCGTGCCTACCAAATATTCTCTCTCGAGATATATTAGCCTATCTCGCCAGTAGGGTGTATAGTATCTCCGCTTCAACCTTGAACTCCGAAACCCCTAAATGTATAAACCCTTAATGCCATAATTGGAACTGGAATATCTCTATTCACCAGTTGACTAAGTGTTGCCCTATTCATATCCCTGGGAGTCATCATTTCTCGATCTCAGACTCCTAGCAAAAACATGTCAATGTTGGCTAGACACTACCATGTAATTAAAGCATAGAAATAGAGCAAGTTGAGTAAAGATCCATATAAATACTGAATAAAAACAGTGTAATAATTAATCCATCTGAGCATAGCAAGGCTACGACGAAACCCTAGAAATAAATCTAGAACATAATGGTGTTTAGTACAGCCATCAAGTCTAAAATCATAAAATGGTTTAAGAAAAGAAATACAGAAAAAATGATGCAAGAAATATCTCGCTCCACGTCTCTCTTCTTAGTTCGTCAATCTTAATCTTCAAAACCTAGAGGTCGTGATTCGCCAACCCCACTCCGCACGGCTCCCAAGGTAAAAACAGCAGTAGTCGTGGCAATCCAAAGCAAACTCTAGAAACCTCAGATTAGACGTTTCTGAAGAATTTTAAATTCTTCAAATAATGTCCCTCTACACGTTGTAGCGGGTGTTTTCCCGTTGGAGCAAGGAAAATCTAGTCAAAACGGGCAATAGCCCACTATAGCTGCCACTTCCGCCTGGGGCATCAGAGCGGTAGCGCTTGCTACCTATACGGGAAAAGCCCGTTAAAAGTAGACACAGTCTCACGCGCTTATAGCGGGCTGGTTAACAACAACTCCATAAAGCAATTTTCTTTGGATTTTTTTCTTTCTCGCTTCTTCCTCAATACAGATGTCACACAAAAATAAACCTCCCGTAGCATGCTAAGATTAGTGATGAAATCTTCTAAATATAGGGATCAACATGTAAAAATATTAGTACTTTGTAGCTCTCATCACTCCCCCCAACTTAGGCTTTTGCTTGCCCTCAAGCCAAGAAAATACTTGTATTCATCATTTGGCCAAACAAGATGAGAGTTGGTTTACATACTACAATCAATATTCATAAGACTATAACAATCTTTTATAAGCAGTTTCGTAAATTCAACCAACAAGACTCATTCGTTCTAGACACCTTAAGGTTCCAAAAGTTCAAGCAACATGGTGACAAAAGCTAATTTAAGTGTCATGTTCTCAACTGATCCTTTCCCAAAGAGTCTCGTGAAAAGGATCTATAGGTCCCTCCTATATACATAGCCACCGACCACTTGCACCCCATCAAACCCTTTTATCCCCCTACTCCCTACACATGCTAAGAACACACCCATGCTGTCTATTTTCTTCTTCTTTGGAGGTTAGTTGTAGGGTGTAATGCTGAGATGCTTAGAGACTTCTGGTGTCCTCAGAAGTGGATCCATCGGGTGACTCTCACCGCTGGCTAAGGGCACCGCATTCAATTCCTTCAAAATTCACCTCGACATTACCTAAAGGTCAAAGCAATTCTACAAACATATCCATCCTATCTGTCTCCTATAGTAAATAAGCCAATGACTCCCAAACCGCTGGCTCTGTGGCAGCTAGGGGCCTTGTAAAGACCCCTAGATCGTGCCTCAGATTCCCGGCCATGCTCTAATCTTTCATGTTCAATGACATCATGCTATTTTCTTTCACAAACTTCTCGGGCTCAGGGCAATCCTTTTCTAGGTGTCTCAACCTCAGATAGGTACGGTGATTAATTTATTCCTTGAGGAATGTTGCTGTTCTTAAGTATACAAGAGGGCCTGGCGTGTGTGAAAAGGGCCTCTTAAGGGAAATAGCTTGTTGAGGGCCCTGAAGCTTTATAAGCTCGACCTCCCATAGTTTCTTGGCCTTGAACAAATAATATTAATCGAAACTGGCCTAAGTAAGTGGGCCAAATGGTGGGCCAGGAGTCAATCCCATAGAGACTATGCCTATCAACTACTAATCTAGTTTAACCCTAATTTTGTTTGGATGAACGAAACTGGGATTAAGATTCTAATTATACGAACTAAGCATGAAAAGGAAACTCTTAAATTATCAAGACAAAGTAAGAATTACGAAATAATCAAGAGAGGAAAAACCTAGGGTTATGAGTTCGCCAAAATCAATCCTAATGGAGGGGTTCAATCTAATCTACCACACAAAAACCCAAGTATATTGATGGTAGATTTATCAAAATGCAATTGTTAATATTTCTCAAGCATCAACAATCTATTCCTAAAAATAGGTTATATTGCATCTCTGCCTCAAACCCTAGATTCTAAGAATGCATTAAGCCTAGAAATCCAATAAACCGCATGCAAACCATAAATATCTCTATTCTATGCCATTCACATGATATTCCATCCACAATCCCAATTGATTATCACTTCTCATCCTCAAATCAATTGCAAGAACATGCCAATAGTGATCAATTATTCGCAAGTAATGAAAATCGAATGAAATATTCAATATATAAGATAACGATTGTCATGGAATTACAATCAAACCCTTAAACCATTATTCATGAATTGGCTACATTGTAACCCTATAAAAATAACTTAGAACATCCTAAAAAGTGAAGAAATAAAAAATATAAAGGAAAACATAAAGAAGAGAAAAAGAAAATCTGGGTTTTGATAACGAGTTGTATCGTCTCCCTTGGATCTCTTGCCGAAGAGGCTTCAAGAATCGTCCCCAATCATCCCAAGTCGTCTCCAAACCTTCCCCCCTCCATTCAGAACCCTAATAGAGGCTTAATTACCAAATCTCACTTGTCAAAAACATCAAAATACTTCCATTTTGGGTGTCGTTGTGCCATAACACCGCTGGGGACAACAGTTACAAACATGGCAGCCATATCTGAAAGCATAGTGTCAGCAGCTCCTTGTCAGTCTCCCGCCTTTAGTTTTTTTTGATTTCTTCTTCGAACTTGACGACGCCATAACTTTCTTGTAGAACTCCAAATTGAGCAATCTTTGGCTTGTTGGAAATCTTAGGAAGTCTAGAATTTATCCAAATAAGATTAGAGCTCACTTGAGGTCATCTCATTGGCTAAAAACGTGAAAGAGTTGCTACATGTCATGACATCTTGATCAATTTTTGGTTGGTTTTTACTCATTTTGCTTCCAAGTGTACCTAAGGCCAAAATATGGTAGAAATGGCATTAGAAGCCTTAAAAACACCTTCAAAACATGCAAAATATAGGTGGGTAGAGAGGCATAAATAGGTATAAAAATACACCTATCACTTATACAAGTACAAGGATGTTTATTTCTCTACTAACAACCTTAACCCATCTTTTCCTAGTGGTGTTGTGTCATTATTATAGGACTTTGATGATTTATTTTGTGAAGAAATTCCCCATAGATTACCTCCTTTAAGAGGAATTGAGCACCAAATAGGCTTCCTATTGGGTGCTTCCATACCAAATCGACTTGCTTATAGAGCTTATCCCGAGGAAACAAAGGAGATACAAAGGCAAGTAGACGAGTTGTTTCAAAATGGATTTGTAAGGGAAGGCCTAAGCCCATGTTCGGTTCTTGTCATTTTCATCCCAAAGAAAAATGGAACATGGATTGTCGAGCTATTAACAAGATAACGGTAAAGTATAGGCATCCTATCCCTAGACTGGATGATATGTTCCGTGATTTCATTGGAAAATTTGTGGTAGCTTACTTTGATGTATTTTAGTTTATAGCAAAAACTTGGATGAACATGTGAAACACTTGCATGTTGTTCTTAGTGTGTTGTGAGAGCACCAATTGTATGCTAATCTTAAAAAGTGCATGTTTTGTATGGAATATGTTGTGTTTTCGATTTATGTCGTGAGGTGTACAAGGTATTAATGTCGATAGCTGGGAAAAGCGTGGTAGTGGGCAATATGAATAGCCTACACCAAAAAATGTGAATGAGGTTAGAAGTTTCCATGGTTTATCAAGTTTTTATCAAAGGTTTGTTAAAGGTTTTAGTTCTATTGCTGCACCTTTGAATGAACTTGTTAAAAAGAATATCGTTTTTAAGTGGGATGATGTGCATGATCAAGCATTCAAAACTTTGAAAGGTATGTTAACTAATGCACTCGCAGAAGCCTGCCTAACTTTGATATTAAAGATTTTGAGATAGAGTCACGTGATGCATCCGAACCTAATAAGAGTCGTTTGATGTAGGGATTCTAAACCAATCGCCATTTTAGTAAAAATCTATGGGGCAGCATTGAATTATCTACTTTTTTTACTTTACGCGTATACGCCGTTAATAATTGTGAGAACTCTTCAAACCTAGTGACATTATCTATGGCCAAGGGAATTTATCATTCATTATGATCATGAAAGCTTGACATCCTTGAAGACCCTAGGGAAGCTTAATAAAAGAAATGCTAAGTGGTTAGAGTTCATAGATATATTTCCTTATGTAATCAAATACAAGCAAGATAAGGAAAATGTAGTGGCTAATGCAATGTCTAGAAGGTACGCTTTATTTTCTTCAATGCATACTAAATTTATTGGGTTTGAATTGCTTAAGGGTGTGTATGTTAATGATTATGATTTTTGCAAAGTGTGGAATGCATGTGATAAATGTGCCTTTGGTGACTTTTATAGGCATGAGGGATTTCTATTCAAGAGAGATAAACTATGTGTGCCTATTTGTTCTATTCATGAGTTGTTGGTTATGGTTAGGGAAAGTCATGAAAGTGGATTGATGGGACACTTTGGTGTTCATAAGACTTTAGGCATATTAAATGAGCATTTTTATTAGCCTAACATGAAACATGATGTGCAGTCTATGTGTCCTAAGTGCATTACATGTAGGCAAGCAAAGTCTAGAATTAAACTTCATGGCTTGTATACTCCTTTACTTGTGCCTGAACAACCTTGGACTGATATATCTATGGACTTTGTTTTAGGACTATCGAGGTCTCAAAATGGTAAGGAAAACATCTTTGTTGTTGATAGATTTAACAAAATGACTCATTTCATTGCATGTCCTAAAACCAATTATGGAACACATATTATTGATTTTTTCTTTTAAGAAGTAGTTTGTTTGCATGGATTGCCTAGGACAATTGTTAGTGATAGAGATGTTAAGCTCCTAAGTAATTTTTGGTGCACTTTATGGAATAAATTAGGAACAAAACTTTTGTTTTCTACTATATATTGCACATCCTTAAACGAATGGTCAAACTGAAGTAGTTAATAGAACACTTACTACCTTATTGTGTGCTATCATTCAAAAGAATTTAAAGCATTGGGAGAAGTGTTTGCCACATATTGAGTTTGCATATAATATGATTGTTCATGTTACTTCTTTATTTTCTCCTTTTGAAGCTTTGTATGGCTTTAATCCACTAACACCTATGGACATTTTACCTTTACCTACTAATGAGCATACTTTGATGGTAAGGAAAAGGCAGATTTTGTTAAGGAGTTACATGCTAGAGTTCAGGCCAACATTGAAAGGAAAAATGAACAATATGTTAAGCAGGCCAACAAGGGGCGTTTGAAGGTTGTCTTCCAACCTGGAGATTATGTACAAGTGCACATGTGAAAGGAGAGGTTCCCTTCACAAAGGAAATCAAAACTACAACCTATAGGAGATGGACCTTTCCAAGTCATTGAGCGAATTAATGATAACACCTACAAGCTAGATTTGCCAAGCAATTATGGTAATTTTAATGCAACTTTTAATGTTGTTGATTTATCTTTGTTTGATGTAGGCGATTCGAGGAGGAATCCCTTCTAGGAGGGAGGGAATAATAGAGATCAATGTGTGGACCAAGCTAATCAAGTTGATGAGACCAAATGTTCACAATATCCTTTGCACGGAATTGGAGGTCTAATGACTCGGGCGAGGACAAAAATAATGAAGGAAGCTTTACAAGGCTTGATCGTATAAGTGCGAGACAAAGAGGCTGGATTAGGAGATTCCATAATAAAATTTAAAGGTTCCATAGCTTCACGAAGCATGGTTACCTATCTTGTTGTGGAATTGATAGATTTGGAAGACTCAAATGAGAGCATGGGTTAATTAGAAATTTCAGTTTTTTACTTTTGTGGCCTTTTTGGATGTTAGCTAATTATGGGCCTTTTATTTAATTTTGGTTGCCTATTTAGTTATTCTTTTAATGATTTATTTTAGGCACTATTCATTTTAATCTGGCAAAATTAGTTTTTAGGGTTTTAGGGCTTTTTTTGGGGTTGTTTCAACTACAAAAGAAGCCACCATTTGGAGAAAAGAAGGTTTATGTTTAATGAAAATTTATTCAAAAAGTTTTTGCTTTGTTTCCTTTTGTTCTTGATTGAATACATGGAAATCCGTCTTATCAAGGGATCATGATCAACTTTGTGACATCTCAAGATTAGGGTTTTAAGGACTTAGTTTCCTTTTGGTTCTAATCAGATCTCCAAAATCTATTCTTGGCGTTGGGAGCTATTCTCTTCCATTGAATTCAAGGGTTCCTAATGTTGATCGTCTAAAGGGTTTGTATCAAATGGAGTGATGATCAAGAAAAAACCATTACCGGAGTGAATCAAATGCAACACAGATGGTGCTGTTTTCCCTTATGAACTGAAGTTGGGGTATGGCTGGATTGTTTGAGACACCACGGGCAAGATGATAAGTGCGAGCATGTTATGACCCATTCTGAGTCCCATATTATTAAGTTACGGCTTGACCTTATGGGTTTATAACCTCTTGGTCACCCTCCCTTTTATAGCTAGTTTTTAAGGACGAGTTCTACCCAAATGGTTATAACAAAGTAGTTGAAGCTTAATATATTGGACCCATGGATGTAGCTCTTGCCAAAGCTATATCAGTCCGTGAAGCATTGAGTTGGCTGAAAAGTCACTCATTAGAGAATATAATATTGGAGATTGATTCACTAAATGTTTTTATCAACGCTCAGAAATATGCTCCAAACTATTTTGGTGCAGTACTCATTGATGGCTTCAAATCAATACTCAAACCCACGACCCATTGTAATATGATTTTTGTTAGGAGATCTGCGAACAACATTGCACTGTTCTCACCTGTTCCCATGCTGATTGATACCCAGTTTTGGAGTTCTGCTCCTCCATCCTTTATTTGTGAGCAGCTCCTTTCCGAAGCTCAGTAAAATTATTCCACTTGTCCACTAAAAAAAAAAAAAAGATCCCTAATCACCACTTTGTTATGTAACATGTTATGAAAATTATTTTTTGATTCCACATTCAATTATTAAACTAATTCTTCACTTTTAATAACGTAACCCTGCCTTTTAAAAAAAAAAATCAATAAATAAGGTAACCCTTATTTTTAAATTATGTGATAAGTTTTTTGGCTTTTGCTTTCACCCTTCCAACTAAAGCCAAAACAAATTAAACAACCCAAACATGACCAAATTAAGTTTAAAGGATTAATAATTTAATTGGTTTTGAAAATGAGCAAAAAAACAAAGAGCAGAAAGTTCCATGTTGTCCTACTTTTAACATACCTATAGCCCCTAACTCAATAATCCAAATTGTTAAAAATCAACAACCAACCAAGCAGAATCCATGGAAAAATACAGCAGCTCAATGAAAACCGTTGCATGACGTAGTACAAGCGTGAATGTCCTGGCTCGATCCCTCCTCAGAAATTCTTCCTACGCCTCTCAGGACATTCTCATGGTGCATTCTTCTTTGCTACCTTTGCACATACTCCCCTCTCTCCCTAAAAAGTATGGCAATGTTTCCTTGCCTATATCAGTTTTTAGACATCCATTCAATAAAAAAAGTATTCTTTTCTTCTCTCATTTCACAAAAACCAGTCATCACATAATCCACACTTACATCAATATTATTAACAAACATTATTTAGTTACAAAGAATCAAAAAAGAAAAATAAACTCAAAAGTCAGGCAACAAAAATTATTAACAAGAGTTGCAAAAACTTGCTTCAGATTCTCTGTAGTTTTTTTCCTAAGCTGGTGAATACAAATTGGTAATGGATCAAAGAGAAGTGCTAGGTAAAGAACCCATTAAGATGACATTGTCAGTTTCTTTATGGTTATGACCTGAAGCTTTTTCCTGTCTTGCCCTGGAGAATAGTCCACTTAGGAATCCACCACCCAAACCACTGCTTAACTTCCTTCCAAGCAAGTCCACAGCTACGCCCACCTCGCCGCCACCCTGACCCCGACCACTTGCCGCCTTGGTGACCGCCTCCGCCTCCACCCCCATTAATTGTACCCCGCAGGGACACTTAGTGAGCTTTCCGTAGCAGGATTTGTGAAAAACCAATCCACAGGATCTACATCTTTCAACCTCACCTTCCTGTTGATGATGACATATAGAAAGAATATGCTTTGATCATTATCAGTTATGATTAATAGACAATAACTTGAGGATGGTATTGGGCTGTCTTAAGGGCAAAATGAAAAGTAGTTGTATTTTCAGGAAAATTTATATGAAAAACAGTCCTACCGAGGCCCTAAAAATGGAATTAATATGATGAAAAACACACCTGAAAAGGGAAAATGAAAGAAGACGGGTCATTACAGGCTTGCCGAGCATTACAAGGGATGCCAACATCACAGCATATGAGGCACTGCTCTGTGATATGCTCCAATATTTTACTTGAAACAGTTTCTACCATCACCGGTAATGCTGCCACAAGAGTTCTAATGTGTCAAACATGTTTAGATACATGATATCAAATAACAATATAATTTCACAAGCTGACAGGAAGATGTTTGGTAACCTTTTCAAGCTGTTCCATAGGTATATTGAAAATACAAGGAAGAAACAAGCAGGTCTGGGCAAAAACTATACTCTAAAGGACATGAAGAAAAAGCACAAAGGACCAATATAGGATCAACTGTAATCTTATCATATCAAAAACTGAGGAAGATAAACATCAAATATTGACTTTTAAAACTGTCAATTTAAATATGTAACAAAGAACTCTTAAGTCCATCTATTTTGGAAGATTTATACTTCTCTTAGGTGATAAGGAACTGCAAGGAGCAGATGATTAATTTATCAATTGCATGTCGTGAGAAGATATGTTTTCTTTCCCCAAGAAACATTAAAATTCCAGCTTTAGCAGCGCAAGATTTATGGACAGGTTCCTGATTATGACTTTCAAGTAATTTAGATAATGTAAAAGCAGAAGAAATTATTTCTAAAATGTTTAAGCATGTGGAAATGGCCGGTGCAGAATGAAAAAGTGCATAATCATCAAACTCTAGGCATTGACAAAGTTGCAACTAAAATTCTGACATGCATAAGTGAAAACTCAACATGCTATTTAGGTCTTTATTATTTCAGTGACTGTAGTAGGGGAACCAGAACCTCGTCCAACATAACCTGTTTCTCTACACAGCAATTCTAGCTTGAATCAGGATAAATGTAAATTTGTTTTTGTTTTTGTTTTTGTTTTTTTTTTCTATTAGGAGGCGTTGAATTCAACCTGAAACCTCCAAATCCTGGCCACTTGATCTCAGCATCCTGGATAATGTAAAATGAAACTTGTCATGCCCCTAGCTAAAAATTAAAAAGATAAAACCTGACAACTTGAGGGGCCCACTTGTCATGTCCCCAGCTAAATGATAAAACATTTCACTGGAGCATCTCAGATCTGATGTTTAGTTCACTAAAAGAGTTGTCCTACAAATAGGTTGTGTGAGGCTTATAAGATTCACCATCCATTTGTTGTGCTCAGTTGATTTTTAGTTGAGCTTCTACAATATTTAATGTATTAAGTACAATTGAAGAGTTCAAATTCCACATATTTCCAAATGAATGTGACTATTATTGCACCTTTGATAATAGAACAGATGCATCTGGACAAGAGAGTATGGATCATAATAGAACAGCTTCTAGCTTAATCACTAAAAGAACCACAAAAAAAACAAAGGCTTTATAACAGCTAACCTGAAAATGCCCCCTTGGACAGATTAATAAGGTCTCTGAGTGCAAAAAAATCGTTGCTTTCAAGAAGATATCTCCGAGACCCGAGTCCTTTGTTGACAGAACTACGGAATGGACAGCGAACATATGGAAGCATAGCTCCTATCTTCTTTCTGACACCGGTAACATGAAGCAAGGCAGGGACCTTCGAGAATAGGAAAGGATTAACAGCACTGACACAAAGCATGGGCTGCAACAAAAAAACTTCAGTCAAGGAAATCTAGCAGTGGTTGATAGAAGATATGAGAAGGAATTGAAAGTGTACAATTACAAATGTGGCAGAGGTGCATGGCTATCTGAATAGAATAGATAAGGGCAGGAAACGTTTTGGTTGGATAGTTTTCATAAACAAAATTGGAAACTTATTCTTAGTTTCACTGCTAAAACACTTCACAGACACTTTAGAGAGGTGTTGACATCTTGGGGAACTTTAGGTTTCAGGAAGAAAAACAATAGAAGAAGAAAAACTAGCAAACGCTTGAAGAGGAAGAACCAAATATTTTAACTTCAAGTGTATATTAATATTTGATCCATGAAACTGAAATCTATCTTGGCAAGGCCATCAGTCACTTGGTTCTTTCCAAATCGCTTTTAAGCCATGGTATCAATATTAATGATGATTGTGCAATTTTTACTATGCCAATGGAAATAAATTTAGCAGTTCAGACTTAAAAGGAGGAAACCTGAGAGAAACTAAACAACATGCAGCATACTTAAACATCTTCTAGCAATGAAATATAAATAAAAATAGTAACTTTCTGCTACTTTCTCTGGACTCTGAAGAAAACATCAACTGATTTACATGGACAGATATCAACAGGTAACAATATGAACTACAAAAGACATGAGAATCTTTAGATTACCTGATCATGGATAGAATCCAGATATGATTTAGCCAATTGAGAAATTGGATAATCAGTAAAATCCCAGTGATGTAAAACCCTGGCTGGCAAGACTGCAGTATCATTCGTATGGCACATGGAACAAAACAATTGACCAGTGTATTCACAAAGCCGAGGTTTACCCCACCCAAACGTCTGTACGAATTCCCGAATGAGGGTCTTGCCATCATCAAAATGTTTGTGGCATCCTGCACAAGTATAATGCTGTGCCTCTAGCATCTGTTTCATGGATTTGTATGGTTGGAGTTCTACAATAAGAGATATGGTCTTCCCCAGAGTGGGAACATTTTTTATATTTACACCTCTGTTGAAGGATGTAGAAGAAGGCAAGAGTGTGTTTGATGCAATGGAAGCAGTAGCAGCATTCTGGGGGGACAGAAACCAAATCAAAGCATTAGGAGGACTGGACAGGAACCTAAAGTGGAGAATGGAGCGTAAACACTCTTGAATGAGAACACTTCTCTCTGCTACAACATCAGGAGAAGCATTTCCAAAAATCTTTCTGGATTCCTGTTCAACAGAGGACCAAGGAGAAGGAAGAATCCAACCTTGATGAGAAAATATCGTTTTCAACCGGCGATAAAGAGTAAAGAAATCACGGTATCGACGTTCAACCTCCCACTGGTCATTGCCACTCCATACTCGTATTATATAAACAGTATATTCCTTAACTCCAACCAGTCTTTCACCAAGTGAAACATCTCCCTTCTTTTGCTTTGCACCAACCACTTCAACCCCATTAATGTTCAGTGGCTGCCGAAGAAGTTGGTAGACATCATCTGTACCAGAAGTAGAAGCAGTAGAACCACCATCTCTTAAAGGCAAAGATGGATGGGATTGAAATGTCCTATTGCATTGAGTGAATGTAGCCCCGGGAGATTCACTAGACTCAAGCAGAATTTCCTCCATGTCATGGACAACTTCATCATAGGATTCTTTTAATTCAATATTCTCCATCTGCAATATTTGAATAGACAGAAAAATAACAAAAAACCAGCTTAAGTTCCACGAGTAATCTTGATTTACAGAAGAATGGCCAGTGAAGAAAGACTGATGGTTGGCAAGTAGCCACTCTGATGCTTCATCAATGAAACACTCAAAGTAGGTGGTACAAATTAACCAAAGTCATCTATCAGATAAGAACTCTGAATGAGTTGTATTCACGAATAAATTCAACCAAAAGACATGAGTTACCAATGGTTGACTTTTTTTAATATATAGTGACTGAAACAGATTCACATCATTGTTCTCAAAACAAAGATGCTTCAATAAAGCCATTGAACTTCACAAAAGAATTAACTGCCACATGAAAACACCCTTTATACTCAGTTGATTAGATCATTTAATAAAGTTTCCCAAGTCTATTGCTATGCTTCAATGATTCCTGCTTTTTTCAAATATAGATAAACAAGATTGCAGATCAGAATTCAGGCACTTGAATGAACAGTCCAGTTGTGTTTTCAAAATTCTACAAATAATTTTGTGCATCCACCAGTGTACCAGTAATCCCAAATGGTCATTACTTTTCATTTTAATCCAAGCCGTGCTCTCCGCATGCCTTATGTGGATAGGCAAAATATTATAACTGTAGCTCACTCTTAAAATCTGTCAGTAAAGTAATGCATCTTTTTCATAAAATTTAATCAGGGCTCTTCCTTCCTTCCTTCCTTTCTTTCTTCTACTTCCCTTCCTCCACACCCCTTTTTTCATAAATAAAATGCAGTTGATGGATTTCAGGATAAACAAATTTGTGCTTACATGATAAGATTCCAAATCTTCTAGACAGATCCTTGCTTGTTAAACAAGATCCACCCCAGTTCCTCAGTTTGGTTTGGATTTTTTTTCTCTCGCTAAACCTTGCTTTTGGATTGTCTATTGCAAGAATTAATGTTAAAGGCTAATTAGAGCAACTAAAGTTCTCAATCATAGCCAAAAAAAAAAAAAAACTGTAGTTTAACAGTAGACTGCACCACCCTTACCTCCATGGAGCTGCCAAGCACCTTAGACAGTGCTAATTATTAAGTTAATAATATAAATTACTACAATGTATGCAAGAATTGTAATATTAAAATCCTCGCTGATTAAGCAAATCTTGAGTTAAAGATTATTAGTTGCCATGGCACTACAACAAGTCCATGGAAAAAGAATGAATGAGAGAAATAGAAGGCCAATATTTCAAAATTGATTATAACATGAAAGAAAAGAAAGCATGTCCAGGTTAGAAACATTATCACTTTGTATTATGGAATGTCACATACATGAAGTTGATTTGTTCTAATTAAATATAAAAGATATTTTAAGACGAATGCACTCAATATTTTCCTAGCCCCAACTCAACATTGACTAATAATGGGCCCTGGATGGAATCTGAGCATGAATCCCTGCATCGATGAATGCAGTTAAGCAGCCACACAAAGCAATCAAGCAAGTTTCCATAACAATATATCAAAATTGCAAGCCACTAAAAAAGACAAGATGTAAACAATCTTCTGGAAAGTAATGACTGACCTTAACTGGTGCAAGACGGCCTTCAATGGGATCTGATGAAACAGAAGAACCTTTCAATTCACTCCATGTATCATTCTCAAGCACTGATTGGTGCAGATTTGGTTTGTAGCCTTTGAAGAATCCTGCTTTTCTATATTCTAGCGCTTCAGTTGAAGAAACATGAACTTGATCAACAATATTATAAGAAAGTGGGTCTGATTGTACTTTTGATGTCCCCAACACTGTACTATCTGAGACTTGACTGTTACCATGGCCAAGAACTTCTGAGGTGCTTCCATGTTGCGGCTCCCTTTGCATGATACCATCAATAGTGTTCAATCCTATCCTCAAAGTGGCCTTTTTTAATAGTGGGTCCTCCTCTGCTTCAAAGATATTGCTCACAGAGCAACTTTGAAGATACTCTTCTGATCCATCAGCACCTTGAATTCGAATCTGATTGTCAGTTTCACAAATATCAATAACAGCTTCTCCTTCCTCCGACTTACCAAGATTCCTAAAAGCACCAAAAACTGCAGAACCATTTTTAAGGTACTCAGCTGATTCATCAGTAACTTGGACTGGATTAATGGTCACATGAATGTCTTTCACATCTTCTCCTTGCTCTGACCCACCAGTATTAATTGGCACCAAAGAACAACTGTTGATACACTCTTCTGATTCATCAAGATTGTGATCTTGTTTAATGTCTAAGGGCGCATCCAAAACATTCTCTCTTTCAGTTGTGTCACTGATACTATGAAGCCCAATTGGGCTCACAGAATTTGAATTTGGCAGCATTTTTTCAGCTTTAGGATTCTCTCCCTTCTGCTCCTGAAATTTATTCAACATCAAAGAAGAAAAGGAACTTTCCCCCGATTCTTGCACAAAATCATCCCAATCTTCAGAACCAAAGGCTACAGATGAGTTCAAAAGCAGTGGGTTCCCATTCTCAACTGCTTCTTCTCGATGATATTGCACATTCTTCCCATGAATCATATCTGTCTGAAGTTCATCATCTGTCCCATACTTGTACATTGAATCCTCATCTTCTGAATGTTCATACCTAGACGAGGTTCTATTATCAGCCAGCAGAATTCCCTAATCCTTCTTCTTAACTGAATCAGAGGATTGCAAATTTAACCCATTAAAGCATTCTTCTACTTCATTAACCACGTGAGATGATGAATCTTCTTCACTAATCCCATCATTAAACATGTCATCCTCAACAAATTGTTCATTAGCACTCTCGTAAAGTATTCATTTCCCAGACCCACTTAGCGAATTAATCTTATCCCCACACCCACTCTCCATTCTCAATGATGTTCTTTGACTGCTAGAACCCTCCTTTCCATCTCGTGTCCCATCTTGGCTCTTTATCATTCTCTCACCATCGCTCTTTGCTTCACTATTTTCAATCTCATTGCCATTTCTACAAACATCTGACCCACCAAACAAAGCAATTCTCTGGTGGTTTTCGCAGTTACTATCAAAACCTCCTCCTGCTGTACCCTCCAAACTACCATCCTCCCCAATCCCAGAACTCCACATAAACCCTAATTCAGAATCCACCCACAAGTCCCAATGAATCACACTCATACTGGCGTACCACATCGAGTTCGCGCTACAATACCTATCGAACTCAGATTCTCCACATGAGGAGTATTTAGACGACGGGGTATCATCCGATTTTTGATCCTGGTCGGGAACAAATATATGAAGCGGATCAAGAGAGGCGGCTTCGGGGGAGTCCTCGCGAGCCGTCTCTCCATCGATCATCTGATAAAGGACTGAATCCTTGACCTAGAACCGACGACCTTGATCCACACTGGGAATTATACTTCGGGCTGGATCAGTACAGTGAATTATACACAGATCATGTGCCTGAGTATATAAGTGATTTGAAGATAAACACTTAAAAATAATTTGAAAATAAGTAAAAAAAAGCAAGAGGAACAACTGAGATATTCTAACTGAGAGATCATGCAGCAGCTACATCGATTAGTTAGACGAGAGGAGGTTTTGGAAGTGTTTTCTACGGCGTGTATCGGATTAGGATTTTTAACCATATTTATAGTCTTTTTTGAGAGTTTGCATTTATAGATTTTTGAAGACTTGATAGAATTTGTAAATGCATCCATGATTTTCATAAACTTTTATTTTAAAAGACTTTTATAAAATTTGATAAAATTTTTATAGATATTAATAAATTTTAATAAACTTTTACAAATATTGATAAATTTTTATAAACTTTAAATAAATAGAATAAATTCATATTTTTAATAAAAGTAAAATATCATAATTAAATAATTTTATTCAAAAAAAGTATGAAAGTTATTTAAAATAGGTTTGAATAAATAAAATTTCATAATTTCTTTTGTTTCAAACTTTCATCTAGACATTTCAAAATAAATTTTTCTTTATTTATTTTTATATTTTATTTCATCTCAAATTATCTAATTCCACTCATCAAAGAGTTTATTTTTTTAATTTCCAATAATTACACATTCCTCTTCTTTTTTCCTTATCTAAATAATCAAAATTCCTAATTTATCAGATTTCAAAATTTCAAAATTTCCAAATTTTATCAATTTATGAAATACAAGAAAAATGTATTTGATGTAATTTAACATTAACATTAACAATGTAAAAAAATTATTTTTATTCATATACTTATATGAAACGATTAAAAAAAAAAACAATACATGTGTGATTTTATGAATAACAAAGAACTATAATTCGAATAAAAAAGTCATATTTTATGAACAATAGGCATACATGATTTTAAAAATTAGAGCAAAATTTAAAAATCAGATCAATCAAATTACTACAATACGAATAGATATCGAATTAAACCCTTACATAAAAAAATTTATATTATATACAAATAACTTTATCTGATAATAAATAGATCTCGGGTTATACAAATAAATATCTATTGATAATGAGTCAAGAAGAAGAAAACAATAAAAAAGACCCTAATAATGAATCAAAAAGAATAAATTTTTTCCAGGTGGAATAAGATGGGATGATCAAAAAACGAATATAACTTTGCCTTCTTCCTCAAACGTTCTTTTTTCAGGGATGGTGAATGAAAATCGTGGAGAACCATATATTTATATACATTTGGGTGTGAGTGTGTCATTATAATTTGTTAGTCAGTCTTCTAATCTATATCAGTATTAAACCAAAAAACCTGTTTGTGAACAAACTGATCGGAATAGATTCAAACATAACAGAAGAGAAAAAAACAATTTAAAAGCAAAGTTGTAACCTGTTTGCAATAATCGAATATCGTTTCTCTCAGGTTGGACACACCCCCAAGAAAATTATCTCAGTAGCCAGCTCGGTCTCGCAATATGTCTCCTAGGATGAAATGATATTCCAACACAAATAAAGCACTTTCTTTGTCAAGTCAAGAACCAAAACTCAGGTAAAACCCTTCAAAAAGAACGAAGATGATATGTAACAGGATGAATGAATGAATTCAAAATGAATGAAACGAATGACGATGATAGACTCGCTCATGACTGTTTCAGATAGTCATGAAGTTTGGTTCGGGTCGTGGATCGCTCAGTACGCTGTCAAGGAGAAGAAGGCGCCCATTAGTCAACAAGTGCTAACAAAACCACTCGTGCTTCTGACTCTCAATGTTTTGATGTTTCGTTAAAAACACTGGGATATATATATCCCAAACCCATTCCTATTGTTCGTGGCGCGTATGGTGTGGTGAACCAAACGTGAGCAGTCCTCCCTCTTCCACAAAACCTGTACGTCTCGGGGCCCAAACCCAACTACATACAGAAGATATACCTTAAAAGCTCTCGTTCCCATTCGATTGCGACACAAGCTTTTTCACGTGCTTAAACCTTAATTACCATTTTCAAGGGTGATGTTCGGCGCAATTTCTAATTCACTCCTAATTGTTTTGAGCAACTTAATATAGACTTCTATCTTCCCGCTCGAGAGAACACATTCCCATGTGGACCCACCGAAAAGAGCTGAAATCTATTTAATTTTAAATAAAGATACTAATTTATCGTGGCTTAAAACCCATTTTTCCAAATATGGTGATTTGATTTCTATTTTGAATGAGATACAGATTGAATTAAAATTATGATTCGAAAAAAATCAAATTTTAGGTTTTTAAAATATCATATTTGTATCTCGATTCGACTTAGTTTTTTGAAAACGATTATGATATTTTTAAGCTTTAAAATACCAAATTTAAAGGTAAAATGATTAAAAAAATAATTCATATGTGATTTAGGAATAATTATAGTTTTTTTAACTTTTAGTTCTTAAAATATGAAGACCAAAATTATAATTTTAGGGATCGTATGAGTGTTTATAAATAATTGATTCTTTTATTAGGATCTAAATCAAATGGTTAAATCCTTACCTCTAAAAAATCTTATTGGCTTCACTCACTCGATGAAAAAGTCGTTTCAAATCTTTCGAAAAAGCGTAGGAGAATTTTAAAAGGTGAATAGTTATACTCATACTAGAAAAGTTATTAAAAGTAATTAAAAGTCTAATGTTTATGAAAGTCAATGACTTTTTCAATACCAATATACTTTTAGAGAGTCTATAAAAGTTGTAATTGAATACACCCTGACTTTAATAAACTTTTGTAAAGTCTTAATCCAATACACCATGACTTTTATAGACTTTTTAAAAGTCTTAATTGAATACATCATGATTTTAATAGACTTTTTAAAGTCTTAATCGAATACATCACTTGACTCTATGCACTTTTAAAAGTCTTAAATGTCTTAATCGAATACTGATGGTAGCTTGGAAAATAAAGGCCAAGAAGCCTACTCACTAGGCCCAAAGGAGAGGCAGGTCCTATAAAACACCCAAGCCCCAAATACCGCCCCAAAACGAAAAGCCCCACCACACTCGCCCTGGGTGCTCAGTCGATACTGATAATCAGGCGCCCACATCCTGCAAATCAGACTAAATCTCGCCAATAAGGAAGGTAGGATAATTCTCAATAACTGCTTATCTTGCAAATCAGACTAAATCTCGCTAATAAGGAAAGTAGGATAATTCTCAATAACTGCTTATCCTGTAAATCAAACCAAATCTTATCAATAAGGAAAGTAAGATATTCCCACTCACACCCCTCAATTATCCCTTATTAACTGTTTACACATAAGTTAAGACTATCCCAAGTAAACCGCTTTTTCTATATCCTCGTACTCAACCGAAGTATAATTAAAATAAATAAATATCCCATCCAATGTAAGGACTCACTACCATCCAACTGGTTGAACATCTACTATAAATACGAGGCCACCCCATCGGTGAAAGGTATGCCAATACTCATAGGCATTCTTACACACGCCAACATTCTTACACACATCCTTAGACGCATACTCATATGCAACACATTCGCCCTCTAAGCAGTCTCTCTTTTCTCGAAGAATTGACGACATCTGAGCGCCACGGCGGCTCCCTCGCCGACCCCCCTTCGCCTTGTTTTCGGCAGAGGAGCATACCGCCCAACTCCGCTGACCAACAGCCGCAGCCGATCCTACTCAGCCCAGAGATAATCCGCACGCCGCATCCCAAATTTCACAAACAACCGGCCCGGCCCCGACCTTTACACGCCCCTGCCCCGCCCGGCTTGAAAAAGCATCATCGTGCCATCTCGCGGGAACGACAGCTCTTTATAAATAATCGATTTCTCGCCATCGACGTATCAACAAGGAACACAAAGTTAGGCAACGCTTAATCCGGTGACGCAGGATCCACCAGCAACGCAAATACAGACTCCTAGACAATGCAAATCATCACCAACGAAGTGGAAGCACTTCGTCTCGTCAATCAACTGATAGAAGAATCGAACAACTTACGCATAGCCAACATCCATGGAGATACGCTGCACCCGAAGACCGTGACCTTCCTCCCCGCAAAGAGCAACTCGTCGCAAGATTCCCTGGCATGGCCGCAATCAGGGCGTAGTCTAGCCGACCGGGCACTGACCCTAATCGCCCCCGGGCAGAGGAGGAAACGGCAATACTGGCTGGTCACAACGAAGCACCACATCACCCCTCGCCCAGAGAAGAGAGCAACACGTGTCGTGAGGTTTCAGAGTCCAGAGCTCTGGCCGTGGTGTGAAGGAGGTGGTCAAGGGACGCGCCCCAAACACTATGGATACCTTGGTACAACAAACTGAGTCACCCTTCACTGTCGAGGTATTACGTTATCCACTCCCAGCAAAATTCAGAATGCCACAAGTGGAAACTTTCGATGGAGCCAAAGATCCCGTCGACCATCTCAATACTTACAAGAATCAAAATGGAGCCGTACGGGTATCAAGATCGCCAGACGATGCAGGGCTTTCGCCACTACACTAAAAGGCCCAACCTTAGCCTGGTTTAATAGAATCCCCCCTTCATCTATCTCTTCATTCAGAGACCTATCTATTGCATTCGTTTCCCACTTCATCGGAGCGTGACGCACAGAAGCCGAAGTTAACCGTTGACCGTCAAGCAGGCTCGAGGTTTTAAAGTCATACGTGCAAAGATTCAACGCCGAGTCCCTGAAGATAGACGTACCCGATGAAAAATTCGCCATCACAACATTTATTGCAGGGTTAGGAGTACAATCAAAAGATCTGATGTTTTCCATCTCGAAGAACCCCCAAGCAAGCATGGCCGAGGTACTCGCCAAAGCCGCCACATATAGAATCCGGGCGAGGAAGCCCTCATATCCAAGTTAAAGGAGAGCCTTCCACCCGTAAAGAGTAGTGCACGATGTGATAAGCCACGAGGACAAGCCCCAAAAGACAAGACGATCATGATAAATCCCCACAAAGAGATCAAGAACTGCATCCCCAAAAGCGAGGGAATCTCGTAGGACCGCCCGGGGCTCCACCACAATTAAAGACGACGACGCACTCGTCGCCGCTTCACTCCACTAATCCATCGTTGTCGCAGTCCCAGATGAGGTATAACTCAGCAGGCCCCGAGATGGCCAACTCATATGAAATCAGACCCCGCCACGAGAGACAACACTAAATATCACAGTTTCATGTGATTACTGGGCATCGTATTCGCATAATTGTATACAACCTAAAAAGAGAAATAGAATACCTAATACAATCGTACTCTCCGGGACGTTTACATCTCCAGGAACCAAGCCTTAATCAAGCCTGTATCGTGCCCAAAGTCGCCTGTAATCGAACTGTGCCCCGACTCACCAAATGTACCACCCTGCAAATGGCAACTCAAAGACAAGAACCCCTGAGAAATCCACGTGATCTCGGAGGATCACAGGAGGAGGAGAATCCGCTTCGGCCGGCGCCCACCGCTGCAGCGATCGACGCAAGATAGACCGGGAAATACAAGCAGTAACTAAACAGCCGCGACTCGACACTACCATCACATTCTCTCGACTGCACTGAGGGATGCCGCATTCCATGATAATTCATTGGTGGTTCGCGCGATCGTGGCCAACACAATACCATCGTTCTAATCGATAATCTGAGTTCCAACACATCATCTTCAAGAACCTCGACAAAACGGGCATCGGGAGAGAAAGAACCCGCAACACGCACCGCTGTGGTTTTCAGAGAAAAGGTATACCGCTGGGCTCGATTCAACCGGTGCTCACTCATGGAGCCCTCATGCCAGCGACGACCACAACAAGGTCTTTATCGTAGACGTCATCACTTATAACATGTTGCTAAAGTGCATCCCTCTTCAATGCAATAAAGCCATCCTCAAGATATCACATGATAATCAAATTCCCAACTTTACATGGAGTAGGGATGGTCCGAGGAGATCAGAGGGTGGCCAGGGAACGCCACACTCGCAATAAACGCCACCTCCTGGGCCATCGCCACACTCCTACTACATCGCCACACCCCGCTGGAACGCCACACCGGCCACATCGCCACCTGGCCAGAACGCCACTGGGCCGAACGCCCACACCCGGCCATCGCCACACTCTACTGAACGCCACACCCGCTACATCGCCACTTCTGGCCATCGCCACTCCGGCTACACCGCCACCCGGGTGTACTCGGCTACATAAAAGGCTGGAACGCCTCAGCATATCACATGATAATCAAATTCCCAACTTTACATGGAGTAGGGATGGTTCGAGGAGATCAACGGTATAAGCAATCTTCACACTCTACCGAACGCCACACTCGCCATCACACGACTTCGCTGGCTGGTCGCCACACTTACCGAACGCCACACTGCCACATCGCCACTTCGCTAACGCCACTACCGAACCACCGCGCCGAACGTCACACTCGCTACATCGCCACACTTCTACCGAACGCCACACTGCCATCGCCACTTCTGGCCATCGCCACCAGTCGAACGCCACTATCGACGAAAGTTCATCTACTCAGACAAAGCACGCCGTCAGAGTCGACCAGCTCGCATAACACGCTTACCAAGGCTCGTACCGAGCCACGCCGCTTCAATTTAACGGTGCCCGCTCTACTCAGACAGTCACGCTACGAGGAGTCGATCCGCCAGTTAAGATCGCTAATTAAGGCCTCGCCGAGCCAGCCGCCAATTTAACGGTTCGCCTACTCGCGACAAGTCACGCCACCGAGAGCCGATCCGCCAGTTACATCGCTTACTCAAGGCCTCGGGGCCGCCGAGCCACTGCCAATTTAACGAGCCTCGGCTTCACTCGCATTGTCATGCTACCCGAGGAGTCGACCGCCAGTTACATCGCTACCGCGTTCACCGCCTGAAATAATCAAACGCTTCAATTTAACGAGCTCCGTTTACTCGCACAAAGTCACGCGCATTCGATGAGTCGATCCGCCAGTTACATCGCTACCAAGGCCTCAGCTACCGAGCCACGCCAAGCCAATTTAACGGTCCTACTCGCACAGTCACGCTACCCGAGGAGTCGATCCGCCGCCACATCGGGCCACCAAGGCTCAGCCGCCAGCCACGCCGCCAATTTAACGGAAACCACTACTGGGCACAGTCACGCCACCCGAGGAGCCGATCCACTCGCCAAAGCTATCGCCACCAAGGTTCGCCCGCAACACGCCGCTTCAATTTAACGGTTCGCCTACTCGCACGTCACGCTTACCCGAGGAGTTAGATTCGCTTCGTGCCATCACACCAAGGTTCAATACCGCAGCCACGCCGCCAATTTAACGAGCCCGCCTACTTCAAGGCAGGTCACGCCACCGAGGAGTCGATCCGCCAGCCACATCGCCACCAAAAAGCCACAATGGAGCCACGCTGCTCAAATTAACGAGTCCGCCTACTCGCGACCGTGTCACGCCATTTCGAGAGTCGATCCGGCCAGTTACATCGCCACCAAGGTTCTCGGGCCGCCGAGCCACGCCGCTTCACAGCGATTCAGCTCTTCCCATCGCTTCAACATGGACGCAGCTCCTACACAACCATTCATTTTGACGAAGCTCATCCTCGGGCCACGGACGGCCATCAACACTCACATTGGCGAGCCCGTCCCATCACTCAACATGGACGATCTCCTACACAACTATTCATTTTGACGAGCTCTTCCTATCGTCACGGACGGAGCCCTACATAACTATTCATTTCGACGCAGCCTTCATCCCCGCCTCACATGGACGAGCTCTACTCAACTATTCACATTGACGAGCCCGTCCCATCACTCGACATGGATGAGCTCCTGCCCAACAATTCACATTGACGAGCTCTTCCCATCGCTCAACATGGACGAGCTCCTACACAACTATTCATTTTAACGAGCTCATCCCTCAGTTCACATGGACGAGCTCTTCCCATCGCTCTACATGGACGAGCTCCTACACAACTATTCATTTTGACGAGCTCATCCTCGCCGCGTGGATCGCAGCCTTTCTCCCATCACTCAACACGGACGAGTTCCCCGCATCCATCACATCGACGAGCTCTTCCCATCGCTTTACTGACGAGCTCTACTCAACTTATTCACTCCGACGAGCCTTCCTCTCGCTCATGGACGAAGGCAGCACCACTTTGACAGCTTTTCCCATCGGGCCACTCGACGAGCCTACTCAACTATTCAATCTACCTGAGTCCCGCCAGATCACTCGACGAAAGTTCACTTACTTCAACACAGCCACGCGCCATGAGTCGAATCAATCCTAGTAACTCAACCGACGGAGCCCAGCAGATCACTTGGACGAGTTCATCTACTCAACACAGGCCACGCAGCCTAGGGATTCAAATCAGTTCAGGCAAGTCAGCCAATAGAGCCCACCAACTCAAATTGACGCGCTCAACAATTCATCGCAGACACCACGATCATGCACTTAAGGAATTGGGGTCACTAACCCATGCAAGTCACCTAACGGAGGTCGCAGCCCGCATCGACGAAGCTCAAAACAAGTCATGGAATCATGAATCACAACTCACGCAAGTCACCAACGGAGGTCGCCACCGCACGACGAAGCTCTACCAAAAACAAGTCATGAAATCAAAGAATCAGTTCAACTCATGCAAGTCGCCCAACGGGATCGCAGCCAGATCGACCAGCTCTACCAAAACAAGTCATGGAATCATGAATCGCCAACCCATGCAAGTCACCATCGGAGGTCAAGAACTCGCGACGACGTAGCTCGCCAAACAAGTCATGGAATCAAGGAATCAATACAACTCATGCAAGTCGCCTAACGGAGGTCGAAGAACAGACGACGAGCTCGCTAAAAACAAGTCATAATCAAGGAATCGCTCAACCCGCATGCAGTCACCAATGGAGGTCGCGCTATTTGCATCGAATAGCTCGCCAAAAACAAGTCATGGAATCAAGGAATCAATACAACCATGCAAGTCACCAACGAGGTCAAGAAATAAGATTGACGAAGCTCCGCTAAAAACAATGGCGGAATCAAGGAATCGTGATCACCAGTAAAGATAAATACCAACTGGAGACCAAATTGGCCAAATCAAGAGCTCAATCATTCTACATGTGCCATGTAGCTCTGTATCGTCACTCGGGGACAATCAACCGACGAGCCCAAAGAAACACATCGACGAGCGAAGCACTTCACACAGTCACGCAACCCGAGGGATCACGAACCTGCAGATACAACCCGAGACCACCGCCTAAATCGACGAGCTCAATCATTCTACATAGGCCATGCAACCTAGAACCGGCCTCGACTCAGCAAATCAATGACAAAGCCCAAGAACGCACGATGAGCTCGCTAAAAAACAGCAAGTCATGCGCCCAGAATCGTCATTAACTTAGCAAATCACCGACTGAGCTCAAAGAAATTTAATCGACGTAGCTCAACCACTGGGCACAGCTTCATGCACCAGAGGCTGACGCCAGCCATTCGGGCCACGAGCCCACCACCGCAAAGAGCTCGGGCCCACCCAACTCAGATCGTGTTACCCAGAGTCGGGCTCAAACAGACAAACTTACTTTAACCCAACAGCCCACCGGGCGTGGGCGTCCAACCACTCATCTCAGCCACGAGCTCAACGAATCATCTACCAAAGTGTCACCACTAGCTCAACCCAGCCCGCCTTTGAAGAACTCAACCGCCTCGATGGAATACCAAGGGAAAGAAGTCCCACTCACTAAAAAGCAAAGAAAACTTTCTGATCAAGGGAACGAAGACGGTTTGTCGAAGAAATGAGCACGAGAACCGAAAAAAGTCATCATTATCACCATTACAAGACTACGACAAAGCCCAAACTAATCCAAATGAGCCGACACACGTGGAAGTCACACTGATATTGTTAAACGATACGCCGCTTCACTATCAATCGTGCACAAGGTCGGGGCAACCGACGGGTTTGAAAACAGCGCCACAGGCCCATCATCAGGCCCAAAGGAGAGGCAGCCCTATAAAACACCCAAGCTCTAGCGTCGCTCAAAAACGAAAGCCTACCCACTCGCCCTCGATGATATGGATAATCGAAGGCCCACATCCCGCAAATCAGACTAAATCTCGCCAATAAGGAAGGTAGGATAATTAATAATCAGCTTATTCGCAGAACCGACTAAATCTCGCAATACAGAAAGTAGGATAATTTCAATAATCGCTTTATCCTCAGAATCAAAACCAAATCTTATCAATAAGGAAAGTAAGATATTCCCCAATTACCACCCCTCAATTATCCCTTATTAATTGGTTTACAATAAGGAAAGAAGACTATCCCAAGTAAACTGCTTTTTCTATATCCTGTACCAAATCCGATATGGACTAAAATAAGAAATATCTCATCCAATGGGAAGGACTCCTAATTACCATCCAACTGGTTGAACATCTACTATAAATACGAGGCCACCCCATCGGTGAAAGGTACGCCAATACTCATAGGCATTCTTACACACACCAACATTCTTACACACATTCTTAGACGCATACTCATATGCAACACATTCGCCCTGCCAGCCTCTCTTTCTCTCGTAAAGAAACCGACTTAGGCATCTGAGCGGCCACTCCGGCGGCAGCCCTCACCGACCCCTTCCTTGCTTCTTTGGCAGAGGAGTGCTACATCCGTAACCTGGTTTGATCAACACAATGATCCACCAGCCTGTGATAATCTGGGGACGCCGCATCCTGTACCACAACAACCGCTGCCTGTGGACCCCTACACGCCCCTTCGCCCTGCTGGAAAAAGCATCATCAGAATACATCATGACTTTTATAGACTTTTTAAAAGTCTTAAAAAGTCTTAATCAAATACACCATGACTTTTAAAGAATCTTTAAAAGTCGTAATCCAATATACCATTATTTTTATAGACTTTGTAACTTTATGAAAGCCATTAAAAGTCCTTATTCAATACACCTCCTAAATTATGAGAAATCCGAAAACATTTTCCATGTTTTCGTTTTATGTTTTATATCTGAAATATTTCAAAAGAAATTTATATAGATTTTTTTCCATTTTCAACTTTATTACTTGAATGTTTAGAAGTAATCGATTAAAAGGGATTAAATAATCATTGGTTTAAAGTGTTGGGCCAAGGGAGGGATCATTAAATAATCACTGGTTTAAAGTGTTAGGCCAAGGGAGGGATCAGGCTAGAATCTTCTTAGGAACATATTATTATAATATTATAATTTCAAGTGAATAGTTGTGAAAAAAAATAAAATAATCTTCGCATCCATTAATCACGACGATTAGTATTATTTTCATTTTTTGTTTAAAAATTATTATTTTTGGGACAATTTATTACATTATAACTGATGAGTGTGAAAATCATATAGTTTTAAGTACATTTTTTGCATGCATATTTGAGGCTTTGATGCTTATATTTATTGCAAAATTTTGGAATCTTCACCAAATTATGGTTTTGCATGAATTATTGTCAAAAGAAGCAAAAAGAGCAACAAAAGATACTGAAAAGACTAAGGCAGAAGCAGATAATGTAGCGACTTCTTAACTAATATCACGACATAACTGAAGGAAGAAAACAAAAGATATGTCGCGACATTGCAATTTATATTACGACAACAAAAGAGAAGAGTCCCTGGAGAAGCAGCAAAAGATATGTCGCGACATTTCAACTAATGTTGCGACAATCATCCAAAATGAATGTCAAGCATAAATGTGACGACAAAGTCAAGACATCTTTGAAGATCAGCCAATCACTTATTGTGTCGCAAAAAATTTATTTATGTCACGAAAATTATTCCTAGGGTCAACAGTTGCACATCAAGAGGACATTGTCACAACAAACATTGAAGACATAAGTTCATAAGACAATGTCTCAAGAATCAACATAATGTCGCGACAATGTAAATTCAGTTTCAAAGGCAAAGCATTAGTGGAGTGTCGCGACAACCTCACGACAATACTAAAGACACATATGAGGTGCAATATTGTCATGACATTTTAACTTTTGTCACGACAAATCAGCCTATGGGCTTGCATTAAAGTCCACAAAATATACCTCGAATTGCGGCTCAATAATGATTGGACTATAAATATAATGAGATAGGGCGAAGAGTTAGAGTTAGAGTAGAGAGCAAGTAGAAGCAAAAAAGTAGAGTATAGAGTTTTGTAAATAGTTTTCTTATTTCTTTTATTTCTTTCTTTCTTTTTTGTTATTTTTCATTTTTTATTAGAATAGTTGATTTGAACTGAGTTTTAGAGAAAAGATTATTGAAAATGAAGCTACATTCACTGTCTGAATTTGTAGTGAAGCAGAAAACATTGTTTGAATTCTTCTTTCTCATTTTCTTGATTATGATCATACTGGATTTGTTTAAAACAACTTGTCATTGTTATGTGCACTAATGATGGCAGTTAAAACCTCTATGAGCAGCGATTGCTGATGACGCTATGCTCGCAAAAGTTTTTAAATGCGGGTTGTGTTGAAGCTCAATGATATAATTAGTTCGACAAGCTTATTTTCGTACTCGATATATTAATTCATGAACCAAACCACAAGATCTATTCCAACACCTGATATCTAAGATACCCTCTAGTGACAACTGAGATGTGTTCCTGAGGCTAGGAATATTGATCCCTTGGTACATGAAACTAATATTTTAAGAGCTTATCTTATTTTTAATCAAAACATGTCATTTCTGTCAATATAGATGAGTGCATTAGTTAATTCAGAAAGATGATTTGATTATGTCATGCCTGTATTCCTTGGTTTTGGGAGCAAGAATTTAGCTCTAAGAATTGGTCAATATCCCTGGTTTTGGAAGTCATCGAAGTCATAAAGGGAATCAGATCCTAAAAGTAGCATTTTAGACAAATGTTGTCCTGGTTTTGGAACATGGTAGTCTAAAATGTGAAATGTATGGTGTTTGAAGGTTTTAATCAAGACTGTACTAACATAACCTTGGACAAGTTCAGGATTCAACCCACAACAAATTTGTTTTTATGAATAGAGTGCAAGCTAATAGTCACATTTTTTAATTCTTTCAAAGGTTTACTCAAATCGTAGAAATCTTTCAGTATTAAAACTGAATATCTTAGTTTAGCATTAAAATACATTACATTTTGAATAGTCGCTTCACAATTTAGAAATCTGAAAGTTCAAATAGTGATATCTTTGAAAATGAGTACTTAATCTATGAAATTTCACAGCCCTATGGGTACGATATTCGACTTATAATCCATACTTATTATTTGATGACCTCGTGCACTTGCAAGTAGCATACCAGTTGTAGTTAAGCAGTTAAAAATAATGATTAAACTCAGATCATAATAAGTTAAGCAGCTATCGGGATCTAACCGAGTCCGGGTGATACAGTTGTCGTAAATATCAACAAGAAAGCCATAATCAAGTTTTTGGCGCTATTGCTGGGGATCGAAGCAAGAGATTCATAGACTAATATTCCAACCAAAAATAAAATTGCTAATTTTAACATTTTTTTATTTATCCAAATTTTTTTTAGAGTAATATCTCTCCAACTTAAATTGTGATCAACTCTAGACAGTGATCTTATTGTGGTTTAAGTGTTATATCATTGTAGATACTCATTATATGCATAGACAATGCAAAGAAGCTGAACTATTGCCACTCGACACTGAGATAGAAAGAACATAAAGGAATCTAAAGAAGGTGAGAGAAATTGAGAAATAAACTATGGCTAAGCAGAGAGATGTCAATTAGAAATTTCCTAAAGTAGTACTAGGGGGCCCCACAGAGCAGAGAACCATGGAAGATTGAGGTTAGTGACGAGAAGTTAATAGAGTCTAACGATTAGGCAACCACCAATTGAGGCTAACAATTTTGACCTGAAACCTGCTCTGATCGCTATGGTGCAAGAAAATCAGTTCACTAGGCATCCAAGTGAGGTAATGAGCACTTGGGTAGATTTCTAAGGATGGCTACCACCAAGTGTGAATGGTGTCAACCCTAAATGTGACTGCTGCAATTATTCCCTTCTCTTCGAGACATCACGCTATCGGTTTGAATCACACCCTATGGTTCAAGAAGAAATCGAACCCTGAGGCTTATCTCAAAGATATTCTTTCCTCCTGCTCTAACTTCTGAGAGAAGAGGAGAGATCATTGCCTTCAAACAAAGGGAAGATGAATCACTATATAATTCCTAGGAGAGGTTTAAACAATTGCTAAGGAGGTGTCCCGTGCATGGAATTGGACAGATGACACAAATGGACATTTTCTACTATGCCATAAATTACTCTTCAAAAGGTGCTGTAGATGTAGCCTTTGGAGGTGTATTTAGAAGAAAAAGTGTTGAAGAGCAACTTAGCTCATTGAGGAGCTGGCAAAGAGAAATTATAGAGCTCCATTTGAAGCTTCAAGGGGTAATAGTAGATATAGAACAGGAGGAGTGATAGAACTGAACAAGATGATAGCTATTGAGGCAAAGCTAGATGCCATCATGACCAAAATGAACAACAGGGGAGAAGAAGTCACTCAGTTAATGAAGTGGAGACTATAAATGGTGTTGAGCATAATAGAATTGCTGACCAAGGACTAGCTTAAGAAGGTGCATACCAAGTTGAAGAAGTCCAATACTTGAATGGGAATAGAAGTTACAACTTCAAACCCAACAACAACCTACCAACCCACTACACACTAGCCCTGAGGAACCATGAGAACCTTTCTTATGGAAGTGGGAATCATCAAGGTTAAAGACCAACTCAAAACTATGAGCAGAATTATATTTCACCTGGATTCTAAGGGTATAACCAAGGAAATTCAAGAACAGAAAATCAAGGGCAGAGAAGATAACCATCCTTTGAGGAACAAATGCTGAATTTTGTAGCTGAGAACAAAAGGATACTAAACTTGAATGAACAAAAGTTTGCTGAACTTGATGTTTTTCAAGCAAACACAAATGTTTAAGAACTTTGAACTCACAAACAAGGGGCCAGATCGTGGCCATAAGAGGAGTGATCTCGAATCAACAAAATTTATATCCACCTTCCTACTGTCGCAAAGAAAGTCTACCTAAAGATAGCTGCTGTGGTCGAACTCAGGATGAGTTTTCTTCATGCAAATGACTAAATAAAGGAAGTGCTTAATCAGAATGACTTGATTTTGGGGTTTTCATAAACAGGGGTGTAATGGCTTGCAAACTGAAATTTAAATAAATAAAATGTAAAAGAAGTCTCCTTAAAGTGTCAAAATTGATTTAGGTTCTAGCGTCAATGAGAGGTTCTCGTCCATTTCCCTCGTGTCAGGAGGACACCTTATAGTCATTTCCGAATCGATCTTCATTTAGCTTTAAAACTAAACCCTAAAATTTTCCTTGAAAATGGTATTCACTCGGCCATTTATGTTCTCGCCGCTTCAAACGAGCCCTCGACTCACATTACAATGGTAATAAATTGCACCAATGAACATCACAAGATCTAGTAATAAGCATCAAATGAGCACTAAAAGATTACCAAGTAATCGAATTCATTCAACATGAACTCTAAGGGATCTAAACCTAATGTTGGGCGGAGAACACAGACTACAGGCAGCTGAGTACATGCGTGAAAATCAGGACCTCCAATACCTCTAGATCCCGCACCCGCCAGTCTTCCAGCTTCAAGGAGGGAAGGGTTTTAGCCAACCATCCTCCGAGTTGTCATCCTCGGAGGGTGTTTGGTTGCCCAAAAAATGGAAAAGAAAGTGAGAGAAAGAGAGAAACGGGAGCTTCCTGAAGAAGCTTCCCAAAGCCAATATTTACAATAAAATGAAAAGTCCTTTTCAAAGTCTTGGTTGGGTTGATTTATACCCAACCTCATTACAAATTACTAAAAAAAACTACAAATCCAACACTATTACTAGGAGAATTTAGGAAGAAATACAAAAAGGAGAACAAAAAGGTAAACCGGGCAGCAGGAAGGAAAGGGCAGGATGAACAATGCCAAGAGCTGTGAATAGTGCCGCAGGAACCAAATTTCGCAGGTGCTCTAATTTCTTCACTTTTTGCTCTTCTTTTCTTCTGGGATTTGATCTACAACGATGAGTTCAACTCGAGTTCTTCGTGTTTAAATTGACTCGATAATTTTGGCCTGATTATCTTGTAAAAACTACAAAATTAGCCACAAAATGCGATCAGTAGAATAGTAGGGACCTTAATGTGCAAATCGGGTTAATTAGAATGATTAGTACACAAAAAGCACTCAAAACCTATAATAAATAAGGTTCAAAATAGCACTTTTTGGGCACTAATCAGCTGGCCCAATATTTGCAAAACTAGTCAAGGTATTCCTTCCATAGTGATACAAAGAAAAACCCAAAAGACTGCATGGCCATTACATTGAGGCGTGGAAAGGAATTGCAAGAAGACTGAAGCACTACATGGGAGGAGCAGTGAATGAGGAGCAAGCTGGTGACTAGAAGTTTTGAAGGAAATTTATCACTTAAAAATATTTCCACAACAGTTATGTCTAACTAAGAACACTAAACAAAGCAGCTTCTTGGGAGGCAACCCAAGAAAAAATGGGATTTTTCCATCTTTGTATTATTTAAGTTTGTTTTTAGTTAAGTTAGTGCAACATTTTGATTTTTATCATTTTTAGTGTTTATGTTAGTTTTTGTTTGTTTTTCAGGACATTGAAGCTGAATCTTATAAGTGGGAATTTATTAAGAACCACCTTAAACCAAACTCAATGATCAGAATTGATCATTTAGGGGAGTCCTCTGTTCTTAACTTACTTATTTCATACTTTGAAGATGATGCATGTTTTAAGTTTGGGGGAGTTATTCTTATGATTTTAAATTTGTCTAGTAGCTTCAAATTTTCCTGTTTTTATTGTTTTTCCTTTAGTTCTTTTTGGTGTGTTTTATTTTATTTACTATACAATAGTTAAATTTTTGTTGGAATTGAAAATACTGAGCTTAAATGACATGCCAGAATGTGATTATCAAAATAATTTTGTGTTCATAGTATGATTTTATTGAGTTGTTTGATCTGAAATTATGCATATTGCCTTGCTTTTAAAGTTTGATGAGAATTGTTCAGCATATTGAATTGTTAGAGTTGATAGGAACATAAATTATGTCGTGACATTTTAAAAATGTCACAACATTTTAACATTCTAGCCTGCCCCACATTGTAGAGATTATTTGTCGCGACATAAAAATTTATGTCATGATATTATTTCAGCCTAGAGAAATCAATAATTTGTTGTGACAAAAATCTTAAATGTCATGACACTCTTTAAGCCTAGAGATACCAACTTTATGTCGCGACACCAAAATTTTTGTCACGACAACCTCAATGTCGCAACATAAAAATTATGTCACAACATAGTCTCAGCCTTGAAAGCTCAGTTATATATCGCAACATATAAATGCTTGTTGCGACAACTTCATGTCACATTCTTAAGCCTTTAAAAGAAAATTTTAAAACGTTTGGAAGTCCAAATTTGAAGTTCATCATTTTCCAATCGTTAGAACCCTAAAGCCTTTCCCTTATCTCAATCCTTTATCTCCCCTTTGTCAAAAATGTTTGAGTAGTAGATGCTAGTGCCAAATTTGAATGAAATCGTGACAAAGTATGGAGAAAATACAAAGGAGGACAGTGGCTATTGAAAAAGTTCATGAGAAGGAACTTCAAAAGGAAATGAGTGAAGAGGATGTAGAAGTTGGGAAGGAAAGAAAAAGGAAAAGAATAAAAAAAAGTTCATGACTTTTTGTCCACAGAGGCATTTGAACTAGTGCAGAAGACATTAATGAAAAAAGGATTCATAGGGGAAAGGGGATTCAAGGAGATAATTCCCCCATTTAAGGAAGTCATTGAAAAGAGAAATTGGACTTCTATCTGCACACATCTGCCAATAGGGCTTGCAGCAATGGTGAGAGAATTTTATGCAAATCTGAGGGACAAAAAGGAGCTTTAGTGTTATGTAAGAGGAAAATGGGTGTCCTTTGATAGGCACACCATAAATCATCTTTGTGGATTGGGAAATATAAGTGATGGGGCTAAGTTTAAAAGACTAAAGAAGAATGTTGATTGCCAAAAGATTCTAGAAGTGCTAATTGATCGAAATCGGGAGTGGAAAGGAAGTAAAAAGAGCATAAATGCCTTCATAGCTAGAGGATACCTAACTGAGGAAGCCAAGGTTTGGTTTTACTTCCTCAATTAAGTGTTGGTGCCTTCAAGGCATGTGTGCACTGTGAGGCGGGAAGAAGCAATCCTCCGCTATGTTGTTCTGAAGGGTTATATGATTAGTTTTGGTAAGGTAATAGAAAAATCAATCTTAGGCTATCAAAGCAGCAAATTCTGGGGTCACATACCCCATCCATCGATTGTAACCCATTTTTGCTTGAAAGGGGGAGTAACCTTTGACAAAAATGAAGAGGAGAAATGCCCTGCAGTCCCTCATCTCACCCTCACTACTATTTCTAAGAATCCAACAAGCAAGGGCAAGAAAAAGTTGAATGAAGTTGAAGAAGAAAGAGGAGGCAGAGGAGTTGAAGTGAATATCATTGAGCAATAACCAAACATTGGTGGTGAGCCCAATGGAGATAAGGAATAAAAGGGAAAGAAGTGCAAGCCTAGATTGGGTGATGTCTCCAGAAACTGCATATCATAAAAAAGACAAAGCTGAGAGCTCAAGTCAGTAAGGCAACAATTCAGAGATTTTAAAGATATTAAGAAGAATGGAGTAGAGAATGTTGGAAAGAGACCTCCAACTGAAAGCTCAATTGGAAGAAAGAGATCAGTACTTTGAAGAAGAAATAAGAAAAAAAGATCTCTTTATGGATGAGGCAATTAAGCAAAGAGATGTAGAATGGAGGGAAGAATTGGAAAAAAAAAAGATCAAATTTAGAGAGATGAATTGTAGAATAGAGATGAGGCCTACTAGCAGGGCAGTATCAGAGGGATGATGATTTAGCCAGAATGTTGGAAGGAAGAGACAAGGCAAATAATGATACATTGGTCTCTAGAGACAAATTTTGGTTAAAGAGTCTTGATTCCTTCAATGACAAATTCAAAGCTATGGACTGTGCTCAAATTGACATAGAGAAATAAATGCCTTTAGAACCCATAGAACCCCAAGAGAAGCAGAGAAAATGAGTCCTTCTTGAGTGTCCCCCATTATTTATGAAAATTCTCTTCTGTAAAATCTTTTTGAATATAAATGAAATACCTTTGCTGAAAATGTGTTGATTGTATACTTTTTCTCCATATTCCTGCATTTGAGTAAACATGCTTATAATTTTGACTTTGAATTATTTGGGTGGATTAAATGTTACTGAGTTACTTGTACTAACATTGTAGGACTAAAAATTAATAGTTTGATCAAATTGAACTTTTGTCTGACTATATGGCACATTATCTTGTAAAAAGACCAAACAATTTGAATAGCACAAAAGAGAATTCTTGGTAGCAAGCTACCTGTCGCTTATCTCACGCCCTTTCATATTAGTAAGATAGTCCTCTCGAAGAAAAATGGGATTTACAATCAGCCTGCAGTTGATCGTAGAGCTCCTTTTCTCCTTCATATAATTCAAAGGGCATTAAGCCACCTTCCTTCCAAAGAATCAATGGAAGTAGTGGCATAGCGCCTTATGTTTAGCAAGGCTCAGCGGCTCGCTAATGGGTGAGCCTCGTTTCTTTGATCATCTTCGCCGTCTAACGCGGTACCTCTCGTTTTTTTTGGTTCCCATCGGGTTTACCTTTTCATAGGTTGACCTCATGGCAGCAAGTGTGATATTGTGCTATACCTGTGCTGATCTCTTTCCATCGAGGCACTCAAACTTCCTACCATCCCATATCACATTCCTGAATTGAAAGGTATGAAGCTTCATCATCCATCCTTTCATGTATCTGCTGCTTTTACAGTTTGATGAAATGGGTAGAATGAGCTCAACAGAATTGGAAAAGTTGTGATGTCAATAATGACTAGGCTGAAATTTTAGACTTAGGAAGATTTAAATAAATAATAGAATTGATAAAGTTGATAATTCTATTTTGTTTGAACATTTCAGTTCTAATGAAAAAGTGAAGAAAATTCCACAATGGAGAGTATGCCTTATGCACCAAAACAAGTTTAGGGGTGCTTGAAGGTTGTTTTTAGTAGAAAATGGAGGATGAGAAGAGTAAGTACAAAATGTTGAGTTGTATGTGCATTCTGGGTAAACTTGAACCTTAAATGTCCAGTTATCTACCCAATACCTAAGTCATACATTACAAGCCTAAAATACCTATTTGATCCTGAAGGTTGTGTTATGCCTACATTAGTGGAGAATAATATGACCAACAAGCCTATAGGACCTAAGTCAATGTGAGGAGACTTTCATTATTCTATATAGTATCTCAGAAGAATAACTAACTTGCTAATTGATGAGTCCTAAACTCATCTATTTTTTATCCATTTTCTAGCATATTTCTAGAAGTTTATGATTCATTTTTATGCTGAATTATGGAATATTCACCAACTTTTGGTTTTGCAAGTTTTAAATGAAAAGGAAATAATTCCAATAAGAAAAGGAGAAATCAAGCAGGCACTTTTGTCTCGATTATCAGCCTGCATCGTCGCAAATGTAACTCCACTGAATCCTACAGGAGTTATGTCTGAACAAGGACTGCCGGTTCAAGCCATAAATGAAGACTTTCACGATTATTAATTTTAGATAAATCGACCGATGAGGTCGTGACAATGGATTTTTATGTCGCACAAAGTTTCGGAGGCCTGAGAAGAAGAATGTCACGACATCTCACAACTCTGTCGGGACATAGTGATTTGAAGATAGCAGAAAAGCTCTGTCAGGACAAAAGACAACTACGTCACGACACAAAATCCACAGTCAGCTTTGAAGGATAAGAAGACTCTGTCACAACAGAAAAGTTTTATGTCTAGATAGAAAATAGCAAAACAATGAGACAAGTCAAGACAATGTGCATGTGATAGAGTTTTCTATGTTGCGACAAACATTTTAGCTTATGACAAGACCAAGGCAGATTATTTGTCGCAACAGAAGAAAAATGTTGCGACACAACATTTAGAGTAAGCAATAAAGGATAAGAAAACTTTGTCACGACAAAGAATTTTTAAGTCGCGACAAACACAACATGAGGTTGAAGTAAACTCATATGACAAAGATGGTGACTGCTGTGATTGTTGAGTAGAATCACAAGAAACTTAATAGTTATGACACAAAAACTTATGTCAGGACACAAAACTGTGCCAGACACACAAGAAGAAAACAAAATCTCCATCGCGACGATGAAAATTGCTAAGTAAGATATTTCTATCGCGATGCAGTTTTATGTCACAAAAAGAACGAAGAGACATGATGACCAACTTCAAGACAAGTATGTCGCGATTGAAGACTTTAATGTTAACAAAACAATTCAACCAACGACCAGATCAAAGACGCATTGCGTGTCTCGACAAATGTGCCTATGCGACAAATGCACTCGTGCACTCCAGGAGAAACTTTGCCACGGACAAAAGAAAGAACTAAGAAGAATGTCGCAACACTCTTTACTATGTCGCGACAATGAATGAAGAACTCAAGGAAGAATTCTTTGTCATAACAACTAGAAGCTAGGTCACCGACATGTTAAAAGTAGAGACCTAAAACTCTGTCGCGATTACTAAAATTTATGTCGCGACACAAAGTGGGGACAAGAGAAGGAAATTGAGTCGACATACTATTCAAGTATTCTGCCGCAAGGTATCTAAGAATCATTTTAGACATAAGAAACCGCTATACACATAAACCAAACAACCTCACAGTAACTATGTCATGACATCGCAAATTATGTCACGACAAATTCAAGAAGAAAGAAAATGTCAGTGACGAACCGTATGCCAATGAAGCAAGATGTCAATATGGATGAAAACTAATGGTCAGTGATATAATTTTCTATGTTGCATGCTACTAATCGGGCCAGAATGTTCTAGATCCACACCTGCGGCCTAGAAGCGTGACTCCATCGCCTGAAAATCTATAAATGCATCGCATCTAGACACCGTACAACTTATTTCCGGGTAGTCGGAGACTCTTTGTACATTATTTTTCTTTTCTTTATTTAGCTTGTGAAGTAGCATTTAGATGATTATTTTTTCGATTGAACAAGTAATCCGGGCTTGAAGTTTCTCGGAAGTTAGGTTCACTGTAAAATTATGTTTTTCATTATTGTCTAATTAAATGAATTTGGAAATATTCTGGAGTTCATCTATTTTAGTTCGTTTGCAATTTCAGTGAATTTACCTGATCAGTTAGTCATTGCTATTTGTGATCTTGTTATGAAAAACTGAGCTCCATCTGGGAATGGATCGATGTCGACATTATTTTCTCGCTTCAACTGAAAGAAGGTCATAGTTTCAATGTTCGATTTCTTATTTAATTGGTATTGCTTTTGCAAATCATTTGTTTAGAATATTAGTAGCGTACCTTAAAAAGACCTGACTGCTTTGATTTAGCAAATTCTCTGAGTGAGTTTACGTAGATGAAGATTCCGAGAGCAAGGAGCAGCTTACTAGGGTATGTTAGACTAATATTATGGGACTACCGAACTCGAAAGATCACTTGGGATAGATCACTAACTTACTCATGGTGTGAGGATAGTCGAATGATGTATCAATTTAATCGACGAGGTTTCTCCTCAATCATGAGAGGACTTATCCCGTAAGGTACATAGATATAATCAAGGAAATAAGAGAATCTTATCAAATTAGATGGATGAGTTACAATTAGATTGGAGAAGGCTTCTCAGAATATCCCGTCTATAGGCAAGAAGTCTACCTCAAGAAAATGGGTATGAAGTACTGAAAAGGAAAAAACACCTAGATCTTAGAAAGAGTTTATTCAATAAGACCAATAAGACCATATATCCTGAAGAAATATGGATTCTAATTAGTGAACACTGTATGGTTTATGGACGAAATCAAACCACACTACCTTGCATGGACAAGCCCATATTTAAAACTAATGGTTGAACTATGTTGGAAAATGATGCAGAAATTCATAATTGCAAACTGATCTATTTCCCATTGTTACTTTACCCAGTGAACTTTCCAATCCATTTATTTGAATTCTTTACATGTAGTTATTGAGTTTTATCTAGTTTTTTACTTCGCTAAGTTGTGAACCAAACCATTTTTAACTTGAGTTCAAAATAGCAAAGATCTTGAGTAGATGGGGTATTTCTTTATTTTTAGATTTATCATCAATCCTCATGGGAATGATATCTAGACTTAAATCCATTTTATTACTTGTAATGACCTATGTGACTTGGTAAAGGGATTGACCAAAATCAATTTTAATGATCATTCTTTCAAAAGGGCTAACACATATTTTTTATCAAAATTTAGTCGAACAGTTTCTGCGGCATTCCAACTGGGGACTGTTCCATACTGAATTGCTAATTACTTCATTAGATTCGCTCATATGTTTAAAATTTAGTCAATCAAGTTTTATATGCCTGTTTATTTATTGGGAAAAGATGAATTTAAATATCAATATTCCAACCAAATAGGGAATTGCTAATTTGGACATTTTTTTTATTTTATCAAAAATTTCATAAAATCACAAAAATAGTTTTTAACAGCTGTAGTTGAGTAAGCTACTGAAAATTTTTATGAGCTTAATTGGACATAGTTGTTTTCCACATATTTAATGTGATCTCAGTGTGTTTCTATTTCAGGAAAATTTACATGCATAGAAAACCAGAAGAAGAGCTGCTGCATTTGGATATAGAACTGGAAAGAACACTGAGAAATCTGAGAAAGGTTAAAGGTGCTGAATCAACAACTATGGCAAATCAGAGAGAAAGAATGCAACCTATTCTAGAATAAGTAGAAACTAAGAGACCTCAGAGGCAAATGACTATGGAGGACTCGAGGCCATGATCAAGATGAATGCTCACGTAGACACGTACCGCTATCAAGCCAACAATTTTGAACTGAAGCTAGCTTTGATCACAATGGTGCATCAACACTAATTTATTGGGCATCCTAGTGAAGACTACAATGAGCATATGGGAAGATCTGAATAATAATACAACTGGTTGCTGGGGTCAGACTAAGCATCAAGCTGCAACTATTTCCATTCTCACTGAGAGATGTGGCATCAACTTGGTTTGAGTCATTGCCTGTTGGATTAGTGAACAATTGGGAAGAGTTAGTGGAGGCTTACATGAGCAGATTCTTCCATCCTACCCTCACCTTTGAAAGAAGAGGGGAAATTATAGTTTTCAAGTAGGGAGAGGATGAAAGTCTATGTCATTTCGCCCGATTCCCCTTGGCCCGACCCTGATTGATGAATTGAACCTAAGCCGTGGGTGCGAAACCATACCGGGACTTTACTTTTTATTTTTATTTTATACAATAATATTTTTTCGTAGCTTAACTTATACTTGTGGGTATACAAATAATTTTTGTATAACCAAAAGTCATTCACATATACAAAGAACTACGCCTAGAGTGGTATCCGTTAAAATCTCTACACATGTGCTAAGTCCCAATTACTTATACACTATTTCTATACATACATATCTAATACAAACATCAGAGATTTAAACAAGGCCGTGAGCACCTATCTCTCGGTGACGGTCTGTGACACAAAGTGAATGTCCTGCCCTCTTATCTCCTCTTTCGCACTCACAGATTGAACACTCGCATAAGCTTTACGCTTATGGGAAACATATAGACAGTAACGACTAATAACAAAATCGTCATTACTTTTTACATTTATTTTTACTTTCTATGCATATAACGGTTTCTATTCTTATGTGACTTCTAACTCATCTCATATTATACATGTAGATTTTATTATTTTCAGATTCCTTATCATTATCTTGTTCATATTACTTCCCTGTGTCATGTCTTTTACCTGTAACTCATATCTACTACATGTACGATAGATCAAATCATATTCAAAGTAAACTTATAATGATGCAATGGCGATTCGTAATGCATCAAGCTATATTAAATCTATACAGAGTCAAATCAAACTAATACCAATACATATTAGACTCTTATCATTATCACTACCAAGCCATTAATCAACTCCCTAGAAATTACATTTCGCGATCTGGGATGCCCGTTAAATCCTTTTAGCGCTTTCGCTTTATTAAATTTTCATTTTCAAAAGTGTCGCCACTCCAAATCCTCTACTTTGATCGGCCATGATCCAAGCCGGACTGGCACATCCCGACGCTAATCAAAACATTTATTTCGTCTATTAAAATTTTTATTAAAAGTGCTCATGTAATCTTAATCCCACTCGACCCTATTGGTTGACGGTCAGCTCTTCCGCTATTCGAATACATTTTCAATTATCTTTTCCAAAACATGTTTATGTTATTCCATTTACCTTAATTGCTTAAAGCACTTCTTTTCTAGCAATCCCATGACTATTTACAAAATCAAAAGACCCATAACATTCACACTTAATAACATGCATTTTCAAATAATGCCTGTACTCACATATACTCATGCTATTCATTATTTTCGCATGCTTCAGTTATATGCATCATTTACCATATCATCATGGATTCTCAATGCAATAATTCATTTCACAATCAATTCATGATTTACATATTCATAACAATCAATATACTCCGCCAATGTTATTATTTCACCTCGACTATTCGATTCACAATTTCACATTCCGCTTGATGAATCCCACCCTATTATCATTCTGCAATGCTTCATAATGCTGACCATTCTATCTCCACCGCGGCGATGCCGCCGCGCATCCCGACACGTGGTATCACTTATTCTGCTTCTCCCATCATGATCGGATGCCGCTTGGTGCATCCACACGGTAACACTATTCGCTTCTCCTGATCGCGCACGGATGTCGCTTGGTGCATCCCGACACGTGGTATCAATTATTCTGCTTCTTCCCATCATGACTACGCTGGGTGCATCCCGACACGTGGTATCAATTAAATGCCATACGCCATCAAGACGATGTCACGGTACATCCTCGGCTGCGGATATTTTCAACGCGGTGCCATCATGATTCGATGCCGATTGCGCATCCCGCCAAGTGGGACATTGGAAAATTTCAGGTTCTTCTACAGACGGATGTCGACGCCAGGCATCCCCGTCAGCTACTCATTCGAGAGACTCACATCTATGACTGATTCCGCTTAATGAATCCCGCCTTTATCATCATTCATATTCATTCGATTTTCAAAAAATCACATTTCAAGCCTAATTTCACTTTCGTATTATCTTTTCAAAGATATACTCAATCTATGTGCTTATTTCATATGCTCATTCATAAATTATTTATTTACACTATTCATAAATTCATTCATGTATACTCCTTCATGTATACTATTCATAATTCATTTACGTATACTTATTCACGTATACTCATTCATACATCATCCATTATTTTCTATCTATGTATACTCATTCATGTATACTCATTCATAAATTCATTTACGTATACTTATTCACGTATACTCATTCATACACTCATTCACATATTCATTCATGTATACTCATTCATGTATACTAATTCATAAATTCATTTACGTATACTCATTCACGTATACTCCTATCACTTGTTATCATTTTCCTCGTGCTATATGTGATAATAATCATATACTTAACTGACATTATGTTCATGACATATTGCCTCTCATGTTCACAATCATGTTTCACTCATTTTCATTTTCATTTTCCATAACTGGCCGCTGTTTCATGAACACATCTTTATGTTTTTCATTACTGTTTCATGTCGCATGATATGGCACTTCATATTCTCGTGAAGTGATGTATGTGGAATCACACCTCATTCATATATTCTTATTCCCTCTATGAATCTACTTTACTTAGAAGTGGAATCAATCCAATCGGATCATCCAAACTAAAGTTATGGCATTTTCATGCCAACTAGCCGGTTTACCCTGATTACACTAGAACAGTTCGTATTACTAATTTTTCCGGGATCTTTTAACTCTATGTTTGACTCTAGGTCATTGTATTCTTTTAAAGATAAGGTGCTAAGGGTTCTATTCCAACTGAATCACCCAATTCGGAGCACCGAAACTCAAGTTACGTCTGAAACAACTCGACTACTCTATGTTCAAAGCTGGAACCAAATTTGGCTTGCACATAAATTTTACCTCTTTGAGTGAATTTTTGTGGCCACTTTAGGATCAGAATTTTGTGATGCCTATTCTTTAAGTTTGTCTCTTGAAGTTCATTTTATGTAGCCACTTGAATCACTCAACGGATAAGAAGGAGCAAGTTATGGCCAAAATACTGGAAAACTGGCTCAAACTGAAAGGTATCAGGAAAATAAGATACCCCAAAGTGTACCGGCACACTGTTCAGGTGTACCGGTACACTATCAACATGTACCCCAAGACACCCTTCAAAATTTTGCCCAGAATGTGTATTTTCCTCCATTTTTTTTCCATATTTTGCTACCCAAATTAACTCTATACTTCATAAACACTTCAAGACCACTTCAAATTCATCTTATGATCTCTTCTCTACTCACCTCCTTCTTCTTTCAATTTCATATCTTCTTCAAAATTTTGAAGAATTCTCCAAAAATTTATTCTAATATGGGTTGCACCCATACACAAAACCAAATCTTGATAGCTTAGTTAGGTTTATTCTAACCTAATCAAAGACTCTCAATTAACTATAAACTAAACCTAAAAAGAGAGGATTCCACAACCATTCTAGCTATATGGGATTCTACCCACCTTACTTTCCATAATCTTTGGGTTAAGATGAACCCTAGCAAACCCATGTTTGGGGACAAACTACTTCAACCAACCAAGCATGGAAATTGTTGATAATCTCATAGAATCCACAATCAAGGCTAGTTTCATACCAAAAATCCAAAGTTCCATACCTTTTTTCTGGGCCCCTCCATCTTTCTTTCCTCTTCTTCTCTCTTTTCCTCTCTTCACGGTTTGCTCCTTCCCCCCACATGAGACCAATTTTTGGTCTTTAAATCCATGTTTGTTAAGGCCATGTTTGGCCATCAAAAACCCATTTTTTTGCTTTAAGTTTTTATAATTGCATTCGTCCTAGATTCTTCCCTTTTGAAATTCAACTTATTTCATTTCTCACTGACCCTAATCTTGCCTCAAATTCCACAATTACATATATATAATCTTATGCTTTACGTTTTCATGGTCTCAAGTGGTAATTACCACTTACTTGTCTCTAATCTTCATTTCGGTTCCAAATTTTATTTCCGAAAAATTCATATTTAGCTTATAATATACCCTGAAACAAGTCCGAAACCGCTAGGTATATTCTCGGTGTTACGCTTTATAATGGCCGGAAAGATACAAAAGACGTTTAAAAAGATGCCCCATGCATGGAATAGATATGACCACTCAGATGGATATTTATCATGCTATGAATTATACCTTAAAAGGTATAATTGATGCAGCCTACTCTGGAGCTTTTAAGAGAAAAAGTGTTGAGGAGGCAAAGCATTTGATAGAAGATCTTGCCAAATGCAATTATAAAGCTCCACTGAACTTCGTGGAGCAAAGAGCGCATGCAAAGGGAGTGGTATGCTGTGAGCTGAACCGATGATCGCAATAATAGAGGCAAAATTAGATGCATTGATGAGCAAAATGGGGAATTAGGAGAGAAGAATGCACTCAACAAATGAAGTGGGAACAGTTGATGAAAATGAGAAGAGGAATAGTGTTGAAGAGGGACTAGCCCGTGAGGGTCCCTATCAAGTTGAGGAGGCACAATTTCTTAATGCTAATAGAAGTTATAATTTTAAGCCCAACCTTAACTTGCCAACTCATTACACACCAGCAATCAGGAACCATGAGAATTTCTCTTATGGAGGAGGACCACAACAAGGTAAAAGACCTAGGCAGAATTTTCAACAACACTATGCTTCACCAATCTAACAACAACAATAGTCAAAGCAGCAAAGAAGAAAGTCGAGGGCAAAAATCTAGGACAAAGAATATCTTCTTCTCACAATGTATGCCGACTTTCTCACGGAGAAAACAAGAGTCATAAAACATCCATATAGATATTTATCGACCAGCAACATTAAAGTAGAACACAACTCGTAGCCAGCCAATACAAATGTCTCTTTGAAGAATTTGGAAACACAAGTAGGTCAACTGGCCCTAGCTATGCAGAATCAGTCCAAGGATGCATTTCTAAGTGACACAAGAAAGAATCCAAATGTATGGTGGTTACTTTAAGAAGTGGAAGAGAGATAGAAAGTAGAAAAGAAGAAGAGAAGAAAATCGAGGAAGAGAAAGAAGAAATTGGAGAAGAATTGAAGTTGTACAAATAAGAAGTTGTTGAAGAAAAGAGAAGTGCAAAAATGCAGCAAAAGTAACAAGCTGAAGAGGAGTTCTAAAAAATAAAGAAGAGGTTCAAGCTTACAAGCCTCAAGTCCCATTCCCTCAAAGGATGCAAAAGGCTAAGTTAGAAGAGCAATTCTCTAGATTCTTGAACATGTTCAAGAAATGGAGGGTTAGTTTATCCTTGCAGGGTACTGAGTCAAATGCCTCACTATGCTAAATTCATGAAGGATATTTTGAGCAAAAAGAAAAAAATTACTAAAGAAGGAGTAGTGAGTTTAACAAAGAACTCAGAGTGCAAAGGTATTCGGTCCTGCAATGTGAGAAGATGTAGGATCCAGAGTTTCACTATTCCCCGCACAATAGGAATTTCGAGATGGAAAAGCACTGTGTGATTCTCGGAGCCAAAAGATCAACCCTCGATGTCAGATTCAGAATTGGATATTAATTTTCAGGAGCTCACTCCCACAACAATGACCCTGTAGATGGCAGATAGAACCTTAGCTCAACTTGAGGGTAATCTTGAGAATGTGCTTATCAAATTGGGAAAGTTCATTTTTCCAATGGACTTTGTGGTTATTGATATTGAAGAAGACAAACAAGTCCCTCTGATGTTAGGAAGGCCTTTCCTTGCCACAAGAGCAAGCTTGATAATGTGGGGAAAGAAGAGTTTACTTCTATAGTTGGAATAAGGCGTTGAACTATCTCAATCCTCATTAAACAAACGCACTTAACAATGTTGATTGTAAGATTGTAAAAACGAAAGTACCCATTGGTTCTGAACTGATAAATGATTGTAAGATTCAAAATTCAATGAATGAAAATGAGATGAATTTCCAAGATTCGACATGTTCTCGATGCTGAATTTTCAACTCTAATTTTAAATCAAAAGAAGCAGTGATTCGACATGAAAAGCAATTTAAAAAATGCAAAGAATGAACAGAAGTGTAATAGAAATTAAACAAGTTCGTAAGGATTAACCTTGAAGGAATTACTCAATCAATTATGTGATGCTCTTGTGAATCCGTGCAGAAAACCAGCTATTATTTCAATCAGATTGACTAAATCTGAAGAACAGAAACTGCTTGAAACTCTCATAAAATACAAGGAAGCAATTGCCTGGTCTATAAAAGATTTAAAAGGAATCAGTCCTTCCATTTGCATGCACAAGATCCTTTTAGAGGATAATGCAAAGACCTCTATTGAACATCAAAGAAGACTAAATCCAGTAATGAAAGAAGTTGTCAAAAAGAAGTAATCGGCGGCTGAATGCAAGCCTATATATGCACATCATACGCCCCGATGAGCCTAGTTAATGTGGTTACCAAGAAGGGTGGATTCACTGTGATCATAAATGGGAAGAATGAATTGATTCCTATAAGAACTACGACAGGATGGAGGGTGTGTATAGACTAAAGAAAACTAAACATTGCTACCAGAAAGGATCATTATTCTCTACCTTTCATTGACTAAATGCTGGATAGGTTAGCGCGTGACATCCCCATTAATGCTTTTCTGAGATATTCCTAAGTATAACCGTGATTGCTATAGCCCCGAGGACTGTGAGAAGATCGCATTACATTCCATGGCACCTTTGTTCGTATGATGCCATTTGGATTATGTAATGCTCCTGCCACCTTCCAAAGATGCATGATGTCTATGTTTTTAAACTTGGTGGAAGAGGCTATCAAAATCTTTATGGATGACTTCTCAGTATATGGATCCAGTTTTGAGAATTGTTTGGAAAATTTAGAAACAGTACTTCAGAGGTGTCAAGACAAGAATTTGGCCTTAAATTAGGAAAAATGCCATTTCATTGCAATGAGGGTATTGTATCGGGACACAAAATTTCAGAGTTTGGATTAGAGGTAGACTGGGGTTAAAGGTTTCTATCATAAAAACTCTCCCCGCCACTCCATGACAAGCCAAAGGATAAGAAGTTTCCTAGGACATGCTGGTTTTTATAGGAGATTCATAAAGAACTTCTCAAAAATCTCTAGACCATTATGCAAATTTCTTGAGAAAGATGCAAAGTTTGATTTTGATGAATTATGCAAAGCTGCATTTGGTGAAATTAAATCCAGATTAGTTACAACACCCATCATGGTAACACCTGATTGGAACAAGGAATTTTAAATTACGTGTGATGACGGTGATTATGCAATGGGAGCTGTATTGGGACAAAGAATAGAGAAGATATTCAAGGCCATATACTATGCTAGCAAAACCTTCAATGAAGCACAAGAGAATTACTCTACAACTGAAAAAGAGATGTTGGCAATGGGGTTTGCTTAGAAATTAGGGCCCATATCGGGATCCATGTTATAATATTGATTGACTGACTTATGCCGCAATTAGCATCTTATGGCAAAGAAAGATGCCAAGCCAAGACTGATCAGATGGGTATTATTGCAGCAAGAGTTTGATTTGGAAATTAAAGACAGGAAGGGTAGTGACAATGTGATAGATGATCACTTGCCTAGATTGGAAAAAACTACTGAAGAAGAAAAAGGAAGTGAATTAGCATAAAACTTTCCTGATTAGAAACTATTTGTGTTAGCAGTCCAAACACCATGGTATGCTGATATTGTGAATTACCTAGCCTATGAAATTATTCCATATGACTTCAGCAACCAGCAGAAAGGAAAGTTAAGGACTAATAGCAGATTCTATATTTGGGATGATCCACTACTTTTCAGAAGAGGAGAAGGTATGATTATAAGGAGATGTGTACAAGAAACAGAACAAGGTGAAATCATTGATAAATGTCATGCATCACCATATGGAGGACATTTTGCAGGAGACAAAACAACCCATAAAATTCTCCAGTTATGTTTTTATTGGCCTACTCTATTCAAGGATTGTTTTGAATGGGTAAAACATTGTGATAAATGTTAGAGAATGGGCAACATAAGCAGAAGAAATGAAATGCCCCTACAAGGAATCTTGGTGGTGTAGATTTTTTATGTTTGGAGAATAGACTTTATGGGACCTTTTTCATCATCATTTGGAAATCTATACATTCTCCTATGCGTGGGATTATGTATCCAAATGGGTGGAAGCAATAGCTTGTTCCAGGAATGATGCTAACACAGTTGTTGGGTTTATACAAAGAAATATGTTGAGCAGGTTTGGAGCACCTAGAACAATTATTAGTGATGAGGGAAGCCATTTTGCAGACAAAGTTTTTGCAAAACTCATGAGCAGATATGGAATCAGACATGTAATGGGATTGACTTACCACCCTCAGTCAAATGGGTAAACACAAATTTCCAATAAGGAGATAAAGAAAATTCTGGAGAAAACAGTGAATACAAGCAGAAAATTGGTCTATAAAGCTAGATGATGCATTGTAGGCTTATAGAACTGCTTACAAAACTCCCATTGGAATGTCTCCATATAGAATTGTATTTGGAAAACCTTGTCATCTTCCTCTAGAACTGGAATACAAAGCTATGTGGGCCATCAAGAAACTGAATTTTGATTTTCAAGCTGCTAAGGAAGAAAGATTACTCCAAATGAATGAACTGGAAGAGTTGAGAAATAAAGCTTATGATAATGCCAGAATCTACAAAGATAAGACAAAGAACTGGCATGATCAGAAAATTCTAAGGAAGGAATTCAAAGTAAGAGAACAAGTCCTATTATACAATCTCCAAGCCTAAGCCAAGTTTCGTGAAATCAAGTCAAGATGGAGTGGTCCTTACACAGTAGTAATGTAACACCCCGAAATACACCCTAGTCATTTTTAAACATAAGTAGGGTATATTATAAGTGCATTTGAAATTTTTTGCAATTATTATTTTGCTAAATGAGGAAATTTTGAAATCCAGAATTTATACAAGAGTTAAGGGTAACTTAGTAATTTACCAATTCCGGACCCAAAGGTCATATAATAAGAAGATTATAGGCTAAAGTAGAAATATGAATAACTTGATTTGAAAATAAAGGAGAGATGAAGGACTAAAGTGCAATAAAAGGAAAATAAAAAAAATAAAAAAGGGGTTAAGACAAAGTTGGTCTCTCATTTTTGGAAGGGGGCGTGAACGTGAAGAAGAAGAGAGGAGAAGAAAGAAGTAGAGGAAGGAGAAGAAGAAGAAGAGGAAAGGTATGGAAACTACTTTTGTATGGATTTGTATGGATGGCTATCATTTTGTATGGTAAGGTACATATTTTTGGGACTTTTGTATGGATATTAGTATGTCCCATTTCTAGGGTTTAGTTAGGAATTTATCCTAACCCTAGATTTGTTGAAAGTTGGGTTTGTAAAACCCTAGTTTGTATAGGATGAGTATGGAATCCTCCCTTTGAGTATGGATTCTTGGTTTTTGATGTAAGAAAAAAAAACCCTAACTTTCCCTTGTGATTTTGATTTTGGGGTAAAGCCTTAACTAGGGAAAAAGAGGTTTTTATTGATTCTAACCCATTATTGGAGTGGTTTGGGTAGGATTGCATTGTGGATTATGAGATACATGAGTTGGGATGAAGTTATTTGAGTTTTTGTGGGTGAAAAATGACAAAATCTACCATTTATGGGTGGAACCTGCACATTGGTACTGGTACTGAAAGTGGGTACTGATACCCATGGACAGAGGCAAAGTGGTACCCCAGATCGATCAGTGAATCGCACCCATTCTAAAAGGGTTGGTACCGATATCGATCAAAGTGGTATCGGTACCGATGCTTCCAACAGCCTTGATTTTTGTACCCTTGCATTGTTAAGCCCTAAATTTGTACACCGATAGTATAAGAACCCTAATAAATGACTAACTAGGGTTCAAATAAGAATGAAACTATGAAAACGCGATCGCACTCGACGAAGCTCGATGTTGGCAAACTGAATGCCTCTGGCGATAAGATAGTGTTCGAACACATATATTTGCGTAGGATCGCTTAAGATCGATATTGAATGACACGACACTCCGCATGTAAGGTAATGATAGTACTTCGCAGATTTCCGATTAGTGCGACGACATTCTCTTTCGACGTGCATCTAAGACATATTTTCGATTAGTACACTTTAATATTCTCGCCGCGCTTCCGCACTCCTACTTCAGGCTACGACACCTGGGCGACAGAAAACACCGCGAAGTTAGTTAGGTCGTCATTTACCATACATCATCAGCAGTCGTCAAACATACGATATCCAACCAATGATGCGAACGCAGATCGCCATTTAAAACCACCGGCACCTCCTTCAAGATATTTCATAACCCGCCGACTCTCATAATTGTACTACGCATTGATCCTACAAAACTCATATGATAGTCCAAGACTGGGGAAGGGGTCTCCACACAAGATGTAGTCCATGAATCTCAAGTAAGATCCCATCAGTAGTTCATAGGAAAGTATAGCTCAGACTGGTAGAGATTCAACAATAACCAGACGCCATATATAGCTCAGATCCCTTTCGCTGAGATCAACAGTTATAAGATAAGAGACTATAAAGTATAAGCTCACTCCTGGTTAGGATTGGAACAGCAGGTGTTCCAGGTGGGATATGACAGTTATCGTTGATGAACTCATTTGATACCACCAACCTGAGTTGTTATTGTTATATGTCACTATAAAGAGTACACGGGCCGCATACGAGGTTGTAGTTTTCCATTGGCGCAGCTATACGGGCTTTGAATCCAGAAAGCGCAAGAGTAGATGATGTCCACGATCTCCGATTCACGTCAAGATCTGAAAAACAACAATTCCATAAAGCCAGCGCTTCATTTATAAATAATGGGTAGTTTTGTAATATGTACATGCAAAATGGGGATCATCTCAGAACAAATACTTAATAAAGCAACACCATTATGGCAGTTCTATTGGTATCTTAATATGAGATTTTGATTTAATAGATATTCGAAAACACCACATCCAGTATAAAAGATCCAATAGAGAGTTTCCACACTCATCCAGTGGGTCGGGGCATGCGCAACAAAAGATCTTGAGTATTAATAATGAAAATCATCAGACAGAAACTAGCACGTTCAGATCAGGCCATTATTTTGAGGAACTCAATATGACGATCCAGATTGGCATGATATAATTGTCAAAAGGAAAATGATTTATAAATAATTAATAAAGACATGAATCGGTGCAGTTTTTCGGAGGCAACCATGAAAATTTTAACACTACATTAATGTTTAATAATTTGTAATGAATGAATAACTTTTATTTAATTTTTTATATTTGGTCACTTTCAGAACATGGTTAATTAGAAATAATTATTTAGTTACCACTTCAACTGATTATGTAGAATACTGGTTGGTGGTGGAGGGTTTGGCTTCCAATTCATTTTTGAAGATATCGCAGTTGATGCTGGAGCAACGTACTTTAGAGCAAAATAAAAGTAGTTTTCATTGAATTCCTATCTTCAACACTAATGATCTATCAGATCCATTTTATTAAGAAGAAATGCATCATTCTACACTTAATCTATGTTTTATTTACTTGATGTTTCACAAGTATGTTCCATTGGGGTATAACAATACAGATTTTGAACGTTTCGATTTAAAACGCAATTTGCGCACCTGAGTAATCATTTTTCACACGTTTTCTATCTATATATTATCAAAACCATAAAAAACGATTGTTTTTAATGTCAACAAGATCCAGGTTTAATCTTTGTATGCGAAAGAAAATTATATCGTGACATAATTTTCCTTCCGTCAACATTCATTTATCGATACAAACGTCATAATAATGTTTTCTTTGTCACACAATGATTGATCGAATCACCTTGTTTTTTCAGCGCAGAATGCACTTAATCTCACGTCAACAATCGGTCGTCAAAACCCGGAGATCGCGATATTTGTCTCCGTACATCATTTCTCTCCATTTATCACCACAAAAACACCTGAACCACTTAATATGATGGTCGCCGCACATAATAATCAGCTGAATGAAGTTTACTACGTTATGATATTACTTTCATGTCAAAGTAATTACACTAAAAGTGAATGAAAACCCCAAGTTAGAAATTGTCACTTAACATTATAACAATTATTGATAAGAGATTGAATTTTGAAACCCCAACGCTGAAAGTTTGACCAATCCCACTCTGATCACCACTTCTTCCTCCATTTTCAAAACAGATCCTCAAAGCCTTCTTTGACAATAACTTAGTCGCCACCATGAGGAGAATAATAAAGTTCAAGGATCACAGAAGAAAGTAATATGAAAGAGATGAAGTATTGAGTCTGAAAACGTAATAAACAAGAAAGGAGGAGCTGAGTGGTTTGAACAAATATGATAGTTGTTACAACTGCGAGTTTCGTCATTTTCTATACGGGAGGATAAACCAAAGATATTGTATTTATGATGAAGAAATATGCTCCAAGGCGACTTCTTCCAACAGTCACTGAGAGACGGATTTGTCGCGACTGAAATCTTGAACGGAGATCGCAAAGAGTTCTATGCTATTATGGTGAATGATGATGAAAGATGAGTATATGTCAGACGAGATGTGGATATTTTTCAAAGGTGTATGAGACTCAAACCTCTAAATAATCTAATGTAGAGCAAAGGGTCTAAGTTCCATAAACTGGTAAAGGAAACCCCATTTGGGAGACGGTGTACTTTGCCACTGTACTGCATGGGAAGCCGGAATGCCACTCAGAAAACTAAGTATGAGTCCACTGCCAGAGGAGCCATTAATCCAACAAGCAAAGGTTTGTTTCATCACTGAATCAATGAGAGCTACTGATCAAATATCGGCATCACAGCGAGAAGGAAAAAGTATTTAAACACAAAAAGGCAGAAACAAAAATGTGAGACCACAGAAACCTAATCTTTGGTGTTACTAGCGTGAGGTGCATTATTGAGAGGACCCATACCCCACCTACCACTTAATCACTAAGTCAAGGTATCTCAGGCAAGTGGTAGAACACAGGGGAGATGGAACAAAGAGCATCCATTCGAGAACTTCTCACCTCCCCGACACTACAGAATTCACTCAGTGAACAAAATGATAAGAAATGACAGTTGTTGATGAAACTAAAGAGCATTTATCAAGAGATGATGAAAATATATTCAAAATATTTATACAGCTCACAGCCAAAGAATTAGCAAGGGGGTGAAGGTGAGCTCACTGAAATTTTCTTCCTCAAAAAAAGAGAGGAGTCCCACTTAGAGGTGCCAAATGGTGACATCGGGCAAGAAGGTTGTTCTGATAGACGTGTCGAAAGTGAACAAGTAACAAATAAGAGAGGACAAACAAATACAGAATCAAATTCTAACTGGAGGAGAATAGTAGACTTTTTCCAGAACGTATAACCTAACTGCAAATACCCAATAAATATATAATATAATATACATGTGTTAAGAGGTTAATTGAGCATAACTCAAAAAGAAAATGCCCTCGACCACTGATATACAGCTGAGTTAAAAAAACACTAATAGAGATGTTTGACAAGATCTCATCCTGGTACCTTCCAAAGATCTTCTCTCTTCCAGAACCCGCTCAGTAGTTCCTTCACCAGAATCTATGCACAACCACTGGGAACCCTCAATCTCAAGAAAGAGCAAACAACAGATTAGATACTTCAATAGAGATATATAAAGATCCATAAATTGCTTAATTACAATCAATTCCATCTTATCATAGGTTCAAAACCATTAAACAGACATGACAAAAGACCCCATGAGAGTCTTCTACATAAACAAGATGATTTCTCCTGGGAGTAACAATCAAAAACAACAGAAAAACACATAATCCACAAACATAATAGACATAGATAACAGACTGTCGCACATATTTTAAAGTTCGCTATAGGTCTCACTTACTGTCCGGATCAGATGAAACGATTAAAATAACAACAGTACCGGAGATAGCAACCAAAGTGTTGCATAATCATAAGTGGTACACGGTTTCATTTTCTAAAATTTTTCTCATGACCATTATTCACTTTTAGAGGTCTCGTTGAATTTATTTGATAAAACCAATTATACTGGGAAGTCACATGTAAAACAAAACAAATTAACCACATCATTATCAAGAAGAACCTTAAGTGACCTTTAATTTATTCATAAATACAAAAACGGGAGCATAAAATATACATAACCATCATGTCGTGCAAAATTATCGAAGCAAACAACAACCAAGCCGTAACATTGTTCGGTCACACCTCACCTCGAGAAACCAACAAACGCACAAACGTAATTATTGTTACCCATAGTAACCGTCGCAACCCAACCAATGACTGCGGCAACTAGACGAAACCGCGCAGAAACCAACGACACCGCTTCGTGGAAATACAGAACCGCCAATGAAACTTAAAACCCCACAACAATCGCAATTGACAAACCTTCGTAACTTGAATATCAATGGTCGCGGAAATAATATATATAACCGTCGTGGATGAGCACTAACCTCACGACACCTGGCAACTAATAAACCTTCGGTAATCCCTGACATCACAAATGGGAAATAATATGTAACCGCTGGATGGAACTAACCTCACGACAATCGCGGGCAAACCCAAGGCAATCAGAATATAGGTATTGAATCAAACTCGTACTATATGGTACATCAACTCATAAATAACCAACACCGATCCTTACTCACATATACTGTGAATAACGCATTTTAAAACACATTTATCTAAAACCATTTCAAATATGGAAGCATTTTCTGCTCACTACGGTAGAAAATTCATAAACATTTAAAACACCACTTACAAAATAGCATACCATGCCTTTCAAATATTACATTTAATGATTGTTTCAGAATTTACTATTTTAAAATACAAGATAAAGTCATGCTCAAATGATATTAATGCATATGACAGCCGCATACCTCAATTCCTTTCAAAGGACTCGCTTCTCGATCTTACTTTCCCGTTCTCGCTATTCATCACTCCTGACCGCGCATTGGTAAAACACGCTAAGCATTTTCATGCTTAGTGGTTCTATACAAATCCACTCGCAATTTCGCTTAAATCAAATCACGCACTTAACAATTCAAAACTTTCAAATCTTTATGGATGATCAATGTAATTACAATATATATATTTGTTATATATATACAATCGCTATAGTTCGTTGATCATCCCAAAATAAACTTTCATTCAATATTTCACAATCTCAAATCATCTAAATGTGTCACACCACCCGCTTATGCAATCTAATTTAATTTTCCAATCAATTCCGCGCTTATGCAATTCAATTCAATTCCTTCCAATCAATTCGCTTATGCCCTTAACGGTTTCTAATCCTATGTCAATGAGCACATGATATCGAAGCTCATCGCACGTCCGCGGGTCGCAGTCGGTAAAAACGGTTTTATAACACAAGACGTCCTACCGGGCTACCGACCGGGTTATAACAATCAAATAGTGAACATCACCATATACCACCTGGGTCAGTTGACTTGAGCGACATCAATACAATCATTCTAAAGATCGCTTAATTTGACCCGCTGGTATACCAATCTATCCTTACTCTAACTAAACTAAGTTAACATTCTATTATGGCGTTTCAACCTTTACAGCAAAGTATACTACAATATACATTTGTATAAATAGTTCACTTTCAATAGTCATGCAATTTTCATATGCAAACATTTTACAATCAAATTCTTCAAATCATTTAAAACAATTCAATATACATTTCTTATGACGAACAAGCATTTCAATTATTGAAACGAATAAGAAAAGGTAGAACAAACATGCAAAAACTGAACAGGAATCGAGTAGATAGAACAAACCCAAAAAGATTGTTGTCCTTAATTGGGCCCTCGGAATTCGACCTCAACTCGACTTTCCCTGTCCTAACCATCACACATATTTCACAATCAAAGAATAACCAAAGAAAACACTGTGCATTCTAGTATTTTTGGTTAGGGGTTGATGTTCACTCAATATACTTTCACTTGCCAAATTTTCTGGGATAATTGAGCCATATTTTGCTCATACATCCTTCACGAAAATTATAGCTCTCAGCCTATTTTAGTAGAAATTTGAATCATCTAATTTGACCACCTCAACATTGCTATGTCATTTTTATGCCAAACTGGTCGGTATGCTCAGTTCACTCGGTTACCTACTGTTTTTCTCGAATTTCAGGGGTCTTAACCCATAAATTGGTAATGGTCCCTTCTACTCATTTGAAGCCATGGTTCTTATGTTTCCATCCAATTGGAATTCATCCAATTTGAATCCCAAAAACTCAAGTTATGGAATTTTACTATTCAGACTACTCTAATTTTCAAAACAGAGCAGATTTTTTTCTTGCACATAGCTCCCTTTTTGAAGGATTTCTGGACACTTTGGGGTTACAATTTGTATACCATTCCTTCAAGTAAATTATTCTAGAAGTCTAGGGGCTTACCCATAAATTTGAATCACTCACTAGGGATGAGTGAAACTCAACTTATGGCCTAAGTACCAAAACTACTCCAAACACATAACTGTTACAGAATTGAACCAGAAATTATCCGAAACAGAGCACTTCTCAACGAATTTCTGGCCCACTGGTCCAAATTAGCACTTTACCATGAAGTTTGTTCTACTATAAGTCTAGTGTACTTAGCAATTTGAATCACTCAATTAGGATAAGAAATGACCAAGTTATGGCCAAAACAAAAACATAGGTTTGGAAAATTTTGACAGCATCTCCTTTGAAATACCATACCCTCTTCGTGATTTTCTTCCAAACACCTCAAAATTCAAAATAAATCATGTCAATCACTCTTAATAACATCCTAATATCATCCTACACCAATCACAAGAAATCCCATGGATGATTTAGGGTTTTCCCAACTCAAACATCATTAAAAATAATTCTAGAGTTTGTTCACATACCTTGAATCACTGGGAAACCCTCGTCTAGCCTTCTCCTGAAACAACCTTGTAAAGCTCTTGCACAAATCTCTCTTGATTTCTTCTACAAAACCCTAGCTTCCTCTCTTTGCTTCTCTCTTCTCTCCCAAAAACGTTTTTTGATCTAATGAGCTCTTAGACCAAATTTTGGTCTTTAACTCAAACTCCTCATATAAGGCCTTCCTACAAAGCCCATTTGGACTTAAGTCTCTTAATTTTGGTCTTTAAATCAAACTTCATATAAGGCCTTCCTACAGCTCCATTCGACTCTAAGCTCTGTGGACCAAATTTCTTTGGCCTTTTTAAATCAAACTTCATATAAAGACTCCTATAGCCTACAAAGCCCATTCGGGACTTGTTATCCTAAAACTATACCCCATAAGAATCCTTTATTTGCACTTCAATTTTTCCCATATTCACTCTTAGACACATAAACATATTCACAAATGACCTTATATCCCTGACTTTATAGCTTCCCACTTTTGCCTCGACACTCTGCAAACTCTCTAAGCACCTTAAATCACTTATCAATCAATATTCATTTAACAATTTTCGGAAATACCCAAGTTTGGTTCAATTTATACCCGAATATATAATAAAATAAATAAAAAAAATTTAGGTTATTTTTGGGGCGTTACAACTCTCCCCCACTTAATAAAATTTCGTCCTCGAAATTTACCTTTAGCTTAAACACCATGATATCGCCACGCATCGTTTCTTCACTTTCCCAAGTGGCTTCTTCTGTTTTGTGGTTTCTCCACAACACTTTGACTAACGTAATCTTCTTGTTCCGCAGCTCTTTCACTTCCCGAGCCAAGATCTCTACTGGCTCTTCTTCATATGTCAAATCCGGTCTAAGCTCAATTGTCTCCGAAGAGACTACATGTGACGGGGTCCGACGGCACTCAACATCGAACATGGGAATACGCTATGATCTTTCCGTCCCGGAGGTAATGCCAATCAGCACGCCTAATGGACCCACTTTTCAATCACTTCCACGGCCCAATAAATCTAGGCCCAACTTGCCCTTTTTTCCCAAATCGCATCACCTCTTCCAAGGCGATATTTCTCAAAATACTACGATCTCAAATCGAACGTCTTTTCTTTTTCAAGTCTACAGAGGACTTTTTGTCTATCCGTGGCTACCTTTAGCCTTTCTTCGATCATTTTCACTTCTCTTCGGTCTCCTCGAATCAAGCTCTGGACCAATTACTTCTTTCACCTCAACTCGTCCAACACACCGTGTTCGCATTTTCTTCCATAATGCCTCAGAAGGCCATTCAATGCTCGATTGAAGTCGTTGTTGTACACAAATTCAACTGGGAGGAATGTGTCTATCCCAACTACCCTACAATATCGCCACAACTCCTTAGCATATCTTCCGTAATCTAGATCACTTTCTCTCGACCGTCCATCCGTCTGGCGGGTGGGAACGGCCGCATCAAATTCACCGAGTGCCCAAGGCCTCTTTGCAATTTTCCCAAAATTCAAGTAAATCCCATCTTGGCCTCAAATAACGGATATAAATTTATAACCGAACTGGTTTCGATATATAGCTCGCTAGCTTGGTCGGGCGAATAGCCTGCTCACTGGTAGAAAGTGAGCTGACTTGGTCAATCGGCCCACTAAGACCCAAATTGAGTCATGTTTTCTCCCTGGCAATGGTAACCCAACTACGAAATCCATGGTAATTCGGTCCCATTTCCACTCCAGATTCGATAGTCAGAATAATCCTTGGCGAAACTTGATGTTTCGCTTTTACTCTGCAAACCAAACACTTGGTTGGTAAATTTCGATATATCTTCTTTTCATTCCTGATCACCCGTAATGACATTTTTAAATCTTGATACATCTTTGTGCTACCGGGATGGATAGCAAAAGATCCACTATGTGCCTCTTCAAGTATGGCTTTCCTCAAATCATTATCATCGGGTACACAAACCCGATCTTTATAATACAAAACCCCATCTTCATTTACTGTAAACACGATTTCTTTACCTTTTTCAATCTGACTTACTATAACATTAATTTTCTCATCTTTCTTTTGTGCCTCTTGCACTCGATTCAACAAACTCGGTCTCGATATCAATTCTGTCACTACTGTACCATCGTCTGTCAATGACAAATGAGCATTCAACGCCTCAAGCCGCTTGCATCGCTCTTTCTACTGTGCCTACCACTACATCGCCTTCCCCGTGATAGTCAATCACGCAATCATAGTCTTTTTATCAACTCCATCCATCTACGCTTGTCTCAAGTTAAGCCTCGCCAGAGGGCAAATACTTAAGACTCTTACGACCTGCAGATGGAACATTTTTCTCCATACAAATAATGTTCCACCAAGCAAATACAATTATGCTTTTAATCTAAATCATGCGGGGTAGTTCTTTTCATGCGGCTTCAACTGCCTTGAAGCACAGCTACCACTTCTTTTATACCCTCTCGCATTAGGACACATCCAAGTCCATTTAGTGAAGCTGGCCACTAAAGATCACATATTCTTTACCGTTGTGCCTACGAGTAAAGAACCGTGAGCCTCTATTTAAGAATGCTGTGCCTTATCAAAAACTTTTGACATTCTTCACCCCATTCAAATTTCATATTTTTCCGAGTACTCACATCGGGCTGCGACCAGTCGAAAACCCCTAACAAATCTTCTCAGAGGAACCTCGCCACCTAGAAACTACGCGACTGCAACATTTCGCTCGGTGGCCGATCTCGACAACTACTTACTTTCGATCCACTCCTGACTCCTTCTTCGATACAATGTGCCCAAGAAATGATACTTCATTCAACCAAAACTCACACTTGCTCAGTTTCGCATACAGCTGCTCTTTTCTCAAAGTCTCTAACACTACCCGAAGGTGTGTGTCGTGATTTTCCCGATCTTTCGAATACACAAGAATGTCGTCTATGAACACTACGACAAACTGATCCACATACGGTCGGAAAACACGATTCATTAGGTCCATGGAAATACGAGCATTTGTCAAACCAAACGCAGACATAAGGAACTTCATAATGTCCATATCGCGCTCTAAACGCCGCTTTATGCACATCCACATCTTTAATTTTCAAATCGATGATACCCAAGATCGCGTCGTAATCTTCGAAAGATACTTGCACCTTTCAGTTGGTCAAACAAATCATCACTCCTGGGTAACAGATACTTATTCTTTATGGTTAACTTGTTCAGTTGTCTATAATCAATACATAATGGCAACATCTTTCTTCTAACAAAAGCACTGAGCTCCCCACTAAGGATACACTTGGTCGAATAAACCGCTTTTTCTAAAGAATTCTGCAACCGGCTTCAATTTTAACCTAATCGAGCCATTCTAAGACTTGTAATGGATAACGGTGGTGGCACCGTACAACGCCGACAGCAACTCCCAATCTCCTCCGTGAGGCAATCCCGCAACTCTTCCGAAACACGTCCAAAGTCACTAACAAGGGATATTTGACATGCTAAATGGCCTTTATCGTATCAATCACATAAGCCAGCAGGCTTCACATCCTTTTCGCACCATTTTTCTAGCGTTGGTCATGATATCACATTAGAGAGGTGGCTCGACCCTCTCGCCGATGAAAGTTACTTCATCCTCATTCCTGTTCTCAAGGTCACTCTTTTCATTCTAATAATCCACCATCACTTCTGGTGTCTGACAACCAATCCATCCCCAAAATCACATCAAACTCCCAAAGGATAATTCGACCAAATCCTCAGAAACTCATACTCGCAGATTCGGATGGGGCAATCTCATACACTCCCATTCACACATCACTATGCCCGAGCTGTTACCACTAAGATGTCATAATTTGCCCACTCCTGCAAATTTTTTCACACGTATGTCGCAAGACAAATATATGAGCCGGTCGACCTGTGGTCAATCAATGCATGTACCGGTATATCAAAGATTTGGAAATTACCAACTATCACATCCGGAGCTTCTGCAGATCTTCCATCGCTTTCATTGCATATGCTCTAGCCGAGCACGACCATCTGCTTACCCAAGGTCTGCGGTCCCTTGTCTCTAACACTTGATGCAACACTTTGGCTGGGCTTCGCCACCGGCCGCACTCCCACCGTGCCAGAATGAACGAGCCTCGAATACCCGCTCTATGCTCGATCAATAAATCAAACAAGCACTAAGTCTCCAACATTCTCCTTTATGATTTTTTCCACAATGGGAGCAATGAGGAGCAAATTGGCTTAGAAGCACCTCCCGTGCACCGGCATCGACTAGCTTCTAGTAGAGTAGTATTCCTACCCAGAGGTCCGAAATACATATCGATCGAACCCCGTGGTCCCCGACCCTTTCTTTGCCGTTGTTGTGAACTGGGGATCGACCGAGATTTTTTCTTTCCCCTCAGATTTTTTATCTTTCTCTCTTTTCCTCTTTTTTACTCTTCCACATTCAATGCACATGTCACACCTTGGAAAAATCATCATGGCAAAAATCCCGACATGGGCCCGACAAGGTCATTAAGGCTGCCTTTCAAACCTACTCAAGACTTTTCTTCCTCACTCACAAGTATCTCGAGCATACTTGCTCAACTGCAAATTCTCTTCGATATTCTCAGATTAATTCATATGTCTGTCTCGGGATTATGAAACTCTCTTCATGTTAGCCAAATAGATGCGACTCCACATAATGTGCTTCTTGAATTCATCCAAGAAGAATCCCATGTAACACTCTCCTATGGGCGCTGCCGTGGTCACGTAAACCCACCACCGATAAGCCTCATCCCGCTGTAGTGCAGGCTGGCCGCATTCCAAACTCTCATCCTGTACAATGCATTTCGTGACTAGCATCTCGCCGGCCCTTTCGGAAATAATTCTCCGCCATGAGCCCATCCTTCCGTCTCGTAAAATCTACCGGCCGGCACTCATCCTCTCAATCGGCCGACGCCGAGGGCAACCGCCACACATCGCTTTGTAATGCCCTCGAGTTAACTGTCAAGGATATCACTGGGGCTAATTTCTCGCAGTAGTCTGCTCATTCATTGGTGAAACATGGGACGCTTGTCCACCTTCCACATCAGAGGACTGCCTCGGACATTCCCTTGGTCATCCTCAACTCTAAAAGGATCCGTATCCATGTTTCACCTATTAAGATCTGAAGAAGATCCGCATCGTAGTCACGTCATCCTTTATATGAAAATGCAATGCATGTTATAAACAATTTCAAAATCACTCACAAAAAAAATTTTCAAAATCATTTTGTAGAACCGCCTAAACCTAGGCTCTGATACCACTAAATGTAACACCCATTTTAAAACACATTTCATTCAAAACCATTTCCAACATGCTAAGCATTGCCTTTCACTACTTGGTAGCTCCATAAACATTTAAACAATTCACTTACAAAATAGCATACCATGCCTTTCAAAAATATTTATACAACATTGTTTAATTTACTATTTTAAAATACAAGATAAAGTCATGCTCAAAATGATATTAATGCATATGACAGCGCATACTCCTCATAATTCTTTCCTCGTTGACTCGCGCTCTCGATCTTGGCCTCTCTTTCCCGCTCTTCATGGGTCTATCACTCTAGCACTCGCAAGATTGCAAACAATACGCTTAAGCATTTTCACGTTTAGTGGTTCTATACAACCATTCCGCAATTTCGCTTTAAATCAAATCATGCACTTAACAATTAAAACCTCAAATCTTTTATGGATGATCAATGTAATTACAATATATATATTTGTTATATATATACAATCAGTTATAGTCATGATCATCCCAAAAATAAACTTTCATATTCAATATTTCACAATCTCAAATCAATCTAAATGTGCTCAAATTCAATTCCGCTTATGCAATTCACCCACTCTTCCAATCAATTCGCATAATTCAATTCAATTCTTCCAATCAATTATGCCCTTAACGAATTTAACCTATGTCATCGATATACAAAGATGACAGAAGTCACCAGACGGCCTCCGCTTCGGGTCAGAGTTTCCAGATAAAACGGGTTTTATAACACGCGACGGTCCCGCTGGCCGCGATCGGTTATAACAATCAAATAGTGAACACCACCGATACGGTCCCGATCCCGCTTGGCTGCTGATCGGAGTGACACATCAATACAATCATTCGCAAGATCGCTTAATTCAATCTCTTTATCGTATACCACCCATCCCACACGAACTAAACTAACATTCTATTAAGGGCGTCAAATCTTTTATAGCAAAGTACACTACTAACATGTACATTCAGATAAATAGCTTCAATTTTTCAATAGTCATAATTTTCATATGCAAATGATTTACAATCAAATTCTTCAAATCATTTAAAACAATTCAATATACATTTCTTATGCATTTAGAACAGTTTTATTTCAATTATTTAAAACGAGAATAAGAAAAGGTAACAAACATGCAAAAACTTGAAACGAGGAATCGAGTAGATAGAACAAACCCAAAAAGATTGTTGTCCCACTCCCGTCCTCTACTCCGACCTCAACTCGACTTTCCTCGTTAATCCCTAATCCATCACACATATTTCACAATCAAAGAATAACCAAAGAAAAATCATTTGTGCATTCTAGTATTTTTGGTTAGGGTTGATGTCTACCCAATACACCTCACTTGCCAAATTTTATGGGGATAATTGAGTCATATTTTGCTCATACATCCTTCACGAAAATTATAGCTCTGTGAGTCAATTTTTAGTAGAAATTTGAATCAACTAATTTGGATCACCCAAACACAAGTTATGTCATTTTTATGCCAAACTGGCCTAAGATGCCCGCTCACTCGGTTACCATCGTTTTCTCAATTTCAGGGTCTTAACTCCATAAATCAGAATGCCCCTTCTACTCATTCGTGCCTATGGTTCTTAGGTTTCCATCCAATTAGAATCATCCAATTTGAATCCCAAAACTCAAGTTATGGAATTTATATTCAGACTACTCTAATTTTCAAACAGAAGCAGATTTTTTTTTTCGCACATAGCTCCCTTTGAAGGATTTCGACACTGGGTTACAATTTGTATACCATTCCTTCAAGTAAATTATTCTAGAAAGCCTAGTTTACCCATAAATTTGAATCACTCAATTAGGATGAGTGAAACTCAACTTATGGCCTAAGTACCAAAACTACTCCAAAACACATAACTGTTTCAGAATTGAACCAGAAATTTATCCGAAACAGAGCATCACTTCAAAGAAATTTCTGGGTCTAATTGGGTCCAAATTTAAAATTTACTTCATGAAGTTTGTTCTATCATAAGTCTAGTGTACTCTAGTAATTTGAATCACTCAATTAGGGATACGAAATGACCAAGTTATGGCCAAAACAAAACATAGGTTTGGAAAATTTTGACAGCATCTCCTTGTGAAATACCATAAATTCCCCTCTTCGTGATTTTCTTCCAAACACCTCAAAATTCAAATAACTATGTCAATCACTCTTAATAACATCCCATATCATCCTACACCAATCACAAGCAAATCCTATGGATGATTTAGGGTTTTCCCAACTCAAACATCATTAAAATAATTCTCTAGAGTTTGTTCACATACCTTGAATCACTTGGAAACCTCGCCTAGCCTCTCCTCAACAACCTTGTAAGTTCTGCACAAATCTCTTGATTTCTTTCTACAAAACCCTAGCTTCCTCTCTTTGCTTCTCTCTTCTCTCCCAAAAACGTTTTGATCTAATGAGCTCTGTGACCAAATTTTATTTCAACTCCAAACTCCTCATAAGGCCTTCCCACAGCTTCTCCATTCGACTTAAGTCTCTTAATTTTGGTCTTTAAATCAAACTTCTCATAAGGCCTACAAAAGTTCCCATTCGACTTCTGTATCAAATTTCTATTCCTTAAATCAAACTTCTCATATAAGACTAAGTAAATTTTACACAAAGTTCCATTTCAGACTTAAGTTATCCCTAAAATGCTATATAGCCTTATACATCCTTTTTATTTGCACTTCAATTTTTCCTCCCATATTCACTCTTAGACACATAAACATATTCACAAATGACCTTAGGTCCTGATTTTATGCTTCCACTTTGCCCTTGGACACTTGCAACTTCTAGTTTAATCTTTTAAATCACTTATCAAATAACAATCAATATTCATTTAACAATTTTCTAAATACCTAAGTTCAATTTATAAATTCAATATATAATAAAAAATAAATAAAAAAATTTAGGTTATTGGGGCTGCATATACCTTTCCATAACGACATTGTATTATAATCCATTTCAATAAAATCAAAATCCATTTCTTAAATAAATAATTTTCAAAATGGTTTAAAACCTCAATCCATGTAACACCAAAAATGCTTAAATACTCACAAATTTATCCATGAACCCGCAAAATTTCCAAATATTTAAAATGTCGACAAAATCCATATGAAATGATAAGTTGTTTATATAAAAACAGATAATTATATTTATGCATAACCAACCGTTCGATCAAATAAGTTATATATATAATAATTAACCACAATTATATATCATAATAATACCCCAAAGCATTTAAAACATGTAAACCACTCACTGACTACAGATGTCACCATTCCCGCAGATCGTCCCTGTGCTCAATGTGAATGCCCACACATAAAAATACTATTTAGGCTTCAATATCTTTAACCAAAGACACTGGAGTGCCCAAATGTCTTAGAATAATTTTTAGAACTATGAAACTATCTAACCGGACCTCGATTGTGTCCAATTATACAAGCAGGCCCATGTAACTTCCTGCATCTAAAATTGGGGCTTTTCACCCTGAGGCTAATTTTTTTTGAAATTGAACCTCCACTTCATAAAAATGTCCAATTTCACTAACTTCAAATTTTCCTAATTTGATCAATTAGTGTCCAATTTTTGGCCCAAATCTTTTTCTAAGAATACCCTAAATGACCCAAAATGGAAACTAACTAAACGACGTCCAAAATTTACAAACTTTATATCAACCTGAAGTTAAGAGACCGTGAACACGCCAGCATCTCTACCTCGCCCAAAGGTCATTGCTGGTGGTCAAAAAACTCGATCCAACAAATTTACCAAATTTGTTTCTCGGCCAAGATCTTCAAACTAAGTGAGGAATCTAATAAAGGGACCACGAGAATGAGTTCAGAGGGTCTAAAATGGGGGCGGAGTAGGGTAACCCCGGAATGGCCTGGAACATCAAAATCGACGACCCAATCGCTGGAGGCCGCCGCCTGTCGCCGGCCGATCCGGGCGTGTCCCACGGTGGTTCGTGAAATCTGGGCCGCCCAAGGTCGCCCGCGGTGGCGCCCTCCCCGGTCGGCCGCGCTTAGCAAGGGGTGGCCGGAAATTTCTCCTCCCACAGCCAAAACCCGTTCGTCTAAAATAGCCAAAAACGACCCATTGGGTCCATAGGTTTTGAGAATTTTCATGGTTTTGGAGAATTTTCAGGTTTTGGAGTCGAAATGAGTGTTTTGGGGCTGGTTCTATTTGGCAAGCAAAACTATGTTATAGGGCCTAGGGTTGCTTTCGTAAAAATCAAGATGTTTTGACACCGGGATAAAATGCCGCTGCTCAACTCCCCAGTGGCCATAACTTTTTATCCGTAAGCTCCATTTCACGCTCAACTCCGCCTATGAACTCGCATCGAATGCAGGCCTACGAAATGGTGTCTTAGTCAACCCAAAATTATCCATCCTGAAAAAGTCAACTTGGGCCCTTATACCACCGTTGGTCAAACTCGGGTCAAACTCGGGTCGTAAACGTTTAAAACTTGTATTATTTGGTACCTGGTTGTTACAACCACTCCCTTAAAGAAAAATTTATTCCACTAAATTCGTAGACTGCGGCTTCATGGAAGACGAGGTACCTGGTTCGCATTCGTCCTCCCGCCTCCCAAGTCGCCCGATCAGTGGTTTCTCCAAACGACCTTCACTATGATATTGTCTTGCTGCGGCTCCTTCTTCTACCCGTAATCTACACTCGGTCGCTTCCTCATAGGATAAGCCATCTTCGCCACCTTTGGTGTCTCCAACACATGTGAGGGATTCGAGATATCCTCATAGAGCATGGAGACGTGCCGGGGAATTACATGGACTCTGAGAAAGCTCTCCCAAGAAGTCTAATCTATGCTTCACTCGGACTCATCCCTCTCATTAATCTCAAAAGGTCCAATGTAGCGAGGACTTAGCTTCCCTCGCTTCCCGAAGCGTACCACGCCCTTCCAAGGAGAGACTTCAAGAATACTCGATCTTCAACCTTAAACTCAAGATCCTTTCTATGCTTGTCCGCATAGCTCTTTTGCCTATCCTGAGCTACTTTCAACCGGGAACGTATAACATTAACCTTTAACCATTGTCAAGAATAATCTCAGACCTGGCAATTTCCTCGCCAGCCCTCTACCCAACATAAGGAGTACAGACAGCCTCATACAATGCCTCATATAAGGTGACATCTCAATGCTCGAGTAATAGCCGTTGTTATAAGTGAACTTCACAAAGGTAGATATTCATTCCAATGTCCTTTGAATTAAAGACGATGACCAACATATCCCTCTAAGGTTTGAATAGTCCTCTTAGATTGTCCACCCATTCCCTGAGGGTGAAAAGCTGTGACTAATTCAACTTGACACCTAGTTCCTTCATCAATCCCTTCCAAAACCTCGAAGTGAATCGTGGATCTCTATTAGAGATAATCGACACTAGCACCTCATGCAAACTCACTATATGATTCATAAAGAGTTCCGCTAGCTTCTGAGGAGAAAACTTCTCACTCACAAAGTGAAATGCGCGATCAGTATCGATCAACTACTACCCAAACGTCATGTCTCCGAACTACGGGAGGGAGTTTGAATACAAAATCCATCAGAATGCGCTCCCATTTCCATTCGAAGGGTAATGGCCGCAGAAGTCCGTAAGGCTTTTGTCTCTTCGCTTCACTGTCGACACGTGACTGGGCACTTCGATACATACTGCGAATCCTCTTTTCATCCTCGACCACCAATAATATTCCTTATGTACTGGCATATCTTGCATTTCACGGGGTGCATAAGATAAGAAAACTATAGGCTTCCTCCAATATTTGCCTTTAACTCTTCTTCGCTTGTCGAACACAAAGCCTAGAACCAATCAATTAAGGTCTGGGCTGCCTCTAATAGAAAAATCCGACTGTTCCCCTTCCTCGACTTTCTTTCTTCATGCTCATCAAATGTGGATCTTCTAGTCATTCCCCGAGAATACAAATCTACAAGTATCTACGTAGCCAAACTAGCAGTGCCCTCAAGCATGCATCCTCAACTCAACACCCAACTCGCAACTCGACCATCAATGGAAGTCAGGACCGCCCGCATATAAGCCAAGATCATAGACTTCAAGCCAAGGCATCTCAGAATCACATTTCATTTTACCCGATGGTAGCTGATAAGCAATCATAATCCTTAAGTACTCCATCCATCTCCTCTTTGCCTTAAGTTTAACTCTTCTGCAAACAAATATTTAAGGCTCTTATGGCTCAGAATATCTCGACAAGTCGCTTCCATACAAGTAATGCCTCCAAGTCTTCACTGCAAAATTACCACGTTAAGTTCCAAGTCATGAGTAGGATATTCGCCAGGTTTCTTCAACTGTCTCGCCATACGCCACAACTCTCTATGTTGCATCAACACGAACCTAAACTCAAAAGTGGCGCACGCTGTGAACCTCAAACTCCCTGCGCTCCCAGCGGTCAAAATAGGAGTCGACGTCAACTTTTCTTTCAAGCAGCCGGCTTCCTCACACCGCTACCACTCCAAACTTAACTCCTTTCCTAGTCAAACAATGAAGTGGTCCCGCTATCTTCGAGAACCCTTCTATGAATATGCTGCACCGCTAATCCTGGGGAAACTCCGCAGACTTCACACCGTAGTCAAGTTGCTCCCAATTTGCCACGCTTCTACTTTCGAGGATCCGCCATAAATGCCATCGCCATAAAACCGCATGTACGAAATCCCACTCGCCTAAAACAAACCAAAATTCACATTTGCCGAACTGCATACAACCTGTACCGCTCTAAAGTCTCGCAACACCAAACCCAAATGTCTCTCATGCTTCAACTCGCTTCGAGTACACCAAGATATCGCCGATATGAAGACAATGACAAACAGACGGCATGGATCTAAGACCTGGTTCATCAAACCATGAAAGCCGGTCGGGTATCAGCGAGTCCGAAAGACATCACTAGAACTCATAATGCCCATATCTCGCCCCGACGCCGCCTCGGGAATGTCCGATTCCCTAATCCTAATCGATGGTAAAATTTCAACTCTCAAGTCAGACCAAGAATCACTTCAGACCCTGTGAGTTGATCAAATGGGATCATCAACTGGTAAGGATATTTGTTTAATGGTGACTTTATTCAACTCGCTTGTAATCTATACACAACCTCCAAGACATCCTTCTTCACAAATAACACCGGCAGGTTCCCAAGGTGAAATACTGTTTCCACAAACTCTATCCACTGCAAGCCTGTAGCCGAAGTTCCTCAACTCTTTCAACTCACCGATGCCATTCTATAAGGGGTAAAGAACAGAGCCGCATTTTCAGACTTAAATCAATGGGAAAATCTATTTCTCGTTCTGGAGGCAAACCTGGAAGATTGTCAGGAAACACATCTAGAAAGTCCCTCACTACTGGTACATCCTCCAATCTCACTTCGCTACTACGAGTGTCAACTACATGAGCTAGATACCCCTTGCAACCTCAAGTAAACATCTGTTAAAATGACAGAATCAAACCTCGAAGGTGCTCGCTCCGCTCCATGAAGACTACTATTGGTAGTCCCGGCCGTTTCCAAATATCACTTCCCTAGCTTTAAACAATCCATCACATAGTTTGAAGCAAGCTAATCCATCCCAAGAATCACATCCAACCCCTCGAGATCTATTAATATCAAATCCGCCTACAACTCGCCCTCAATAGAAAACAAGCTACCCTTACATTCGATTAGCCATGAGACTCTGCGGGCGGGCAATCTCCAAACCACATCCCAAAGGAATTGGAGTCATCCCGACTGCGGTAACATACCACGTGAAATAAAAAGAGCCAGCTCCCTGAAATAAATGAGTACACGCGCATCATCACCAAAAAATAGACACCGTGACTGGCCACAACACTCCGGGTGGCCTCAGGCCTCCCGTCGGTCATGACAAACCCCCACCCAGCGTGGTCGTCTCTCTCGTCCCCCGCCTCTCGGCTCGCCGGGTGTGGGACCGCTGTCCCGCATAAAGGAACCACCCGAGATCCCGGCCGTCAGGTATCCGGGCCCCTCCATGCCCACTGGGTCACTGAACCGAGCACCGAGCCCGAGACTCTAGTCCGGCCGGGATTCTGATAGGCAAATTCTTGAAATGTCCCTCGTCGCCCGCATGGAAAGCACACATTATCCCATCGTACGGTCCATCATGACTACGAAACGCCACAAGTCGAATCCGAACCGCCTGGCCTCGTAGATCCGAAAATGGCATCGCCACTACCACCGATTGAAATCCAGCACTCGTATGTCCACCTCTCAAAACCCGCTACCGTCACCACGTTGTTCCACCGATCCTCCGCCGCCCCAAGATCCGCAGTCAAACTACCCTGCATGAGATCTCCCGACTAAGGCCCTCAAGACAATCCACATGATCGACGCCAGTCCGACGTGACGGTCTCGCTTCTCCACCCCAGAGCGCCGCCTTCATCGACCGACACGTGGGATGATTGAACCCGAGAGGCTCAAAGCCATCGCCTCACCTAATCCATCGAGAAACCTCCTCGCCGACCATCCGCAAACTAAATCGGGATGTAAACCGATACTGAACCTATGCTCGTACTCAGAAAATGTCATGCTACCCTGAGTGAGCGTCTCAAACTTCAGCCTCTGGGCCTCAACAAAGGTCGGGGCAAACTCGTGAAAAGCGGGCCTTGAACTCGCGGCCCAAGTGTGACGCTTCCTAGTCCTCCATACGCCCACCACTTCCTCGCACTAATTTCAGTTGTAAAACTAGCTATCTCGACTCTATCCTCATCCGCACATCGTATACCGTCCAAAATCTTTTCGTCATCTAGCCGATAGTTTACCACGGATCCGTGGAGCCATCAGCCCACCGGCTCCAAGTCTACGAGCTCATCAACAAGAATAATCTCGCAAACTCCACTCTCGAGTGATCGAGCTAAAGGCCGACAAGATTCTCCTGCAAGCAGGTGCATCTGAACCCCACCTGGCACCGCTCGGGCCAACGTCTACCTTTGGGCGCCATCAGAAAGAAAAAATGTTTTCAAGAATAAATGAAACAGAACTAATTTCAAGGACCAGGTGAGGAAGGTATACAAACACCGGATGCTGTAGCACAATGTACAACCCCAAGGAACGAAACTCCAGAGCCCATACCAAGCCGATTGAAGACCCGACCCGGAAACCCTCCCAAGATTCCCCGGGTGGTCCCACCTAGTGAAGTTCTCACTGTACAATCCCTAGGGAATGTCCAATGGAACCCCAACTTTAAGAAAGAAAGTAAACACTTGCATTAATATAATACCTCAATATATATATAAAAGATCCATAACCGCTCAAATCCACAACCGACCCATCTTACTGTAGGTCATAACCATAAACACACATGATAAAGACTCATATGAGTTCAATACTAAGATCGAAAGATTCTAAGAGTGTTTGCGAATTTGGGTACAATGAAAATACATAAGTCCAATAAAATAAATAAGTGATAGATAAGATAGAATACTAACCATCGTTAACGAGCGACTAGGGCAGCGAGGTAGGTCTCTACTTCTGACCGCTCGACCTAGAGAAAGGATTTAAAACAATAAAACACGAGATAATAAATCTCAGTGAGTGACATAATTTATAAGGAAAATAATGTTTAAAATTCCTTCTCTCAAGACCTCACGTCTACTCTTTTGTAAGGTTCCCCGTTTGGAATCATTTCACAAAACCCAAACTTATACCTAAGTCAACAATATGAAATTCATGCTCAAAAATTTAACCGACATCATTATCAAGAACCTTATGACCTGAATTTATTCACAACATAAAAATTGAGAATAAAATATCTATAACCATCATGTTGTAAAAATAATCATGAAAATACAACTATAACATTGAAATGGTTATACCTTACTCAGAAACCAACAATGTACCGTACCATATACCCATAGTAAACCATCGGGTAAACCCAACCTCACGACTTCGTGGTAACTAATAAACCTTTGGGTAAACCCGACATCACGACCATGGAAACAATATATAACCATTGGATGGAACCAACCTCAAAACACCGTGACAACTAATAAACCTTCGGGTAATCCCGACATCACGATCGTGGAAATAATATATAACCGTTGGATGGTACCAACCTCACGACACTGTGGCAACTAATAAACCTTCTGTAATCCCCGACATCACTACCGCGGAAATAATATGTAAATCGCTTGATCGAACCAACCTCACGACACCGTGGCAAACCCAAAGGCACCGTATAGTAATCGAATCGAACCTCTGGTACTATATGGTACATCAACTCATAACAACCAACACAATATCCTTACTCACATATACCTTTCCAACGACATTGTATTATAACCATTTCACAAAATCTCAAAATCCATTTCTTAAATCAATAAATTTTCAAAATGGTTTAAAACCTCAATCCATGTACCAAAATGTTTAAATACCATAAATTTATCCATGAAATCAGTAAAATTTCCAAATATTTAAAAATGTTGACAAATCCACATGAAATGATAACTTGTTTATATAAAAATGTATAATTATATTTACGCATAACCAACCGTTTCGATCAAATAAATTATATATAATACTCAACTACACTATATATCATAATAATACCTCAGCATGAAACATGTAAACCACTCACGGACTACAGATGTTCATCCGTTCCCCAGATCGCCTCTCTGCTTAATGAGTGCTTGTAATGATATAAAATACCATTTCTAGCTTCAATAACTTAATCAAAGACATCGTGGATGTCTCTGAAATGTCTTAGAACAATTTTTAGAACTATGAAACTATCTAAATCGACCTCACAGTCTAATTACATGTAAAGGTGCCCTATGTAATTCTGGGTGCATCTAAAATCGGGGCTTTCACTCGAGGCTAATTTTTTGGAAATTGAACCCAATAACTCATAAAAATGTTCAATTTCACTCAATCCAACTTCACTTTTCCTAATTTGACCAATTGGTGTCCAATTTCACAAACCTTTTCAGAATTACCTCAAATGACCAAAAATGGGAAAACTAACCAAACGACATCCAAATTTACAAAACTTTATATCAACCCGGAAATCCTAAGAGACCAGAATTTAAAGGTTCTCTACCTTGGTCCAAAGGTTGCTGTGGTGGCTGAAAACCTCGACCTCAACAGCTCACTAAAATTTTTTCGTCAGATTCTCTAAATCCGTGAGGAATCATGGTGTGGACCACGAGAATGAGTTCGAGGGTCCAAAATGGGGAAGGGAGGTGTGGCTTGGCCCGGAATGGCCGAAAACACAGGTCCGGGCCGACCCACCGCGGCGGCCGCCGCCGTCACGGCTAGACCAGCGTCCGACTAAGACCACAGGAAATTTGGCCTGCAAGGTCGCCCGTAGCGGCGCCCTCGGCCTGCGCTGCAGCCGGGTGGTCTGGAACGCTTCATCTACCAAAACCCGTTTGACCTAAAAGTTGCTCATAACCCACTCCATTGTGTCCACAAAGTTTTGGAGAATTTTCAGGTTTTAGAGCCGAAATGAGTGTTTGGGGTTGGGTTCTATTTGGCACGCAAAACTATGTTTATATAGGCCTAGGGTCGCTTTCTGTGCAAAAACTCAAGATAGCTTTGGGACATTGATAAATGTCATGGTTTTGAACTTCCTGTGGCCATAACTTTATCCGTAGTCTGATTGACGCTCAACTCCGTTTCATAAACCTCAGACGACGAGGCCTACGAAATGGTGTGTTAGTCAACCCAAAATTATCCATCCTTGAAAAAGTCAACTTAGGCCCACATACTAATTATTGGTCAAACTTGGTCAAACGTTTTAAAAACTTGTATTATTTGGTACGGGTCGTTACAACGCTATGGAGCAAAACATGCTGTAGAAGGCAGATGCCTTCGGGTAGATGTATAAAGAGCAGTAGAAAGAGATAAGGCTCCTCATAGAGAAAAGGGGCAAGGAAATGGAAGCCACCCTAAAGTATAGGGAAAAATGCTGGACAAAGAGTTTAGACATGGTAAACAGAAATCTGATCAAAAGTATTCTACCTAGGGTGAGTTTGAGGGAACCCTAAACTCTATTGGGCAAAGACAAAATGATTTGATCAAACATTTGGATATGACAATGGAGTGGTCTACATTCAACAGAGGAGAGGAAGGAAGCAAGTCCAAGAAGCCACAAGTCCAGATCCTCGAAGTTCTCCATTCACAGCCTAGTTACAATTAACTGCTAATTTGAACCTTCCTCTAGGCATGATAGAAGAAGGAAATGAGCAACCTAACTTTTTTTCTTCCTTTTCCTCTTTGTAATCTCCAGTCTATCTTACCCCAAAAATTTTAATGAAAATTTTGCAAAATCGTACCACTCTTTTTCGCTTTTCAGGTGTTTTTTCATTGCCTCATCAATAATTAGAAAATCGATGACCTTAAGAAATAGCTTTGCCGAAAAATAGAGAACCTTAAGCTGGGTTTAAATTGGATGAATAGCCGTGGAATTGTTTGGTGACTTGGAAATGATTGTGGAATTGAAATGTTATCAGGTTAAGCTTCGAATTAAATGGTATGATATAAATAAGCTTTGCACTTCAGAAATGAAGATAGCAACATATTTAGTACCAAACCGTAATTTGATAGATGAATTGGGATAGGATGCATTGAACTGAAAAAGAAAGTTGTGAAGATATTGATGAATGTGTTGGACTTCAAGAATAAGGGAGACTGCAACCAATTGATGGAACAAATAAGACCAGTAATTATGTTTTGTAAACAGCTTAGTTATTATGAACCCCTGACACTCTGACATGGTCAAAAGTATATCCGAAATCAGACAGGTTAAAGATTAGGACATCTTTGGGATCTATCACAGTTATATTTCCAAATGTCCTAGAACTTGTTAGATTATTAGTTAAGGTGAAATCCTAAGCAATACCATTAACAGGAAGTGATATAGGCCATTCTTAGAAGATTGAGCCTTTAAAAGCCTACCTTATTAATATGCATAAGCATACACCTTATTTCCTTATTTGAGCTAATAGCCTACCTCATCATTAACCAGCAAATGAAAAGCCTAGATCCTCCCTTGAAAATAATCCTATAATAAAGAACCCTTATTTTCCCAGATTACATGACAAATACATCAATGATAGAAGTGGACAAGTTTAGGGGAATATTATTTCAAAGTATAAAGAAGGATAAGAAGGGTTGAGACAAGAAAATCAATTGAGATGGGAAAAGATGAAAAGAATGAGGAAAAGAAGTTGTGAAAAGAAAAGTGTCAAGGTGGAATAAGTTTGGTCTTCAGAGGCTTCCTCCTCGAACAATTAAGTCCCAAAGCTTAACATTGATAGTACTCAAAAGTGCTATTTCAACCCCTGCTATTTCAGGTTTTGAGCACTTTTATGTTCTAATCACGTAATTAACCCAATTTACACATTAAGGTCCCTATTATTCTATCGACGCATTTTATGGCAAATTTTGTAGTTTCAAGCTATTTATCGAAATTGTCGAAGTTGATCCAAGTACTTCAAAGAATTCGAGTCAAACCAAGATCACAGATCGTAATGTATGAAAGAAGAGCGCTTAAAATGCAACAAAATGGAGCACAACAAAAATTTAGCACGTTTGAGAAATTGCTCCTGCCTGCCACTATTCACCTCCCAGCCACTATTCACCCCTCCAGCACTGTTCACCTTTTTGACACTCTGGCTGTTTGTTACAATTTTCTGTTTCTTCCCATTTTATCCCTTATAATAGCTTTTGGTTTTGTTTTTTTTGTAACTTTCCTTGGCTCTGAGCATATATAAGCCCCGCCTCAAGCCCCTCAGAACTATCAATCACCCTAAGAATAAATTCGGGAGAAGCTACCTTTCCCGTCGCTCTTCTACTTCACTTTCCTTCATTTTCTTTTCCATTTTCTAGGTAACCAAACACCCTCCGAGGATGACACTCGGAGGATGTTCGGCTAAACCTCCCTCATCCTTGCAGAGGAAGGCCACTAGGTACCAGTTTTGAGGTAAGTCGAAGTTCCCATCGTTTTTCATGTATGCGCTATGGGTATTTCATGTTCGCTTCTCACCTTAGGGTTAAAATCTCCTGTGCACACCCTCAGTAACGTGTATTTGGCAGTTTTTTTGTTACAAAGTGACGCTATCACTAGATCCCCTGTTATCCAATTAGTTGTTTCCTAATAGTTACTCGGAGGGTAGTTTCGAGATACGTTATCACCGTTAGTGACATTTACTTTCGCTAAATGTTATGTTTCAAGAAGGAAATTTTTTAGGGTTTAGTTTTAAAGCCAACAAAGATCCTACTTCGGGAAATGACTATATGTCATCCTCCCCAAAGCGAGGAAAAAGACCGAGGACATGTCAAGGCTCTTAAAAACCCTAAACCAAAGGGGTCTGGGACACTTCGAGGGGTTCTATTTTACATTTTTTTCTTATTTTAGTTTCAGCCTGTGAACAACCAACACCTCTATTTTACAAAACCTGAAAATCCAAATTTAATTCACCAAATTGAACCTCATTGTTAGTCATTTGTGCAAAGAAAACCCATCCCGAGTTCTAATTTCGGGACCGCTATACTGCAAAGAAATTTTGCTACGATAGTAGGAGGAATTTAGGATATAAATTTTGTTGATTTCGAATCACCCTACTGTGGCACGAATCAAATGGCACCGTTGCCGAGGATGGTGCCTAAGTGCATTTGACGAGCTGTGGAACACTTGTGATCCTCATCACAAGTAATGGTGAATTTCTTTTATATTTCCCTGTCATTTTTTTTAGTTTCATAAAAAAAGTCAAGTGCAAGACTGCTAGTCGCTTGCTTTTGTTCTAGAAATCCATTTTCAAGGATTAAAATTCGAAGGTGATTCGTACACAAGAGGCTGAGCTAAAATCAACAAAATTTATATACACCTGTTTCTACCATCGCCGTGAGTCGTTACCGCAAAGATAAATGTCTGGGGTCTAACACCTGGACGTGGTTTTCATCCTAGGAATGATTCGCATAAGGCAAGAAGGTAAGGCTTATTTGGACTTTTGGATTTTTCAAAATGGGGCAGGATGAGTTTGAAAATCGATTAACTGTGAAAAAAACCGAAATGAAGTGTGAAAAGTTAACTTTGAAGATTTAGGTCACTAACTTGGTAACTTAGGGCAAACAAGTGTCCTCGGGTTTTATCCTCGCGTTATGACAAGCAACCTATAGTCCAAGGCATAACCGGATCTATATTTAACTAGCAAACCTCACCCTAAAATCAACTCCTATTTGAGTCAACACAAGTAACACGTGATCTACGGCTCTTTCGCTTTGAAACTCAACATTAAATATCATCTCGCAGGCTCAGAAGACCATCTAACGAACCACAAGGCATCTAGCAATAAGTATGACCGTATCCTAAAGCATGGTAAGTATTGGCCAAATCAACATCTAGACGCTATTCAACCCTATTTTGAGTAAGATAGTACTATAACACAAGACTGTGAAATTTTTTTAATACAAGAAGACAACCCGTATACGCCCACCACCAAGCTAGCTTCCTTCCTTCAAGAAAAGAGCGTTAATAAAGATCTCTTGAGTTGTCATCCTCTCAAGAGTAGTGTTTGGCAGCTAAGAAAATAAGGGAAAAAAGGAGAGAGAAGAGAGAAAACAAAACCCTAACTAAAATACGTAGACTTTATTTACAAAAATGAAAATCCTACAAAATTTCTTCTCCCAAATCGTTGCTCTAGGTGCCACAAAAGAGAGGGGCTTATATAAAGCACTCAATACATGAAATACCACAGTTCAACAATTTGGCTAAGTTAAAGACAAGAGAGAGTAATACACCAAATTTGAAGCCTGGCTGGCATTAATTACAAAAACATGACTTATGCTGAATTTCGCTAGATCGAAGAATAGCTAGGTAGCGAATCACCATGCATAGCTTAAAATAGAAAATTTCGCTTGTTAAGTTTGGCAATTTCGCTAGCTAGCGAAATTTCGCTAGCTTAGCGAAATTTATGCAGTAATGAACATGAAATTTCGCTTTAGAACAAAGGCTTCCATTAAACCCCGGGTGTCTGGGCGGTATTGGTAATTTACGGCGTCATGAATTTTGCTACTACAGTAAATTCATAATCCCAAATGAAATTTTCGCAATCTTAGCGAAATTCCTGGGAGTTGCCGATCTTCACCGCATTGCTTCTCGTCCCTGCATCGATTTTCATCACTTCGCTCTTCATTCTTTCTTTGATTTTTGGTCCGGATTGATATCGACAATTGGGATCAATCTTCGTGATTCATCATTTGACTCGATATTAAACTCCCAAAGTGCGCAAAACCGTGAAACAACCACAAAAATAACCTCTAACCTAAGATAAGTGATACTAAGAAGACTCAACACTTCCAATTTGGGCATAATGACATGATTAGTGCGCAAAAGCACTCTCAAACCTATCTCTAATATAGGGTTCAAAATAGCACTGGGTAACAACTGGCGCAAGGGGCTCAAGACAAATTGTGGGAAAATTGACTGGTGATCAAATGGAACACCTGGGAGGGAGATAACATAGTCGCACGAGGAAACCTTAGAGCCCATAGGTCCACGAGGGACTATAGAAACTTCTCCACGATGAATATGCCCCATGCAGGCTCTCAACAAATGTGTACCATATGGAAATTCTACAACCTAGTTGGAGGGACCAATTTAAACCTCTCATGACCGTAACCCCACAAAGATGCACCTCCCGCTTCTCCATCTTAGCGCCTAACTCGCCCCAACCACCACAACCAACCTCTCCACGGAACAAGCCATCCCGAACCTCACCAAGCTGGGGCTGGTGACTTGTGGGAAGAGCAAGACAATCAATGCTCAATTAAGTCAAAATCGACACTATGGAAAACATCAGGACAAGAGAATCGATGGACTTCAAAGTGAAATGGAGCATAAATTGGACAACCCGTAGTACTCCATTTCAAGTCTCACCAATCAGCATGGTCATCAAGAGGAAGTGAGTCAAGAGGAAGAGTGCCTAAGTGAGACCATGATAGAGAAGCGTTGTCACTGCCAGCCTATTATTGGAATCTTCTTGCATATCGTGCTACCGCTCTACCCAATGGGAGAAGAAGGCTAACTCTCAGCTGGCCGATCGAGGAAACAGCTGAAGAACACAAAGAGAACAATTTACTCCTGCCTTTATTGACTCGCTCCGCATATCGGGGCTTCACACTGCAGGAAGACAATCCACACCCAAACACCTACCACAAAGGCCACCCCATCTATACTACTCCGTAAGCCGCACAACATTAAAAAATTAGTGGCTCAGAGCCCTTTGCCACTACATTCAAGACTTCAAGGGGGCCAATGATGTCAGATGGCACAACTGGATGGTTCAGTCAGGTCTCTGACGGCAAAGACTCAACCCTATGATTTAAGCCCGCTGCCGAGCATGTACCTCCAAAGGCTCGAGGAATCGGCTCATATACGCCTCCCCACTTTTGCTTTCATCTTTTCTTATTTTATTTTATTTTATTTCGATTTCATTTTTCTTCTTAGATTTTCTTTAATTTTTAGTTAATCTTGTTTCTAGATTAATTTTTCATTTTTCTGCATTTTTAAAATTTTCTTGTATTTATTTTTGCAAGTTTTTGCTTAATTTTTCAAGGGTAAGACTGTAATACAAAAAATTTCAAGTAGCGAATTGATTTCGTGCACTGCACTCATTTGTTCTTATGATATATATATTAAAAAAAAAAATTTCTCATTAAAAAAAAAATTATTTTGTTTTTATTTTATAAAAAAACAAAATATCGTAGCACTCTAAGCAACCTGCGAATTTCCTCGCAGTTGCGTAATTTTCTAATCTGCCCAATTTCGCTAAAGCCCCAAATTTGTTTTCGTCATAACTTTTTCATTTGAACTCCGTTTTTTGCATTTTTGGTACCGTTGGAAAGCTTAGAGAGTTTATAATCCAAATATAGCAAGAAATAACACTTTTGAAATTATTATAAAAGTGTAATTTTCAAAATTCTCTAACTAGTCACTTTTTTCCTCTCTTTTCTTCTCCTAACTTGTTTATTTAAAGCCCAAACGGAGTGAAAAAGGTGTCGATGGAAAGCTTGTGAAGTCTCCTATTTAACAATGAGCACATCTCATCAAGGAGGTAGCACTTCCTTCTCTAACTTTCCAATCCGAGCCCCATTGCAGACAATGAGACATTTGGTTAGGGGGGAGAGTTAGCGAAGGAAGTGACATGTATTTATGTTTTTGTTATTATTTTGAGCAAGCCCATTTTGTGATGTTCAGTGGCTTGCTGGTTTTCCTTTTTGTGAAGCTGTTATACTATACAACTTACTTTTTCAAAAATTGGACCCATTTTGCACCCAAATTTTTTTGTGTTCTGCTTAACCTGTGGTTTGAAAAATTGAAACTTTGTCCAATTATATTGATGTTAGATTGGTTCCATGCCTAGCTGAGTGGATAATAAGTTGAACTCTTGTTGCTTTCAATCATTTTTCTTCCACCTTTAGCTAACCACACACTGTGCACATCAGGTTTCTTCAATAACCTGAAAAACTGCCTAGCCTCCTAAGCCTTGCAATAACCTACCCTAGTTTTGTTGACCACCTTTAATAGGTTAAGGACCCCCTATGAATAGGAATAAACAAAATCTTCCAAAATAAAAAGAAGAGAAAAGAAAGAAAAAAATAAAAAGAAAAGAAAAAGAAGAAAAATCGGCAACGTCATTTCAAACCGAGCACCTGGCCCGAGGGGTATACACGGCCTAAAGCCTCTATGGCCCTAAGCCAACCGGGCTGAGCCACCGACTTAGTGCTCGCTACACTAGTGGATAGGGTGGAGTTTGTGCAAGTTGTAGGTGCCGGAGTCTCGAAATCATTCTAGAGTCCGAGGTGAAACTCAAGAGTTAAAGGTCGCAGTTAATCTTTATGACTCGTGCCCTAAGCCCACCGTTAGAGTCATGCATCCCCGCTACATGGACTTGGTGAGGTCGATTCTTAGCATTGCACCCCTACAACACAAAAGAGTTATAATAAGAGCGGGTCCTCGATCTATTTAGTCAGGTTGTCCTAGGCACTGCAGAAATGTCAGTGGAGAGTGCAATAAGAGTTTTCATTATCGAGAACTCGATCAAACGAACACTTAGGTTTTCGTGGAAGTCTCCGTCGATTCGCGCGAGAGGGAGGCTTTTTCGATACCAATTTTGTATGGCATTCATCCTCTCGAGATGGTTATCGGGCTAGGTTTTGATGATTCTTACTAGTGGTCAGCATTACTCATTCACAACCTTTTTGAAATATATTTTTGTGAACATACTTTTGATTTTGTTTAAGATGCCTCTTTCTTTCTTTCTTCATCAAGTATGACTAGCAATGTGTAAGTCATGGGGCATTAGTACCAAAAAGTGCTTCAACCCCCGTTTATTTTAGGTTCAGGCACTTTATGTACTAATCAGAATTAACCCACTTACACATTAAGGTCCCTATTATTCTACCGATTGCATTTCATTGCAAATTTTGCGCTTGAAGCTATTTATGCCGAAATTGTCGAAGTCGATCCAAGCACTAAGAATTGAGTCAAACTCAAGATTAAGTGCATCGTAGACAAGGAGGAAAGAAGAAAGAAGAAATGCAACAAAATGTGGAGCACAACAAAAATTTAGCATGTTTCCGAGAAATTGCTCCCGCTCGCCACTGCTCACCTTCTAAATAATTATTCACCCCTCCAAAGACTGCTCACCGACGCTCCGGGTCGTTTGTTACACTCTTATGTTTCTTCCCATTTATCCCTTATAATAGCTTTTTTGGTTTTGGTTTTTTGTAACTTTCCTCGTCTGAGCATATATGTCTCGCCAAGCCCCGTAACTATCAACCACCTGCAAGAATAAATTTTTTGGGAGAAGCTACCTTTCCCGCCTTTATGCCTTCTCGCTTCACTTTCATTTTCTTTTCCATTTTCTAGGCAGCTAAACACCCTCCGAGGATGAAAACTCTGAGGATGTTCGGCTAAACCTCCCTCATCCTTGAAGAGAAAGGCCACTGGGTACCAGTTTTGAGGTATGCTGCAAGTTCTACTATTTTTCATGTATGCAATTATGGGTATTTGCGTTCTTGCTTCTCACCTTAGGTTAAAATCTCCTAGGCACACCCTCACTAAAGTGTATTTGGCAAGCTTTTGTTGAAGTGGATGTTTACTCACTAGATCCACTATTATCCGCTAGTTGTTTCCTATTAGTTACCGTAGTGGTAGGTTTTTTGTAGATATGTTGACACTGTTAGGACATTTATTCGCTTAAATGCTATGTTTCAAGAAGGGAATTTTAGTGGCTACTTTTAAAGCCAATGAAGATCCTGGGTTCGAAATGACTATATGTCATCCCTCCCCTCAACGCGAGGAAAAGACCCGAGGACATGTTGGTTGCCTTAAACCCCAAACCGGGCTCGACACTTTAAGGGTTCTATTTTACATTTTTTTCCTTATTTTAGTTTCATCCCGTGAACAACCAACACCTCCGTTTACAAAACCTGAAAATCCAAATTTATCTACCAATTAAATCGAACCTCAATCGTTAGTCATTTATGCAAAGAAAACCCATCCCCGAGTTCGACCTGGGACCATTATATTTCAAAGAGCTTTGTCATTTGACAGTAGGAGGAATTTAGGATATAAATTTTGTTGATTTCGGATCACCCTACTGTGGCACGAATCAAACATCTAATACCCTAATGCCAACTAGTATGAGAGTTACTGATCTAAAGTTCGTTAAGGGTGGTTGAAAGCTTAAAAAGACCAAACATTGCACTATTCCATAAACCTTGATAGAAGATGAAAAGTGGAAAAGCTTCTAAGATAAAGAAGAGAATTTATAGTATGAACGTGGTCAAGAAAAATACCACTATAGAAGTATGCAGAAAGATGCACCAAACCAAATGGGAGGTTAGAGAGTTGACATGAATGGAAAAAGTCAAGAATGCATATGAAGGTAGGTATGTTAAAGTGTAAATGAAATCTAGGTAAAGTTGAGCCTAAATTGTCTTATTACCTACCCAATTACCTTAGCCTCACATTTACAAGCCTAAAAGACCTAATTGATTCTGAAGGTGGTATATTGGATTGGGTTGCTCAAAAAGGGTATTAACCTTGTTTATTGCTGCCTGAAAGACTTTTTGTGTACTAATTAGCTTTAAATTAACCAATTTGCACATTAAGGTCTTTTGATATTCTACGATCGCATTCAGGGCTAATTTCAGAAGCTTCGCAAGATACTAAAGCCAAAATTATCGAGTCAATTCAAACACTTAAGAACCCGAAAGAACTCATCAAGGTGCATAAGATCCCGTGATGAGCATAAAAGTGAAGAAAAATGGAGCACTACAGGAATGCTTTTCCTGCTGCCACTGTTCATCCTCCAGCCACTGTTCCTTTATGCTTCCCGTTTTTGCTTTTTGACTCTTATGGTTTTCTTCCCTTTTTGCCCCCATTGTAATAATATTTGCTATGTTATTTTTGAAATTTTGTAAAGGGGTTTGGCTATAAAAGCCCCAAGACTAGACACTGTTAGGGGATCTGCTCGATTAATAAAAGTTCTAGGCTACAGTTTTTCTCCCGCTTTTCTTCTTCTCTCCCATTTTCTTTCATTTTTTTTCCTTTTCTTGCATTTTCCCACCTGCCAAACACCCCTTGAGGATGAAAACTCAAGGGATGGTTAATAACCCCTCCATCCTTGGAAGAGGAGGGTTATCAGCAATCCGCTGGAGGTAAAATGTTGTTTTTCTTATTTTTAACGTAAGTAGTTATCGCATTTATGTTCCATTCTGTTCTGTGTTTAAATCTTTAAATACCCTTTGATTAACCCGTATTCAAGCTTTAGGGTTCAAGTGATGCTATTGCTGCATCCATCGAGATTCATTATTAGTCGACTTCATTAGTTACCGTAGGTAGATTTAGGGATGATTCACCGCTTCAGAACATTAAGGTAATAAATGCCATATTTCAAAGGAAAATTATTAGGTTCGCTTTTGATCATTAAATGAAGATCCGGTTCGGGAAATGACTATAGGTCATCCTCCCCAACGCGAGGAAAAGGACCCGAGAACCTCTCATTTACCTTAGGACCTCAACCCTAGTAGCCCAATGCTTTAAGGAGTTCTTTTTCTTATTTTTCTTCATTTTATTTTCAGCTTGCAAACCACCATACACCACTGCTTTTATCAAACCCAAAAATCCAAACCAAATTCACCATTTTAGCCTTCACTGTAAATCATTTGTAAGAAACCCATCCTCGAAGTTCGACCTTAAATCGCTTATACTGGCAGAGCTTTGCTACTTACGCAGGAGGAATTTGTGATATAAATTTTTTTGATTCCGGAACACCTACTATGGCACGAATCAAATGACGCCTGCTGTCAGGATGGTGCCTTAGTAAGTGAGAAGTCATTTGAACTGTGATCCCCATCACAAGTGTTGCGAATCAACTTTTCGCTTTACTGCTTTCCCCCTAGCTAGCTCATTGTTGTGTCGATTTAAATTTTTACACTGGTCCGCATTTAATTTTCCTCTCTTTATTTATAGCTAACGTGAACCCTTCTAGGTAGCTCTTTGCTTTTGTTTTATGCCGTGTCTTGAGTCAAGCCTACATGAGTTTACGCACCACTAGATAGAAACATACAGTAAGCTAGAGAGGATCAATGTTCTACAGAACAAGGCTTGAAGTAAGCCCGGTCATGGGTCGACGAGCTCCACCCGAGGAGCAAGAGGCCAACAAAGGGCAGGGAACTCCTAATGCCTACAGGTCAATGAGGGACCATATGCACCCACCAAGGGTGAGTACACCCTGATGTATTGTACCTCCTGCTGAGGATGTGATTTTCAGGCCTTATCTAGTGCCCCTGCTCCTAACCTTCCATGGTATGGAAAATGAAAATCCATACACACATATCCGGGATTTTGAGGAAGTTTGCGCGACTTTCAAGGAGGGCGTAATTGATATGGAATTGTTGAAGTTGAAAGCCTTCCCCTTAACCTTAAAAGATAAGGCCAAGATTTGGCTTAATTCTCTAAGGCTAAGAACTATCAAGAATCGGGGCATACATCAAGAGCGTAGTTTCGGGTTGAAGTTCTTCAAAGGTAATACAGACCAATAGACAAAGAGGGCAAGATTATACATTTGCATCATGAGATAATGAGAAGTTCTACCGTTGTTTGGGAGGTATATGGAGACCATCAAGGTCTCCGTCCTCACCATGGCTTTGATACATGGATGCCGTGAACGCTTCTATGATGGGATGCCCCCTACTATGAAAATTAAGGAAACCACAAAGTGAGGGGGATTCCCCGAGTAAAAATCCTAAAGGTTTATGGATTTTCTGAGTTATGTAGCAGAGACCTCTAAGGCATGGGATGAGCCCAACCCTAGGGAAGTAGAAAGAATGAGGCCTGCATCCAGTTCAAGGGGAGGCATATGTACTCACTCCCAAAAGTCATGGAATTGAAGGCGAAGCTATCTACCTTGGCTAGGAGGGTGGGAAGAACCCGGAAGGAAAAGACTACAGAGGTCCGTGCGTTGGATCAAGTCCCTCTACGTAATTCAAACTATGCTTAACTGGCCAATCAATCGAAAGCATGTGGGAGAGTACTGGTCCTACCATTCCAAAGAAGAGAAGAGAGATGTTTTCTTCGATCAGCAAATTTTACCGGGTCAAAGCAAACCACCACCCAATGGCCCATACAACAATACATACAACCCTAACTAGAGAAATCATCCCAATCTCTCTTGGAAGCCAGACCCTCCAGCTCATGTCCCCCTTAGTGCACGACAACAGAGTGGTTCCCTATTCACCATGTCATCACCAACCTCATCTCCCGTCGAAGGCCATTGTAAATTACAGCAAGGTGGCAGAGCTCATGGGAAGAGCAAAAGGGAATCAATGTACAATTGGCCCAGAGAATTGATACTGTGGAAAGCACCCTAAACAAAAAGATAGATGGGCTCCAAAGTGATCTCGCATCGAAAAATGGGATAATCCGAGATTCCATCACCAGATACTAATCCGCCTGAGGTACAAGAGCGAGGGAGATTCCCTTCCCAGACACAACCCAATCCTGTGGGAGCGCATGAATCGAGCCATTCCAAAGGAACCCGCCCAAAAATGGACGAAGTAAAGGTCATATCACTTTGAGGAGTGGTAAAGAAAACGAGCCAGCGTTGTCCAAACCTATTGAGAAGGCCAACTAGGAAAAGGAAATGGAGTCAGATCAAATAATTATTAAAGAAGATTCAATGAAGAAAAGCATGCCTCATCCATTTCCTTAAGCTCTAAAAGGCAAAAAGAAGGCCTCCAAGCAAGTTGAAATTTTGGAAGTGCTAAGGTAGGTGAAGGTCAACATCCCACTGCTTGACATGATTAAATAGGTCCCAACCTATGCCACCCTAAAAGACCTACGCACGCTACAGAGGGTCAATGTCGACAAGAGGGTCTTCCCAACGCAGCAAGTGAGCTCTCTATCATTCAATGAAAGACCCCGGTGAAATACAAGATCCAGGTCCCCTCACCATTTTAGTCAACATTGAGGGACTTGCATGATAAGGCACCGCCGATTTGGGAGGCTGTCAACCTACCGCCATACTGCGGTACAAGCAAGTAGGTTCGGGGGGAGCTAAAGCCTACCAACATCACTCTATCCTTAGCTGATCGATTATTAAAAATTCCTAAAGGTATAGTTGAGGATGTTTTGGTGAAGGTAGAAAATTTTATTATCCTGGACTTCAGAGGTTCTTGATACTGAGTCAGATGGCGCAGGCACTCAACCAAGTGTCTGCCATACTCTGGGAGGCCATTTTCGCCACATCTAATGCCATAATCAATTGCCGAAATGGAGTCATGCAACGGCACTGCAATATGACTTTGGAGCTTAATATTTTCCACCTAGGCAGCAAGCATAAATCAGTAGAGGAGCAGGAGGAATTGATGAAGAATGATGAAGCAGTTGATGAAGAATTAACTGCATCAATCACTCCTCCAAAGACCACCGATTCCCTCAAAGACCACCGTATGCAGTGCTTAAAACAGAGGGCCGTAAGCTCAACTCGTAGCTCAATTATAGCGCATGGAGGACTCTCCCTCCGACCCTCCATGAACCAAAAGGACTAATTGAGTAGGAGTGGTTTCTACAGTAAATTAGAAGCCACTCAAATTTTTGTTAGCGTTTTATTTGCTTTACTTTAAGTTTAATTTGTAGTTTTATATAATTTTCTTAATTTTAGATTTGTTTTATGTGTAATTTTTCTCATTTTCAATTGCACATTCTCATAATTTTTGGTATTTTGTTTTTTAGGTGCAGCAGACTCTCCTCTACCTTCATCGCCTCCTCGCTCACTTTTTTGCTTTGATTTTCCTGTTTGTTTATTTTATTTTATTTACGTAAAACCAAGGCAGAAGCTATGTAGGAGGTCGCGCACTGTGCGAATTTCGCACATGCGCGAAAATTCGCTTCATCAAGCGAATTTTCTAATTTCAATGGTCGCTCGCTCCCATTTTGTTTTCGCTTCATAACTTTTCATCCCGAATTGCTGGATAATTTTGGTATCGTTGGAAAGCTTAGAGAGTGTAGAATCCAAATATATCTAGAAAGAACACTTTTGAAATTATGATGAAGGTGTAATATTCAAAATTCTCCAACTAGTCACTTTTTTTTTCTCTCTTTTCTTCTCCTAACTTGTTCATTTGAAGTCCAAACGGAGTGAATAAGATGTCGGTGGAAAGATTGCAAAGTCTCCTATCCAACAACGAGTACATTTCATCAAGGAGGAGCATTTTCCTCTAACTTTTCTAATCCAAGCCCCATCATGCATAATGTGACATTCGTCGAGTAGGGAGAGTTAGCCAAGCGAAGTGACATTTATTTATGCTTTTGTTACTATTTCTGAGCAAGCCCATTTTGTATTTTCTTTCAATGGCTCACGGTTTTCCTTCGTGAAGCTGCTATACTATACAACTTACTTTTTCAATTCAAATTGCACCTATTTTTTCAGGGTTTTGCCTAACTCAGAAATTGAAAATTGAAACTTTGTCTAACTCGCTGATGTTAGATTGATTACATGCCTAGTCGAGTGGATGATTAGTTGAATTCTTGTCGCTGACCTTTTTCTTCCACCTCTACTAACCAATACTATGCACATTAGGTTTCAAATAGGTCAAGAACCGCCTAACCTCCTAAACTTTGCAAACCTACCTTAGTTTTTCGTTGATCGCCTTGAATAGTTACGAATTTCCATGAAAAGGGAGGCCATGTGTCTTCCAAAATAAAAAGCAGTGAAAAAGAAAAAGAAGAAAAATCTGCAACGATTCGTTTTCAAACCCGAAAGCACGCTCCGAGGGTATACGGCTTAAAGCCTTAAAGCCCGGTGCCTGGGTTAACCGGTCAGTTTCACTGACTTAGTGCTCGGCCTACGGGTGGGACGGGGTGGAGCTTAGCAAGTCAGTGCTGGAGTTTCAAATCATTCGGGGTCCTAGGTGAAACCGGAAGAGTTAGTGGTCGAAAGACCCTATGATTCATGCCCTAAGCCTTAATCAAGTTGGGAGTCATCGGTGGATCCTCTACATGGACTTGTGAGGTCGATTCTCAAAGATTGCACCCCTACAACACAAAAAGAGTCAGGAATAAGAGTGGGTCCGACTATTTAGGTCAAGTTAGTGTCCTATGTAAAGAGTTTTGTTAGTGGGAGAGGCAGCTTCTAAGAATATTGAGAACCGATCAAACAAAACACTTAGGTTTTCGTGGAAGTCTCTCCGGTTGATTCACCAAGAAGGGAGGCTCTTTTGATACTCAATTTGTATGACATTCATTCTCGAGATAGTTATTTGGCAAGGGTTTCATGATTCTCATTTCGAGGGCTAGACATTAATCATTCACAACCTTTTGAAATATAATAATTTTTGTGAACATCATTTTGTTATCGCTATATGCTCTCTTCTTTCTCTTTAATTCTAAGGACTAGTAATGTAGGTCAAGTGGATTGCTGCTCTCAAAAGTAAAGCATTAACCCCGTTTATTTAAGGTTTTCAACACTTTTTGGTATCAATCAGAATTAACCCAATTTGCACATTAAGGTCCCCGATATTCTACTGACGTATTTTCAGGCTAATTTTGTAGTTTTTGTAAGATAACAGCCAAAAATTATCGAGTCAATCCAAACACGAAGAACCCGAAATAAATCATCGGCCGGCAGACGTATCCCTGGAAGGAAAGCAAAGAAACAAAAGTGAAGAAAATAGAGCACCAGCAGAATGCTTTCCCGTCGCCACCGGCTCATCCTCCAAATTAATCGCCTTATACGCCCGCTTTTGCTTCGACCTTATGGTTTTCTTCCCTTTTTTCCCCCATTGTAATAGTATTTTCCATGTTATTTTTGTAATTTTGTAAAGGGGTTTGGCTATAAAATCCCCAATACTAGACACTGTTAGGGGACCTGCTCGATTAATAAAAGTTATAGGCTATAGTTTTTCTCCCTCTTTTCTTCTTCTCTAACATTTTCTTTCATTTTCTTTCATTTTCGCATTTTTCCCATTCGCCAAACACCCTCGAGGTCGATAACTCAAGGATGAGCCATAAACCCTCCATCCTTGAAGAGGAGGGCTACTGGGCAACGGTTTTGATGTAAAATGTTGTTTCTCTTGTTTTTAACGTAAGCAGTTATTGGCATTTATATTCCTATATCTCGTTCTAGGTTTAAATCTCTTAAATTACCTTGGATTAACCCATATTCGCAAGTTTTTGTGTGGTTCGGGGCTGATGCTTATCATGATCCAATCGAGATTCATTAGTTGCCTTCTATTAGTTACTGTAGGGTAGATTTTTGGGGATAGATTTTCACTTCTCGGGAACATTTAAGGTTAATAAATGACATATTTCAAAAGGAAAATTATTGTGGTTCGCTTGATCATTGAACAAGGATCCGCTTGGGAAATTACTATAGGTCATCCTCCCCAATGCAAGGAAAACGACTCGAGAACCTCTCATTTACCTTAGGACCTCAACCCCAGTAGCCCAATGCTTCAAGGAGTTCTTTTTCTTATTTTTCTTCATTTTATTTTCAGCCTGCAAACCACCATACACCACTGTTTTTATCAAACCCAAAAACTAAATCAATTCACCATTTCGCCTTCACATCAGAATCATTTGTGTTAAGAAAAACCCATCCTCGTAGTTCTAATTCTAGAACTGCTATACTGCAAAGAAGCTTTGCTACGTAATGTTAGAGGAATTCTAGATATAAATTTTGTTTATTCCGGAACACCTACTGTGGCATGAATCATATATGCTTACATTAGTGGAGATTAATATGACAAACAAGCATATGTGACTTTAAAGAATAAAGGAGAAGCATGCTATCTGAGTAATATCCCAAAAGATTAACTAATCTACCAAGGAAGAAGATAGAAGACCTCACTCATTCACAAATTAGGGTTGAATAATTGAATTGTTTACACTATAGAAATTACTTGGCTTTTTAGTGAACTTAATTGAAAATCTTCTTGATTCTAGATTGGAAACACATTTAGAAATAATTTTACAACTAACTATGTTTCCTACCAAATTGTGGATTCAATAGAAAAATGTCCTTAAAAATAAAAGCTAAATTGTTTGAGGACAAATAAAATTTTATTTTATTTGCTTAGGGACAAGCAAAACCTTAAGTTTGGGGGAATTTGATGAGTCCTAAACTCATCTATTTTTATCCATTTTTCTGGCATATTACTAGAAGTTTATGATTCATTTTTATGCTGAATTATAGAATGTTCACCAACTTTTTGTTTTGCAGGTTTTAAATGAAAAGAAGATAATTCTAGTAAGAAAAGCAGAAAATTTCCCAAGGTAGAATTCTCTGTCGTCTAATAGAACCAACAGGAGTTATGTCGCAGCAAGGATCAAGCTGAACTCAAGCCAGAAATGAAGACTGTCGCGACATAATTTTAGATAGACTGACTGATTTATGTCGCGAGAATGGATTTTTATGTAGCGACAAAGCTAGAGAAGTTCATAAAGAAGAATGTCGCAACATCTTACAACTCGCTGTGACATAAATATTCAAGATGTAAGAAAAGCCTGGTCACTAAGTAGTACAACCTATAGCGACACAAAATCTACAACACTTGAAGGGCAAGAAGACCTATCGTTAAATGTAGAAGCTTTGTGTCGCCGGCGTAAAATAGAAAACAATGGTATAGTGTCGCACAACGGGCTCGTGATAGATTTTTCTATGTCAGGACAAACATTTAAGCTTACTTACATGACCAAGGCAGATTATTCGTCATGGTCGTAAGAAAACCATGTTACACACAACATTCAGAGTCAGCAATGAAGGATAAGAAGACTTTATCGCGACAGAGAATTTTTAAGTCGCGACAAACACAACATGAGGTTAAAGTAAACTCTATTACGACAAAGACGGTTACTGTCGTGACAGAAGTTGAGAAGAATCACAAGACACTTATGTTCTGACATAGAAACTTATGTTTTGACATAGAAACTTATGTTGCGACACAGAAACTTATGTTGCGATACAGAAACTTATGTTGTGACACAGTAAAGAAAAAAAGGCAGAAATCTCCGTCGCGACAAAAGAAGATTATGTCGCAACAATAAAAATTGTTGAGTAAGAGATTTCTGTCACGACAAAGAAGTTTTATGTCGCGATAGAAAATGGAAGAGACATGAGACCAACCAAGACAAGTGTGTCCTAACAAAGACTTTAATGTTGCAACAAACAATTCAGCCAGCGATCAGGAACAAAGACAATTATGTCGTGACAGAGTAAAAGTCTATCACGACAATAGGCCCAAGAAATTGTGAGAAACTCCATCTCGAGAATGTCTTACTTAGTCGCGACAAAGGTTGAAAAGAACCACAAGAAGAATGTCGCAACACTTTTTACTATGTTGCGACAATGAATGAAGAACTCAAGGTTAATTCTTCACACAACAACTGGAAGCCAGTCGCCATTACGTGCCAGTTAAGAAGACTCGTAAACTCACGTAATACAATAATTCTAAGGCACGCGACACAAAGCCATGCAATAGAAGGAACTCTACAATGACATACCATTCAAGTATTCAAGTCAGTAAGGTATCTGAAGAATCACTGCGGACACAGAAACTCTCCGGGTCGTGACATAAACCAAACAACCTCAGTAGAACTATGTCGTGACATTGCTAAATTATGTAACGACAAAATTCAAGAAGAAAGAAAAAAAATTTTGTCACGATAGAAACTGCATGCCACGACAAGATGCTGGGCGACAGAGATGAAAACTATGTCGTGACAGAATTTTTTATGTCACGACAAAGCTACTAATTGGGCTAGAATTTCAAATCTACAATTTGTTCCCTGTGGAATGCAACCCACTAATCAAAAATCTATAAATAAGCATCTAGTATCATGCTGCAGCTCTTCCGCTAAACCAGAACTTCTAGGTAGCCGGGAGACTCTCAGATATTATTTTCTTTCTTTGCTTAGTTTTTAGAGTAGCATTTAGATATTTATTTTTGATTGAACAAGAATCCTGTGAAAATCAAGTGTGAAGTTTCGGTGCCAGTTCATTAAAATTATGTTTTCATTACTGTTGATTAAATGAATTTGGAAATTTATGGAGTTCATCTATTTCCGTCGTTTGCAATTTCGTTGAATTTACTCCGACGCTAGTCATCAAGTATTCAGGATCCAGCTTGAAAAATCGGCTCCATTCGGGAATGGATCATGCTGATTATTATTTTTTGCTCAACTCAAAGAAGGTCATAGTCAATGTTCGATTTATTTAATTGGTATTGTTAATAAGCTTACCATGAATATTAGTAGCGTGTACCTTAAAAAGGACTATATCTTGTTATGATTTACATGAAGCCCTCCGAGTGACAATGTAGACGGAGATTCCCGAGTATAAGGCGCTACTTGTGGAGTATGTTAGACTAAGATTATGGAATTCATCGAACTCAAAGATCACTCAGATAGATCACTAACTTACCTACAGTGTGAGGATATCGATGTCAGACACTTAATTGATCAGAAGTTTCTCTTCAATCTGATGAGAGGATCTTGATCTCGTTTAGCATAGATCTAATAAAGGAGTAGAGAATCTTATCAAATTAGATGGATGAGAATGTGAAAACCCGAGAAAATCTAATTTTCTGAAAAAGGGTAAAACTGTAATTTTGGTCAAAATCTGGAATTTTTCTAGATCTCAGATGATGAAACAGACTTCACCGTTGGAATCGTCTCATGAAATCTAATACCACGAATTTCACACCCGAGACGCTTGAGTTTCACGCTGAGGCACCGTGTCAGAAACGGCTCGAGACATGTGATGTGACAAAAGTCACCTACTACATGTACACATGTGACACATGTTGCATGATTAGAGAGATGATGGAAATGAATGGCTGAGATTGTGCCAAGTGTCAAAAATCAAGACAAAAGGGACACATTGGAAATTATTGGAAATGTTAATCAAAATAAGACAAAATAGCAAATAGTGGTCTTCTCCATTAAAACACAAAACGCAGAGGGCTGAATTATTTGCAGGCTGGATTTTTGTGGATTTAGAGAGAGAAGGAACTCCTTCTCTCTAGACTACAATGCTCAACCCGTCGCTCTCGACTGAGCAAGAAGCAAAGTCGATGACGCTACGAGGCTAACAAAGATGGATACTTCAATTTGGTGGAGTTCGACAACCCAAGAGGTAGAGATCTTTAATACTTGTGTTATTCTTGGATAAGAGCCATAAATGGTTGGGATGTTCCTGAGGCTTGGATTAGCCTTGCTTTGGCCTCAAAAGCTTTGAACAGAGCGGAGAAAACTCCCATAAATGGCCGTGAACAAAGGCAACCCGAGAGTTTCAACTGCTCACATGAATAGTGACATGATTTCTGTGAATTTTTGCGATGTTGAGTGATTCAAAATGAATTGCTTGTGTTTGTTAATTAAAGATGACTGAGAATCGAATAATATGAATTATGGGAATTACTGTGTTAATACATGCATGTAAATATATTAGCATGAATGACTTGGAATTGTGGTGGAGAATTAATATGCACATATGTAATTAAACGTTAACATGATGTGAAATTATATAAAAATATAATTGTGTATAAGCCATTGGAAATGAATTGTAATTAGCTCAGTGAGCTAATTTTGATGTGATTGATGTGAATTAAATAACATGTGACATGTGTGGTTTGAGAATGGCATAATGCATTTCATATGCACCGAGGGAACTTAAGAAAATTAAGTGTGAGTGCACGACATGAAAGAAATAAAAAAGGATATTTTACTTGCATTCGGCTTAGGCGTATGTGAGGAGCCTGAGGACTCTGACACGGATTGGTCATGTAGACATTCTATAGTTCATGTAATCAGTTGATGTGATTGTTCACATGGGCATGTGCACTTAGGTGGGGAGTAACCCATGTAGGAAATTATCACTAGCGGGCTTTGCTCACCATGTCGAGGGATCACTATTTATGGTACAAGGAGTGTACAGGAGGACGATGCTCACTAGAGGCCGCATTTAGAAGAAAGCCGGATTGTGGCATTGATATTTTCATTTTGTATAACATGTATTAAAATTGTAAATCTTAATATATGTTTGAATTAAGAGTGATTTCTTAACTCTTGAACTATGTTATATACTTGATATGTATATTGAGTATTGAGGCATAAATAAAGTGGCAGTTTACTCGCATGTGACCCTGTGGTCATTGTAACCGTTTGGGACAGTTGTATCGTGTGGTGTATTCCCGCATAAAAGGAGACTCTGCCCGATTTTTATGAGTGGTGTCAGGTTACCCAACATCCATGAATATTTTACGGGTTGACGGGCTGTCAACGGACCCCCGGGAAATGGGGTGTCACATGAGTTACCAATTAGATTGGGGAAAGCTTGCAATATCTTGTTTATAGGGGCAAAAAGTCTTCAGACCTAAGAAATGGGTATGAAGTACTGAAAAGGAAAAACGGTTTCTATTCTACCAGTAACTGATAAGACCCATGTATCCAAAAGGAATTTGGATCTCTAATTAGTGAAATTTATGGTTTATGGAGAAATCCAAACTATACTACCTTGCATCTTTGACAAGTTCGCATTTCAAACTAATGGTCAATTCATGTTGGAAAATGATGCATAAATTAAAATCAGACACTCCATCTATTTCCCAAAGGTTAGCTTACCTAGTGAATCCTTCAATCCATTTATTTGAATTTTGGTATATGTAGTTATTAAGTTTTATCTAAGCCATTTGCTAAGTTTAGAACCAAACCATTCTTAACTTTGGAGTTAAAATAACAAAGATCTTCGAAAGTGTAGGGGGTACTTGATCTTTAGATTTATCATCAATCCGGAATGATATCTGACTTAAATCCATCAGGATATCAGCGACCTATGCACTGATGAGTCCTAAACTCATCTACTTTTATCCATTTTTCTAGCGTAATTTTAGAAGTTTATAATTCATGTTAATGTTGAATTATGAAATGTTCACTAACTTTTGTTTTGGCTGTGTTTTAAATGAGAGTAAATTAGATAATTCCAAAGAAGAAAAGGACAAATAATAGTGACTTCTCAGTCACGACATAAATTCTTTATAGACTGATCGTACTTATCAAGGATACTGATTTTAGTTGCGATAAGTCGGGAGAAGTTCATAAAGAAGAATGTTGCGACATTCCTAACTTATGTCGCGATACTGATCAAGCACATGGCATTGAAACTCATGTCACAACATCTCACAGCTCTGTCATGATATAAATAATTAAAGATAGCAGAAAAGCTCTGTCGCGACAAAAGACAACTATGTTGCGACATAAAATCCATAGTCAGATTTGAAGGGCAAGAAAACTCTATCATAATAGATAAATTTTATGTTGCGGCAAAAAATAGAAAAACAAAGAGACATATTAAGACAAAGTGCCTGTGACAGAATTTTCTATGTTGCGACAGACATTTTAGCTTATGACAAGACCAAGGTAGAGTATATGTCGCAACAAAAGAAAACTATGTCGCGACACAACATTAAGAGTCAACAATGAAATATAAGAAGACTCTATCGTGACAAAGAAATTTTAAGTCGCAACAAACACAACATGAGGCTGAAGTGAACTATGTCGTGACAAAAGAAGATTATGTCGTGACAATAAAACATTGTTGAGTAAGAGATTTCTGTCGCGACAGAGAAGTTTTATGTCGTGACTGGAAATGGAAGAGACATGAGACTAACCAAGACAGATATGTCGCGAAAAAAACTTTAATGTTGCAACAAATAGTTTAGCCAGTGATCAGGAGTAAAGATGATTAGGGGTCGATAAAGAAAAAGTTTGTCGCTACAATAAACCAAAGCGACTATGAGAAACTCTGTCGCAACACAAAAATTCTACGTTGCGACACAAAATAGCGTAACAAAAAGAAACTTAGTCGCGACAAAGAATTTGTTGTCACGACATACTATTCAAGTATTCAAGCTGCAAGGTATTCAAGAATTGTTGCGACATAAATCAGACAACTTCAGAAGAACTATGTCGTGACATTGCTAACTTATGTCGCGACAGAATTTGAGAAGAGAGCATCAAAATATGTCGCAACAGAAACTGCATGCCACAATAAGATGCTGGGCGATAGAGATGAAAACTTTGTCCCGATAGAACAATTTATGTAGCGACAAAGTTACTAATTAGGCCAGAATTTTTGTAGATCCACAATTAGTGCCTAGAAGTACGACTCACCATTTGAAAATCTATAAATAGATGCATCTAGGGCACTGTGCGCAGTTTCCGCCAAACCAAGAACTTTTGGGTAGCTAGAGACTCATGTATATTATTTTTCTCTTATTTTTCTTTTCTTTTGATTAGTTTTTAAAGTAGCATTTTAGCTGTCTCTTTTTTGGGATCAATAACTGTGTAAAGTTTTGAAATAAGTTAGTTGTAAAATTTTTTTTCATTATCACCATTAAATGAATTTGGAAATTTTCTGGAGTTCATTTATTTTAGTTCGTTTGCAATTTCAGTGAATTTACCTGATCAGTTAGTCATTGTTATTTGTGATCTAGTCGATGTGATTATTATTTTATGCTCAACTTGAAAGAAGTTCATAGTTTAAATGTTTGGATTTATTTAATTGGTATTGTTCTTGAAGCTACTTATTCAAAATATTAGTAGCTTCAGACTTAGAAAAGGATTGTATCTTACTCCGATTTCGTGAAGCCCTCTCGAGGACAGATGGAGTAACTCGAGAGTGTAGAGCAAGCATTTGGGGTATGTTAGACTAATATTACTGAACTACTGAACTCTGAAAGATCACTTAGAGGCCAACACTTACTCATAGCGTGAGGATAGTTGGATGACGATCAATTTAATTGGATCAGAGGCTTCCCTCAATTTGATGAGAGGATCTGAACCTCGTGTTAGCATGCATCTAATCATGAGCGAGAATCTCATCAAATTAGGATCGATTTAGTTACCACCAAATCGAGAAGGCTCGCACATCCCGTCTATGTGACTAAAGAAGTCTTCGCCTCCCAAGAAATGGTATGAAGTACTAAAAGGAAAATACCCGCATTTTAGAAAGAAGTTTCTATTCTACAAGTAACCACTGTGACCCATGTATCCGAAAGGAATATGGATCTCACTAGTGAAATGTATAGTTTATGGAGAAATCCAAATTATACTAATACCTGCACTCCTCGACAAGTTCGCATTTCAAAACTAATGGCTTAAATTTGTTATAAAATGATGCAGAAATTCATAATTGCACACTGATCTATTTCCCAGTGTTACTTTATCCGGTGAACTCTCTAATCCATTTATTTGAATTCTTTACACATAGTTATAGAGTTTTATCTAGTTTTTGCTTTTGCTTAAGTTTAGAAACAGACCATTTTTAACTTTGGAGTTAAAATAGCAAAGATCTTGAGTATATGTGGTACTTGATATTGAGATTTACCATCAATCCTTGTGGGAATGATATCCGGACTTAAATCCATTTTATTACTAGATGACCAGGAAAACAGAGGATTTGTAGACCAAAATCAATTTTAATTTGGTCTCCATGTAAGGCTAAAAACACATTTTTTTATTAAAATTTACTAAACAGTTTTTCGCATTTCACTGGGACGAAAAGTTGTCAAGGTGGAACTGCTAATTACTTCATATGATTTGGTCTATGTTTAAAAATCGCTCAATCATGACTTGTAAAGTGATTGCACCAAAACCACCTTAATGATCCTTTCTGCAAAGCCACATATTTTTATCAAAATTATTAAACAAGTTTTATATGATTCCCAAACTGGAACTCGAAAAGTTCAAAGGAATTGCTTATCACTTCATTAGATTTGGTCTATGTTTAAAATTTAGTCAATCACTAATCTGTTAAAGAGGGAAGGCCAACACACACTCACAATTCGTGTGGGTCAAGAACCGAATCTGCTTATTAATTTAATGAATTATCCGTCATAGTGAACTTAATTGAAATTGCTTTATTCCTAGAATTGAGGTTTGTTTTAAATTTAGTTACTCAATTCAACATTTCACTTTAACGCTGCGCGATTTATTTGAAAAGGATGATTGAGAAAATGAATTTAAATTCTACTCAATTTCGAGGACAAGTATGATTCTTTCTTTGATCGGGGTGTGGGGGCATCATGACGCTGACAGTCGGTCGCTTCCATCCCTCAGGGACATGTTGAGCTCGGCTCTCACAATCTGATGCCTGGGTTCCAAATAGATGGGGAGAGTTAATGGAAGTCTTTTTGACAAAGTTCTTTCCACCCCAACTCACGTCACAACTTCAAGTAGAAATTACACAATTTAGGTAAGGTGACCAAGAGACACTATATGATGCTTGGGACAGATTTAAATAATTATTGAGAAATTGTCCATCAGACAGGCAATATATTCAAGTACAAACTTTTGCATAATGGTATGAATTATTCAATAAGAGATCGGGTTTACGTGGCCACAGGAGGTTCAGAATGCCAACAAAAACCGCTGTGTGGAAGCCAATCGATCCATTCGAGGTCACAAAAATAACTACCAAGCTCCTTCAGCAAAGAAATGTTGAAGAAGACAAGGAGGTTTAATCAAGTGAATAGATAAGCCCTTTTAGAGGCGAATGATGCTTAACACTAGCTGGACCAACAAGCCCAAGTGGAGCCAACTAATGGGAAATCAGATATATGCAAGCTAAGGTGTTTATGGCTAATCCTCCACTTCAAATCGAGATGCAAACTATGTGAACAATAGAAGCTACACATTCCACCCCAATAATAATGTCTCACTACATCTCATTGTCATTTAGGTCGAGGAATCATGAGAACTCCCCGTATAACAATCAAGCCATACACTCTCCTATGAGCATCACTCACGAATTCCACACCAAAGAGACACCCTCAGGTTTTCAAAACCAAGGAGTTTCGATCTCCAACTATCAAGGAAATATAAGGCAGTCGGGATTCAATAAGCTCTAGATGAATATACAAGAAGATTTTACCAGATACTTAGAATCACTCCGCTGGAAAATGGTCAACCCGCGCTGGAAATTTAACTAAGAACATGGGAGTATTCATGACCATGGAACTCACTAAAAATTCCTGGAGCACAATCGTTTAATATTGGCACATGCATGAAAATATGGAGACAAATCAAGTCAATTTTAGGGCATCTTCAAAGAATATGGAAACTCAAAAGGGACAATTAGCACAATCTTTGAGATAGAATCCTTCTAAAGCCTTTCCAAGTGATACCGAGAAGAATTAAGCAATGTACGGCATATTAGTGCGGTGCAAGAGCCGAAGAGCCCAAAAGATCAGAAATGAAAGAGAACGCCAAGAAGAGCAACAATCGAATAAGAAAAAGGGTAGAATTGAAAAAGGTCAAGAGGGAGTTGAAAAGAACAACAAAGAAAAGAAGCAACAACATGATGAATTTGTTTCGGGGAGAATCACTTTTCCCGAAAACCCCTCCCTTGTATGCTCCACCTTTGCCATTTCCCCAAAGATTTCAAAAGGATCAAGCCACGAACAATTTTCAAAATTTAAAACATATCTGAAGCTTCGAGGTCAATATTCCATTTTCTCCGATGTCTCATTTTCAAATGTGCCGAATTATGTAAAATTCATGTATGAGATTATAAGAAATAAGAAAGCTAGATCTTTATGGACGATCGCTTATTAAAAATCGGCAAAGGTAATTATATAAACAAACTTCCAATAAAACTCAAAGATTTGGGTAGTTTTATCCCCGTGTATTATCGGGAGAATAATTCTCAACAAGGCACTTTCTCTTTGTGATCTAAGGCAAGCATTAATCTATGCCTTCGATGGCTAAAAAGATGAACTTAGGAGATCATTCTACATCTCTCTCACTTCAAATGGCGTAGATAGTCGATGATTTTCCAAAGGCCTATTATCAAGATGTCGGTTAAAGTTGACAAGCTTATCTTTTCACAGGGATTTCAGAGTTCAGATATGGAAGATCGAGAAGCACCACTACACTGTGATAATCGCTGACCACAACTGCAAAACAACTGATGAAAACTATATTTCAAATGACTCTAGAGTGTGGGCAAGATCAAGTAAAATTCAAATTGTGAAGAGATGAATTTCAAATGATGTAAATGCTAGTCAGATGATGATTGATACTGTTCCATCTCGAAATGAATTGTTTACGACTTTGTGAAAAGAGATCCTCTGAACAATGTCGCTTCGATGCACCCTTACTACAATTTATAGAGTCAGAAGATAAACATCAAGTCGCACTAATTGAGACAATCACGCCTATATGTGAATGGATGAAGAAGCGGTTTTGAAAAAGAGTTAAAGACACTAGATGGGTTAGTTGAAAGAATCAGCCAAAGGCCCAAATATATTTCCTTGTGAAGAATGGTACAAAGCCCTCAATCATTTTCTTCGCACTAGATGGGATAGCAAATGTTGACCTTCGAGCGTAATCTACAGACTTTTTCGGTCAATATGATATAAAAGGAATTAGTCCTTCATTCAGACGCATAAAATTATGACGCAGTTAAGACTATAGTCCCATCCATCGAGAAGTAAAGGCTAAGCAAACTCAAATGAAAGAAGTAGTGAAGAAAGAAGTTTTGAAATGGCTTCATGTCGAGTTCATATATGCCATTTTTGACAATTACGCCTTATGCAAGTTATGCCAAAAGCGAGGTCCGATAGCCAGAAAATGAGAAAGCAATGAAGCTATTCACTCGTACAAGCATATAGGATGGCGAGTGACAGATTGTGTAGGTGCATCCGCGCCTTTATAACAATTTAATCTATAGTTTTGATAAATAAAATATATCTTTAATTTAAATAGTATTCATAATTGTTCTCAATAACGTATTTATACAAATTGCATTCCATGCCTCAAATACAATACAAAATATTTATGGAGTTCACCCTACTTGTCCCCAATATGTAAAATATATTTCCATACTTTCAAAAGATATATATATATATATATATATATATATAGGTATATATATATATATATATATATATATATATATATATATATATATAAAATGTGATCTACGGGCAGACTTTACATCTTCGAGTCTAATGCAAAATAATTACAAAGTGTCATGAATGAAATGATATGCATGAGACGAGTACGCCTATACTCCACCTCATTTGACGTTAGTACTCATGTCAACATCTTCCACTTCACACTTTCAATTCACACTGCTGCATTTAATATAAAAACAACACACTAAAATGACGCTTAGTGTTTCATATAACGCTTCTTCCATTTCGCCAAATCAAGTTTGCATTTTCAAACAATGCCCTTAACCTTTTCAATGATCAATGTAATACAATACATATATTCATTTTATATACATTCATTTATAGTTTATTGATCATTCCAATATAAATACTTCATATGCAATAAATCATTCAAAATACAAACTAGCGATTTTGCCATTTTCTTTTCATTTTTCCCATAGTCGAATTTAACCTATCTTTCTATTATCGTGATAATTTAATCACCCGTTTCGCTTCTGGCCTCACAGCTTCATATAAAGTTTTATAACACAAAGAAGGTCCCGTCGGGTTATTGATCGCTTATTAAAAATAATTTCAAGTAACACTACCGACAGGTCGTTCACCGGGCGCGGATTAGAGTGACACATCATTACGTTCAAAGACAAGATCGCGACTAAATCTCTTATCGGGTATATATTAATCTATCTTTGACCTGAATTTAATCTGCTAACATTCTATTAAGGGCGCCTGCCCGTCCACACATAGCAAAATACACACATAAGATATACAAATCATTTCACAATTAATCGTCATCACTAAAACACTTTAATATGAAATTTATTATTGAAAATCATTTCAATAGAACAATAATCAGAAGACTTGAACAATAAGAAGAGATCGATGGAGAACAACTCAGCATTTGGAAACAAAAAGAGAGAGTCGAAGAACAAACCAAAAGCTTGTTGCAATTTGATTCCAACACTGAATCTGATCAATTCGGCTTCCTCCTCACAACCCCTATTCCAATACAATTAACAATCATATTCAATGCATTCTAGGAGTCTCTATTTAGGTTTTCAATTTCACATGACTCCCTTTCCATACATTCTCATTTCTTTAGAAAATCCTAACATTATTTATGCATCGTTATGCCTTTATCTAACCCACTTAGGTTATGAATGCCCACTAGCTCACTTTACACTAAGGATCTGGGTGCTAAAAACTCCAACTCAGCACTAAAATACAAACCAAGTAATTAGTACACTTGGTGTTACAATCAATTTTTTAGCAATGATGTGAGAACCAATTGCCATTAAATGGAATGTGGTTAGATTCTAGACTCAAAGGGCTTTCCTTAGTGTCTAAGAATGCATGAATCGAAGTTTGGAGGAAAAAGTTACGACCGATTGAAGTTTAGTACACAAAATTTCGATGGGGAGCTCAAATTTCAGAGTCTTGCACTAAATTTTCGCAGATCCCTTTGCTAAATTTCCTCGTAACTCCCGGTAAAATTTTCAGAGGTTCAAACTTTCCAGATTCTCTGTTTTGCTTTTCCTCTTTTCATGTTTAATCCACTTGAAAATAGTTATCAAACATCAAATCACCCATTTGTGGTTCATAATAGAACACACATGCAGTAGTCTATTTACAATCGCTTGCTACCATTTAAAAACTAATCCATTTTTTTTGATCAAAACAGAAAGTAATAAACAAGAAAATCACGATCGCTTGTGGTTTCTGCTAGGCCTATTTATACCTAACATAACTAGATTTTCTGTGGCTATTTATAATCGGATCTACTCTACCTTGCAAGAAGAACGGGAACCCTGGGCTATTGTCCTAGCCGAAACTTTTCTCCCAATCCAAAACAAACCAAGACTAACCAACAAACATTTCAAATTGAACCTATCACAATCCCAAAACTCGTTTATAACTAATAAAAACACTTTTATTCAAATGGGGTTTTTTACCAACCTAACACAACAAAAAAAGAGGGTTTAAAGGCTTAGTTTTTCTGTTCAAAACCTTTGATTCTTAAGAATTATAGCTTCCTCCTTCTTCTTGATCACTTTTTCTTTGATTCACTTGGAGCAAAAATCACCCATCAACTCCCTTCCTCACTTAATTGGACGTCTAGCCTTTCTCTTTTTCTCACACTTTTTGACAAGTGAGAGTTGTCTCTCAAAGACCACATTTTGGTCTTAATACTTTATATTCTTCATAGTGCGCCTCGTTTCAGCCCACTCACTCCTCTTTCATTTTTCTCATTTTAATCAACTCCACTTAATTTTCATTTTCAATTAATTCTCTACTTCATTTTCATTTTAACATTTACTCATTTATGACCCTTAGGTCCTTATTCGGCATTTTACCAAATTTTAGTCAGCTTCAAAATTTACTGCTTTATTATTATTTTTTGTTTTTAGTCATTTATACGCTGAAAAGAGTAATTTAATTTTGTTTACACCCTCGGTCATGTTATAAAACTCCGGTTAAAGGTATTTCGTGGCACATAACTCTCCCCTTAAAAGAATTTCATCCTCGAAATTACCTTCATCAACGCTAAGGGTAGGCTGCTGCCGCTGTAACTTTCGCTTCACGTGGGCTTCATTCAGGGAGCCCACAGCACTTCACTAACGAATGGCTTCGTTCTCACCTGACTTCTGAGCCAAGATATCTATAGGCCTTCTTCATATGTCAAATCCGCTTGCTTCAATTGCTCTCGAAGAGACTTTATGTGACGTCCGACTGGGTGACTTAGCATTGATGACACATGGAAAACATTATGGATCTTTTCCAACTTTGGAGTGTGCAAAGAACTTATGCTAATGACCTAATTTTTCATTCACTCTTTACATACCTCAATGAACCTGGGGTCACCTTTGCCATTTTCCCCAAATCTCATTACCTTATTCCAAGGCGATATCACAAAACACTTTTTTTTCGTTGATCTCTATATCATCGAATATCCTTTTCTTCTCATGTGATGTGTTTTGCCTTATCCGTACACTTCAATCTTTCAATCACTTTCACTTTTCCTACTTGAACAAATCGAGGTCAATTATTCTTCTCATGAACTCACCTAACACAATGGTGTTTTTCATTTCCTTCTGTAGAGATCCTCATAAGGCGCCATTCTAATACTCGACTAGAAGCTATTATTGTACACAAATTCAACTAGAAGTATATGTTCACACCAATCACCTCTGTTAGCCGCATCACACAACTTCTCGTGATATCTTCAACACTGATCACTCTTCATCATTCCACTCAAGCCATGTGGAACGTCATGGCTTAAATTTAGTCGAGTGCCCAAAGCCTCTCGTAACTTTCCAAAATCTCATGTAAACTCCTGATCTTCGCATGAAATGATTGATATTGAATCCCATGTAACCGAACTATTTCCTTATGCAAAGCTTTGCGCCTTGTCAAGTGAATACGGCTCACCGGGTATGAAGTGAGCTACTTATCAATCTGGCCATCCTCGACCAAACTGTCATGCTCTCATGCCATTGGTAACCTAACCACAAATCCATCAGGATTCGGTCCCATTTCCATTCTGTGGGTATCCCGATAGTTAAACAATCTGATAATCATGTCTGTTTTCACTTTTCGATATTCTCAGACTTCTTATTACAACTTTCGTAACATCTCTTTTCATTCTGGACCTCCAATATGAAGTCTTTAAATCCTGATACATCTTTATGCTCCAGGGATGCATAGAAAAAGATCTATTGTGTGTGCCTCTTCGAGAATGGATTTCTTCAACTCATCATCATTGGGTACACAAACCCAATCTCTATAATACAAAAATCCATCATCGTTCAATGTAAATTGGCTTTTCCCCTCTCTACTGATTATAAATACGAAATTCTTCATCATTCTTTGTGCTGCCTTTTAGCACTTGATTCAACAACGTTTTCAATCACCCGCCAATATCTTCACTATCATTCTAACAATACAAATATATCGAACGCTGAAGCATTTGTAACGACTTTCTAAATGAAAGATCATTACGCATCACTTCCCGTGATGATAATTGATCACACAATCGTAATCCCGATCAATTCAATCCATCTACGTTGTTCCGTTAAGCTTTCAAGGCAAATACTAATACTTTTTCGACGGTAAGATGAAACACTTTTCTCCACATAAAGATACTTGTTCCATATTTTCACGCGAACACAATAGCTGCCACTCCAAATCATGTAGGTAGTTCTTTCATGTGGCTTCAACGCTCAAGAGGCAAGATAATTATTAATTTTACCCTCTTGCATAAGGACACATCCAAGTCCATTTAATGAAGCATCACTAAAAATCATGTATTCTTTACCGTAGGTCGGTTGAGTAAGAACCGGTGCCTTGGTTAAAAATTCTTTCAACTTTTCAAAGCTAGCTTGACACTTTTCACTCTACTTAAATCTCACATTCTTTTGGAGTAATTCACATAGGCCGCAATATCAAAACTCCTCATGGACTTTCTCAGAGTAACCTCGCCAATCCTGCAAAAACTACTTGACTTCCGTGATTTCTCGATGGCTCATATCTGTCAATCAATTTCATTCCTTGACCACTGAATTCCTTCTCCAATACAATGTCCAAGAAAAGACATTTCTCCCAACCAAATCACGATTGGCCTGGCCAGATATAACTCGATCCTTTCAAGAATCCCAAGATTCACCGAAGGTGCGCATCATGATCTTCTCGATCCTTTGAATACACGCGATGTCCCATAAACACCACTACAACCCCATCTACATACGGCCCAAAACATGATTCATCGAAGTCCGCGAAAGCGCACGCATTTGTTTCAAACCGGAATAGCATTACAAAGAACTTATAATGTCCATTCCACGCTCTGAACGCCGCCGCCTTATGCACTTCCTGCAGATCCTTAATCCTCAATCATGATACCGTGACAGTCAATCTTCTCAGTTACACTCGCGAATTTCAATCGGGTCGAACAAGCCATCACTAACTCGGTAATGATACTTGTTTTTCACCGCCATTTGCAAGTTGCTCAGAATCAACAGCCACAATAGAAGCTGCAATTACCTTTCTTGCAACAAAGAGCATCAGCGCCCTCTCATGGTGATGGTATATCTAATTTTAACAACCTTTCTAAAAACTCTCGCAGTCGAACTTCAATTTTTAACTCCAATCGGAGCCATTCTATACGGTATTGATGCCTGAGTGGCACTTAGAACAACGCCAATCATGAAACCAATCTCTCTCCCCTGTAGGCATCCCGGTTAGCCCTCCCAAACACATTTGGATAATCACAACTTAGGGATGGTTTGATAAACTGTGCTCCACTTTTCGGGACTATCACACATATTCCAAGTATAGGCTTCACACCCCTTTCAACTGATAGCCTCTAGCAAGAGCATGATATCACACAGAGGCTGGCTCGAATTTTCGCTGATAAAGTAATCTCTCCGCGACCTGATGTCCCGAAGGTCGCCTTCATTCTACAATCAACCACCACTGTGTCAGGACGCTGAACTAATCCCTAATATCACACATCAAACTCTCAATGATAACTCCGATCAAGTCTCCAGAAACCTCACTCTTGTGATTAGATGGTGGCAATTTTATAAACTCTATTCGCCACAACATTATGCCTGGGCTGGATTTGTCACCAAGATATCACATGTTTCCTCTCTAAGAATCACCTTTGCACCCTGTAATGACAAGATACAAATGTGAGAACTGCCGAACCTGATTCATCAATGGCCACCGCTTGAAAGATATGAAATTACTGAACACATATCTTTGACTTCTTTCTTTCCACAAATTTATCAGATATGCCACAGTGCCGAGCACGAAAAATCTGCTACTTCAGTGTTTCAGTTACTTGTCTGTGCACCTTGGTGATTAACACTCTTATTATCTCATGTTTTCAGATCAAGTGAAAATCGTACTTCACCCAAGCGCGGAAAAAGAACGAGTTTGGGACAATTCTCTCACTTTGTGCTCATCGATCCACAAAACAAGTGTGCACTACAATTTTAACACTCTCTTTACGCCTTCCCACATGTGCAAATAAGGAGCGCTGCTCAAGAACCTCTGTGCACTTCAGAATCGAGGTGCCGCAGAATAGTCTTGCTAATGTAGCTCGAAATGATTCTCGAGCCGTAGCCGATTAGAACTCGTGGGCCTTGAATTTACTGTGCCGAGCAAGAACTCACTTCCATGGTTTTCTTACCCTCCGTTTCTCTTTTCTTTCATATTCCTCTTTCTTCACTCTTTCAACATTTAGAGCACATGTCACTATTTTGGAGAAATCATCATGGTAAAATCCTGTGACATGGGCCCGAATATGGTCATTGAGGCCATCTTCAAACTTGAGGCATTTCTCTCTTCCTACCACCAAGATTCGGGAGACATCGCTCAACCGGTGAATTCTCCTCGATAATCACACTCATCTGTCTTTGTTTCAAATTATGAAACTCTGGTCTCATATTTCTTAGATAGATACGACCCACATATTGCTTCTTGAATTCCATCAGGAAGAACTCTCTTGTAACACTCTTCGGTGTTGCGGTCCTAGTCACGGAAACCCACCACTGGTAAGCCTCATCCTGTAGTAAAGAGGTCACACACTCAAAATTCTCCTCTGGTGTGCAATGCATTTGTCAAGTATCTTCGCTTCTTTCAGCCACCTTCTACCATGGAAGGCTCATCATCTTTCTTCCCAAGAAAACTACGGGTCGATATTTCGCCATTCTCTATGGTCGACCTCGCCTTGAAGAGAACAAACTGTGAGTTGGTCAGGTTGCTCTTTATGAAGGCCTCAGCGCATTCACTGAGGATATCCACAAGACTCCTACCGCCGCCACCTTGCTCACGAATCAATGGAGCATAAGGAGCACGGCTTCACTTCAATACTCACATGGCTATTCAAATACTTCCCGAAATACCTCTTACCCCATATCCCTAAGTGCATCAATGCTTAACCGATAAGACCAACAAGATCCATCGTAGTCACGCTATCCTTTATATGAAAATGCAATGCATGTCATAAACAATTACAAAATCATTTACAAACAATTTCAAATCATTTTGTAAAACCGCCAACCAGCTCGATAATACAGAACATGACTTCGCCCTTTATAACAACAATCACCATGTTTTCATAAACAAAATATATATCTTAATTTAAATAGCTCATAATCATACAATAATGATGAGATAAATCGGGCATTCCATGCCAAATACAATTACAAAATATTTATGGAGTTCACCCTGTCATTCACACATGTAAAATACATTTCCATACTTCAAAAGATATATAAAAATAAGATCTTTATGAAGACTTTTACATCTTTGAAATTAATGCAAAATAATTACAAAACATCATGAATAAATGATATGCATGAGATCTAGAGAGCATTTACTTATACTCCGCCTCTCGTTTGATAAGGATTCTACGCCCGGCAATCTTCTATTCCACACTCTTCGCCCGATACTAAGGCGACAGATAAAGAACGCAAGGCATTTTCATGCTTGGGTGGGTTCCTATATAATATTTCGCCTGCATTTCGCTTAAATCAAGTCATGCATGCCAAACAATGCCCTTAACCTTTTTTGAACGATCAATAATGCAATACATATATTCATTTCTATATACATTCATTTGCTACTATATTTATTTATCATAATTATGCACTTTCATATGCAATAAATCATTTAAAATATAAATCATGCATTTCATAATTTTCTTTTCATTTCGCTTGTTAATTTAACCTATGCTTTCAGTGCATAGGATAATGAATCACCGGCACGACCTCGCTAGGGTCGTGTGCCGTAAAAAGTTTTATAATGAAGCATGTCCTGGCCAATACACCGGTTATTAAAAATCATTTTGTGAACACTACCGATCAGCCCCGCTGGGCTACGAATCGAGTGCAACACATCACAGCATTCGGCAGCACTACTAATTTGGAGCCTGTATACCAATCTATCATTAACCTCGAATTTGACCCTGCTAACATTTTGTTAAGGGCATTCAAATCATTCATAGGAAAATACAATATAATATATACATCTATACAAATAATCTATTTTTCAATACTATAAATTTTCTTATATGCAATCATTTCACAATTAATTACCAAATCAATTAAACACTTCAATATTCAGCTTTATTGAAAATCATTTCAATAGAACAGTCAGATCAAGACTCAAATAAGTAAGAGATCGGATGAGAACAAACTCTAAAATGGAAACAAAAGAGAGAGTCGAAGAACAAAACCAAAAGCTCGAGTACTTCATGATTCCCATTCTCAATGAACACCTGCCAATCCTTCTCATCACCATTCAATAAATAATTTTAACAATCATATTATTAGTCGGTATTCTAGGGTCTCTATCTGTGTTTACTTTCTAAATTCGACCCCATTTTCCATACATTCTTCAGTTTCTTTAGAAAATCCTTAATGACGGTTTGTGCATTGTTATGCCTCATTTTTTTAACTTATTTTGGGTTGAGGAACGCCCCAATACCTGCCTCACTTACACTGGGATCTCGAAAGGAAAACTCAATCCTAAACACCAACAAGTAATTAGTACACTTGGTGCTACAATCAATTTTTTAGCAATGATGTGAGAACCAATTTCCATTAAATGGAATGTAGTTAGATCTTCTGCACTAAAGGGCTTCCGAGAGCCAAAGAACGTGTGAATCGTAGTTCCTGACGAAAAGTTATGACCATTTAAGTCTGGCAATAAGTACCCTGGGATAAGTTTGACGAATTTCGTGATCCTCGCAAAATTTTTTTTGCAAGGGCTACGAAATTTCGTTGGGGAACTCCTTCCTAAAATTGAAGATTTGAGAAAATTCTCGCATTCCTCTGCTGCTTTCTTTCATATTTTTCATGCGAACCCACTTGAAAACAGTTACCAAACACTCTAATAAGTCCATTTGTGGTTCATAATAGAACACACATGCAGTAGTCCATTTACAATCAGTTTCCAATCATCTAAACCAGTCCATTTTTGGATCAAAACAAAGAACAAATAGAAGAAAATCAGTTGGCCATTCTAGGGTTTCGGTGTAGGGTTCATTTCTACCTAAATACAACTAGATTTCCGAGGGTTTATGCTGGATCTATTTCCACTTTAAGAAGAAACGAAACCGTAGTTTTTTGCCATCCTACACTAAACTTTTCCTAATCCAAAAACAAACAAATACCACCAATAAACATTTTTAGAAATCTAACCCAATACAAAACCTCAAAACTCGTTTATGAAACCAATAAAAAAGACGTTATCCAAATGGGTTTTTTACCAACCTAACACAAAAAAAGGGGTTAGGGTTTAGTTTTTCTTACCTCAAAACCTGATTCTACATTATAGCTTCTCCTTTTCTGATCACTTTTTCCTCGACCACCCGAGCAAAATCACCTATCAACTCCCTTCCTCACTCAATTGGACGTCTAGCCGTTCTCTTTTTATCTCATTTTTTGACGAATTTGAGTTATGTCTCTCAAAGACCACATTTTATCTTTAGACACTCATTTTTTCATAAGGCCTTGCTTCAAGGCTCTAATTAATTCTATTTTTCATTTTTTTTCCATTTTGTACCTCTATTTCTTTCATTTCACTCTCATTTCATTTGTATATACATTTTAACATTACACTTCATTTAGTGGCCTTGTCCCATTTGAATTTTTACTAAATTTATCGCTCCCGTAAAATTTCCGGATTTTTATCATTTTTCTTTTAGTCATTTGGAACTTAAAATATAATTTAATTTATTTTACACCTTGAACATGTTATAAAACTGTTAGGGTATTTTTAGGGCGTTACACATTGATTATAGGAAGTTAAGCAACAAGGAAAGATCATTATCTACTACCTTTCTTGATCAAATGCTAGATAGACTTGCCGAACATTCTCATTATTGTTTCCTAGATGGCTACTTATGATACAATCAGATTATGGTACACCCGAAAGACCAAGAAAAGACAACCTTCACTTATTCGTATGGAACATTTTTTTTCAAAAGAATGTCGTCGGGTCATACGCTCCGTATTTACATTTCAAAGACGACACGCAATTTTTCGCATTTGATTGAAAAAGACAGAAGTTTTCTACTGATGATTTTTAGTGTATGAGTGTTCATTTGATAACTCATTTTAACAACCTCAAGTAGTTTTTACAAAGGTACAAGAGAAAATCTGGTGTTGAACTGGGAAAAATGTCATTTCATGGTTCAAGAGGGTATCGTACTTGGACATCTCATCTCTTCAAAAGGGTTGGAAGTTGATAAAGAAAATATAACCACAATCCAAACCCTTACTCCACTAACTATAGTGCGAGGTATTCGTAGTTTTTTGGGACATGTAGGTGTTTATCGAAGATTCATAAAAGACTTCTTAAAAATCGTAAAGCCATTATGTAAATTATTGGAAAAAGATGTGATCTTCAGTTTTGATGAGTCTTGCATGAAAGCATTTGAGGAGTTAAAGAATCAGCTGATTGAAGCACCTATTGTTGTCAGGCCTAATTAGGTAACCATTTAGCCAATGTGCGATGCAACATTTAAATTGGAGCTGTTTTAGGACAAAGACGAGAGAATTTTTTTAAGCCCATTTATTATGCTAGTAGTGGTATATTCTTGTGACAAGTTAGGTCCTACATACTTGGGTCAAAGGTGATTCTCTATACAAATCATGTTGCGATTAGATATCTAATGATGAAAAAGGATGCCAAACCGAGATTGATTCGATGGGTCCTATTGCTTCAAGAATTCAATATGGAGATCAAAGATAAGAAAGGAAGTGAGAATGTGGTAGCTGATCACTTATCTTGTTTAGAATTAGAAAAGGAAATTGAAGATCCCATAGAGATAGAGGGATTTTTCCCGGATGAATAATTGCTAGCCTTGGAAGCAAACTTGCCTTGGTATGCTGATAAGGTGAACTTCTTAGCATGTAATGTGTTACCACTGGAGTTGAACTCAAGGAAAATAAATAAATTTCTCCATGATGTGAAATGCTATCAATGGGATAATCCACTATTATTTTGAAGATGTGCGAATCAGGTGATATGGAGATGCGTCGTAGAAATTGAGTATGATGACATCTTATCACATTGTCATTTCTCACAGTACGGAGGTCACATGGGACCATTGAGAACTTCCCGAAAGATTTTAGATTCTTGATTTTATTGGCCTACACTTTTACGAGACAGTGCTGAATATGTAAAGAAGTGTGATCGCTGCCATTGAGTGGGAAACATTTCAAAAAGAGATGAAATGCCCTTACACAACAACACGCTGGTCGAGATATTCGATGTCAGAAATAGATTTTATGACGCTACCTTGTAAGGCACTTGCAGACTGTGGCGGATTGCGTCTATGTCATAAAGCCATAGCAACACCTAGAAATGATGCAAAAAGCAGTGGTAAATTTTCTCCGAAAGAACATTCTGACTCGTTTTGGACCGCCAAGGGCGATTGTAAGCCGGTTTAAGGGACCTATTTTCAGAATAAGAGCTGACAGATCACAAGCACAAGTGCACAACACGGTTCATCATAAAAAGGTTTTATTAGCATACCACCTAAGCGAATGGACAGCCGAGATTACAACCGGAACAAAAAGAAAATTTCGAGAAACCAGAAGTAACAGAAAAGACCGGGCAACGAGAGTTGATGAGTCACTTGCATGCATAACCTGATACAAGACACCTATTAGAATGTCACTGCACCGCCTTGTGTCTCTGGAAGATGTCACTTACTCATGAATCGAAACATCGAGCATTTTCGGGGTAAGAAAGAAAGCTCGACTTCGACTTCCAATCTGGTAAAAGAGGCCCTTCCAATTGAATGAATTGGAGGAAATAAGAAATGAATCATATGACAATGCTAGGATTTACAAAGACAAGATGAAAAAGTGGCATGATGGTATATCGTTCAAAAAGCATTTAAAGAAGGTGATCAAGTCCTCTTATTTAATTCCTGACTTAGACTATTATTGCGTAAACTGAAATCTCGATGGATGGGACCGTACGCTATTGTCTCCGTCACTCCATTTGCTTCAATAGGTTTGAAATCAGACAATGGAGTAGAATTCAAAGTAAATGGTCAAAGAGTGAAGCATTATCTCGAAGAAGAGCTTCCCAAAGCGGATAATATGAAAATAAGTGTATGAAAATTGGAATTTTTTTTGGAACAACAATGCGAGCAACAAACAGACGACAGTTTCACACCACGATATTAATTCAAAGATTTAGAGTCAACTGCCACAAAGGATCCTGTTCCATTTCACTTATTTTCGCTTTCCATTTTTTTTGGCTTGCTCAGACCTTCGTATTTTTTACGTGTTTGTTTATCAGAGCATGGTTTTTCTGTGTCTGTTGCAAGATTCAGATTTCAAGAATCGGTGCTCAAGAGAGAAATATCAGTCAAGAAAAAATAGGTTAAAATAAAAAATCATTCATGTCGGACTGCGAAATACTTCACGCCATAACAGCAAGAGCATTAATAGAGTCGCGATTTTTCATTTCATGTCGCGACTACATGAAGAACTATGTTTCCAAGTTAGACTGAAAAGGCATTGAAGTATTGAATATATTTTATACTTTTTCTCTCTCTCCTTCTTCTCTTCTCTTCTTCTCTTCTTCCTTCTTCTTTCTTTTCTCAAACTTTTCTAAATAAAAATACTAGCTAATTTCACAATCCTGCTTTTTTTGATGATTGTTAAGCCCACCACCTCTGAGAGACCTTTGTGACTAAGATATCGCAATCATTAACAATCAAAGTCAGGATCACACAATAAAGTCACAAACTGGGGAATGAGACTAATAACATGCAACAAATTTGGTAATTTTTAGTATCATAACCCAATCACTGTACTAGATAAGAATAATAAAAACTGAAATTTTTCTGTAAACTGAGAATTTTTTACACACATCTAATTTCTTCCCATTCCTACAAACCTATTCACCCATCACTTATTGACTACATGAACTCAATGCAAAAATATGGTGATCGGAGATGCTGATATAAGGTTTCATTTAATACAAATTCCTCCCGCTTCTATGAGAAACCCAAGAACTCCCAATAACCCAGTTAGAACTTTCTGTCCTCATTACAAAGCAAGTAGAGTTAGAAAGAAGGGCTGAAGAGAACCAAATTAAAGTAAAACAGGGAAAATGTGAGAGAAAATATAAAACCTCGAGAATATGAATCTCAGAGCGTGATAAGCAGATATTTGAAATACCAATCACAATACCTGCAGAGAATTTGAGAACATGTCAAAGAAGACATACTGGACAAGTAATAGTGGATGAGATTAATGATTATAAGAGGAGCAAAAACATGACATGATAAAATGAGAATTACAACAACTCTATAAATAGAACAAATGACAACAGAAATCTAAGTTTTATACTGATAGCTCACTATCACGGAGCAAGCTTCCTCATAGCTAGTGCGATCCACCACCTCCTTCTACTAAACCCAGCCTATAATATCCACATTACACCACCTCATTCAACATTCACAGTTCATTCATACTGAAGATTTTGAGGCAGCCTTCTCTACGACCACGGATTTTCATCTTCATTTTATTTATTTCCAACATCGAGGACACCATATTCCGCTGGACTACCTCTGTCATGTGTTATCTTTCCTTTGCATGTACAGAAAATGCTTTAAACCCGTTTTCTTTTCTGCGTTGAATAAAGGCTTTGTCATCAATGTGTTTAGTTGGTTTAATTTGTTACAATTTAGCAATCGCGTCGTTTGGTTCTATAAAGGTTTTTCGTTGGCAAAACACTTTCATGCGCTGTTTAACGGCGGATAACATCAACATGAAATACCTCACATTACCTCCAACTCACTATATAACACGGTATACATATTCTGAAGAATTTTCAAAATTTTAAAATCAAAATTTGGTATTTGAAAATACAAAAAGATTTCCAAAGTTTTTTTGTGGTTAGTTGTTTCAGTCGTAGTCAAGAAAATAGATGTTCAGCGAGAATGAAAATCGACGAACCTCTTCTACTATAAAGAAACGAGAGATAGTCAACGTAAAGCATACGTATTAACCACGCGGACATTAAACACATCAGAGATTCTACATCTTTGAGCGTCAACCTCCTGGTAAATTTTCAGTTTATGAATAGAATGAAAGAATATCATCCAATCAGATTTCTGCTGACGTGTAGAACCTCGTCTTCAATTATCACCATAAAAAACTTGGAAGTGTTATAATAATTAGAGAAACATCGTTTCAACTTGATCCGATGCTCCTGTTGTCCTGATTACATTTAACTTAGTCACCCAACATCGGGCCTTATTAACCATTTATACTCCTAAAGTTTAAATAATTTGCACTTTTAACCTTTGTATTGAAGACCTTAAGGAAGTAAAACCTACAAATAATCAAACATGTGAGTGTTAAAGTGATATCTCAGAACACAGGTCAGACTGGGGGCCTGAATGAAGATATGTGCATGAACAGAAAGGTGAAGAGCTTTTGAGGTAAAAAAAGAATAAAACAAGGAGGAGTGCTCAGTAGCTCCTAGCCTCGAGCAAGTAAGTTCTAGGGGTGTTCTACATCTAGTACCCTACACCACCAACTGTAAACCATTTAACCTAAAGCCCACTACACTTTAGAGCTTGTAATAGTTCAAACATCAGACTACCCAAGGCCTTGAGGCTGAAGAGAAGAAAATAAAGACTGGCCTGGATGATACAAATGATAAAAAACAGAGAACCCAAGAAAGCCTTGGAGACCCAATGGTGAAAAGATGCAAATGAGCTAAGTTTGGGGTAGAGCTAGAAAGCTAATTGTAAAGAATGTGAGATACCAAAGGATGAGTAGTTGAGGGAAGAAAAGAAGAAAAAGATGTATGTTTTGGGTAAATTGAGGCCCAAATGACCTACTCAACTACCCTTTACCTAAGCCATACATTACAAGTTAGCAAAGTAACCATTTTGATCTTAGCGCTTGTCTTTCCTACTTAGTAGTGGAGAGCATCATGGACTAACAAGCCTATGGAGGCCTCACCAAGTGAGTGAGATATCCCATTCCACTCATATTCATCTAATTTCATCTGAATTTCAATTGATTAGAAAGGAGAGGCTACGCACACACACTTAAGAAATGTGGTTTAGGTTGTTCAACTTATGATTGATTCATTATGTTTGAAAAATTTGTCTTGAAGTTTTCTTTGTCTGGCATGAAGGTGAAAGTCTTTGAGGCAAATTATCATGCAAAATCTCAATACATGCTTAATAGAGAAAAGATTGAAAAGAGTACAACCATTACTCGCTTTGGAGTATGTGGGCAAAATACTAACTTGTAGTGGAATCGGTTAGGAGTACTTAGGTTAGCCTTTTCTAATGAAAACATAGTGATGATCTACCATTTTGAAGCTAACTAAGCACTCATTTTAGTTGTTTTCATATCTAACCCCATAAATGTGTGTATTTTGTAGAAATGAAGAAAATAAGACAAGAAGCAATCAAAATGGTGAAGAAATAAGGAAGATGGGCTGAAAAGAAACCCATGGTCACGACTTGAAACACTCACGATCGCGACCGCAAAAGATCAAAGTTGTGACCTCAAATAGCTAATACGCAACCTCTATAGTCAAAGAACTCCAATTCTATGCAAAGAAACCTCCTGAGAGGTCGCGATCAGTCACCACTGTGAAATAGCCTATTTTGACTTCATCTCTAGTATAATCAATGGTAGACTATGGAAGCTATCTCTCTCTCGTTGAGGTCAACTAAACACTACTCGCCGAGACAAAGGTGACATAGCCCAATTTTTTTATTTTCGATTCGGGGCTCATTTTTTGCCTTCCAATTTTCAAAGGTAAATATATATGACACTCTTCTTTGATTTAGGTTCAAATCATAGAAGGAGGCTCTCCCTTGTGGTTCCTCCTCTCGAGTTTTTTTCCTTCTAGGCTTAGTTTCGCTTTTATTAGATTAGCTTATTTTGTGAGATTGTCAATTGGAAGGTCACAATAAATACAACTCAGAGCAAACTATTTGCTGAGTCAGGGTTCCGCACCATTCAAGGCTTACAAATTGCTTTTGTATTTCTAATTCTTTAATTTATGTATTTTCATGTTTATCTTATATATGAATTTGTGGATCTTACTAGTTAATATGTCAGGCTAAACATCTATAGGGTTGATTATCAAATATGGTGTTAATATTTGTATAATATTTGATTGATTGGTTTGTATATGCTTGATTTGTTGTATTTAGTGTTAGATCTATGGATGATTATGATTCTAATTGATTGAATTGATCTGTATTTTTAACAAGGGTATTTTGGTGACATGTGAATCCAAGCCCTTAAATGGTTCTAATTCTCTCTTAAGGTGAGATTTAATCACTGAAGGCCAGAATAACCTAGGTTAAAGAATCTGAAATTAGAAAAGTCTAGTACTAGGTGAATTTCTCTAGGAGGGGACATTAAGTACAATAAGGACAAGAACGAATAAAGGACTAATCCCGGGCTTAGTCCAGGTTACTCTATGGTAAGAACGTAATAGTGACCAATAGAGTGCCTTAGGAAAAATGCCGTTGAAAAGTATTGTATTAGCGACCTAGAAGGACATAACCGTGAATAGGAAGCTAATACAAGAAAACACAGCGAACACAAGATGGATCCTCTACTAATTCCAGGACCAACTCGAATATAGATTCAACTAATCCAGTTTTTAAAAAGACAAAAATACAAACACCAGGTGGTAATCAACCCTAATTCTCTACAAGCCGTTTTTCTTGTATATAAGTTACCTGTGCAGATTCTCATAGGCCATTAATTGTTTTTGTTTAGTTTTATTTTAGATTAGTTTAGTAATTTCACAATCAAATCATTTAGAAGCTCAAATAGTGAATTAATCAAGTAGTCGAGGTAATTAACCTCTTGAAAAACCTTCTATACCATTGTGGGAACACCTGGCTCATAATTGAAAACCACTTTATTACTCGAGGCTTACAGATCATGTTTAGGCGGTTTGACCATAACATTTTTGGTAAACCATCGCTTTTGGCGTAAGCTGAAAATGGCCTAACAAAGCCTTATATATTTCATCCTCTGCTTCGCGCTATTTATGGAAACCAATCCCACGCTTTATACCGTTGAAAAACGATCGTGGAACCTTCTTCTAAGAATCACGGTGAAATCCCTCATTCTAATTTTGAGCCTACATTGGAACAACAACTACAATCACTGGAACAACTGCTAAAAGGCTAGTAGGAATCCCATTAGCAACAGTTAGCCTCTTTCTACATGAGATCAATGTACCTAACGTGAAGAAAATGCCGCTACAGAACACTCCACCACCACCCCGCCTGGGTGAGCCTGCAGTGCCCCGCAACCCAGTTGAACCACGCATAATTTCTCCTCACCACCTCACCCAACTCAACCCCCGTCAACGCTCATCAAAATGATTCCTCCCACTGAGAAACATAGATCTCAGATCACATAATTTGGTGATCTACATGTCTCCGGCCCTCCTCGTTTCGCATTCATGAAATAAGATACTCTACCGCACTGGTCTTACCAAAATTCCAAAATGTATGACGCTTCTTGAAGATCCTTTGACTATCTTTATAGATTTCTGCATCATGAAACATTGCAGATCGGAAAATGACGCCTTACAAAGCCTTCCATCCAACCTAGTCACAATATCATGGAGCCAACGTCATCATCTTCCGCATCTTATCTGAAAATTGAATCAATACGCGGTATCATAGAGAAACAAAGATTTAATTTTCTCACGTTGATGGGACGAATCAACATCAAACATCATCAATGGAAGTAAGCAAGGCAAGTGGGTTAAAGTGGAAGGTAAAGCACCCAGCGCTTAGCCTTAACCCCAAACAAGTCAAGCCTCATGATCATCCATTCAGCGCAGGAAGAGTCATCTCGTCCTAACACCCAGCTCATTTGCACCCAGATCCCGCACAATCAATGACTTGAGGTGTCTCAGTGGTTCAAGATACACTTTGGTATTGATATGATCGTTGTAACTAAATCACAGCCACACATCGTAATGGGCATACTGTCGGAACAAAGTGGTATGGGCCTACAAATGCAAGACAGAAGTGGAAGAATGTCATGAAAAGGATCCAAGAGCTCATTGACTGGTAACACACTGCAAGGTTTAGAACAAAGTCATATAAACTGGTGGATGGTTTGAACACAATTCACGCTTGCCACTTCCTCATCTGCATCACTCGAATCTTCATGGTCTGGTGGTTTTAACCTCAGGCGAAAGACGCAATAAGGAGCCAACCTGTGATTCGCAGTATCATAGTGGGCGTTTGACATCAACTAATGAACGTTATCGATTCGTATACTATTGAACTTCAGCGCAAGAGGATGGCGAACATGAAGAGGCCGCCACCATTATCACCACAAACTCGACCAGTGATGTGATACTAACATCGTCATCGGTCACCAAAATTCAAGTTCAATCGTTTCGGGGTATCTTTACGGGCCGTAATTAATTCATGGCTTACCTGAGTGCATCCACCACTGGCGGATCAATACGTACTTAACTCCTACGTGCTTCAATTATCTATGCCTCATGATACTTACTCTTCACCTTTTGGTCAAAACACCTGGTTGAAACGTAATATTTATCGTCCTACAGCGCTACTCACCCTTCACCATGATACGGTTTGGCCTTCCCGGTAGCCATAAGCCCGGCTATTATTTAATCTGCGAGGCGTTAATGGTCGAACTTGATCGCACGCCAATCACTGGGAAAATAGAATTGCTAATTTCGAGGCTGTGGATCGTCGCTTCCCGTCCGTTCGGCACGACGAACACTTCGCATCCTTTAATGCTGGCACGTGCACTTGATTCATGTGATGAAGAACGCCCTCTTTACCACAAATGCTAAGTTTCGACTCACAGCAAGCTTCAAAAGAGGAGACCAAAGATCAGAATCTGCATAGGTCGCAACAAATAAAGATGTTGAGACATGTCAATCAATTAGTAATCCATAGTCGAGGCCCATTTTTCCGAGCACAATGATTACAAACGCAGATCTCACAACCAAGATCCCCCACACTATCCTGACCTGGCCCTGAATAAAAAGATCCTGGAGTATCTCTCTCTGTAAGAATTCACTTTTTCTTATCACATCCAGAGAAGTTTTATTTGACATCTTCAAGATGGTCCGCATGGGCAGATATGCCTAGTATTTTTCCACTTCGTCAAAGACTTATTCCAAACCTCAAAAGAGGAAACCAGTAATAAGAGAAATTGCGCTATTTCAACGGCGGTACTGCAAGTCATAAAGCAGAAGTCACAAACTCCTTGTCGCGGTCACAGAGAGATCTTAATAATTGTTCGTTGGCCAACATAGCACTAGCCCTTAAAAAGAATGGCAATATAAAATACATTCTAATTTAAATTATGCTTCATCGAAAGACAAGTTTCCTCTCATGCGCATCTTTTAGATAGTAGATGCAACAACATGTCATGAGTTGTTATCCTTCTATCACTATACTCAGCAACAGACAATGATGTTCTTCCTGATTTAATCACTTCTGTTATGAACTCAAATTGGTTATTAATATCAGTCGAACATTACCATAAGTTTGTTGAAACTCGTACCTACAATGCCAAAAACTTGTATCGATTGGATCGTGGAGATTTTTTTTTGCATTGTTTGTCTTGAACTCACATCTTTGAAACTCAATTTAAGGCTGGCACAACATCAAGTGCATAGTCAACAAGTAATAAAGTGGATTATAAGTCTAGATTTAATTTTGCATCATTGAGAAAATTTGAAAGACTACACTTACCATCGCCAACATCATCACTATTTGAACTTCTAATCTTGATGTAATTAGACTAACAATCTATAACTGGAAGAAAAGGGATGTTAATTTTTCTTTAAATAAAAGAAGATTTGTAATTCAAAGATTTATGCCTCACCAAGATTTAATAATAATGGGAACAGATCATGTTATGATCATCAATCGTAGCCATGATTTTAAAAAACAAATATAATCGCTGTTTTGAATTATGGATTGGTCCAAGAGCATAGTTTATGTGAGGCCTTGAACACTTTCCAAAACTGATAACATTTCACTATCTCAATCATATCTCTAAATCAAGTCAATGGGTTTGTTCAACTACTTTTAAAGATTCTGATCATTCTTATAATGGGGTTATTTTTCCGTTTAATATCATGTTCAGCTTAGTGATTTGAATAAGCTTTGTCCCCATGCATTATGCACATGTTTCTTCAAAGTAATTCTATATTCTCACTGCAATTTTAATGCAATGAATCAATTCTATAATAAAAGAGCACAAACATTTTATCAAACCGAGATGAAACTCCTGGGTACAAACGTAACAAACTCAAAAATGGTCCATTCCTTCGAACACACTTCTCGCTTATCACCCAAAAGGGAACCTTGAAGTCAAAGGTTAGAACATCAACTATGATTCCTCAAATTAATACTTAGAGTTCATTAATTCTAAACATATCAATCTAACATACCCTCTACATATCATTTTCGTTTCAGAACCAATTTCATAACACTATATCCTGAACTGAGTATATCATATATAATTTTCTATAATGGCACTAATTAGATTGAGCAACTGGACAAGGCTCAAATAGTGCGGTCAACCCTGCTTATCGGGGTTTCGAGACTTTGCGGTACGCACCGGCCAGACTAACCCAAACAGGTACTGGTTTACAACCCGCTACATCACCGACTTCTTCATTAAGGCAATAGTTTTGTAAAATAATCAGTTAAAATTATCAAGCGAATTCTAAACACGGCATGTCCTGAGCTTAACTCAATCATCACAAAGATCAAATCTGTAGTGCGCCAGCAGGAAACAAAAGAAAATCAGAAAGACCAAGTAAAATCTACATGTGGTCATAAAATTTGTCCGCACTTTCGCAGGCTGCGAAATTCCAGAACCCGCTTCCCGCTGGTCCTTTGCCCTTTCTGACTAAGCCACTCCACCTTTGTTATGATTTTCCCATTTTTACCCTTCATATATCATGGGTATTGAGGACACTTTTGTATTTTTGCTGACTTTAAGCACTATCTAAGCTCAAAACAAATATTGTACAAAAACTAACATTTTTCTGCTGGAAGAGAGATAGTGTTGGGTGGGAGTTTTCCCGCTTGTTTTTCTTTGCCTTCATTTTCTCTCCCTTTCTTCCACTTTCTTCACGCTTCTCTAAACACCCTCAGAATGACAACCAAGGGATGGTCATAAACTCTCCTTTATCCTGCAGTTATGGCTACCACATAATTTTTAGGTAAATGATGGATTTCTTTGTTTTTAACGCAAGGCATTTATTTCCATTAATGTTTATATATCTCATTCTAGGTTTAAATCTCCTTTATATCTACCTTGATCGATCAAAGATTGCACCTTAGGTTTAGTGGATGCTTATCATAGATCCACGAGATTCAAGAAGCTGCACTGATTACACGTAGGTAGATCAAGGAGATATGTTTTCATACGGAGCATTAATGTCCAATAAATTATATTTCAAAAGGAAAAATTATCGTGGTTTAGTTTTTATAATAAACAGCAGATCCGTCTGAATTAATTTATAGGCTGCCTCCCAACGCGAGAAAGAACCAAGACCTCTCATTTACTCCAGACCTCACAACCCCAAAGAGCTCAATGCTTGGGCATAAAGTTCATTTTATTTCAGCTTTATTTTCTAATTTGGAAAGTTCATTCACCTCCACTCGTTTTCAACACCCCTAATCCAAAGTAAATTCACCTTTTAAGCCAACCCGCAAATCGCTTCATGAAGAAAAACTCATCCCTATGGTTCGACTTTGAGCCACTATACTGCTGAAGAATCATGCTGGGCAACAAAGTAGGAGGAATTGTTATAAATTTTGGTTGGATTCCTAAGATAAACCATTTAGCACACGAATCAAATGGTAAAGGCTACGGATATACCTTGTTGGGCAAGTAATGCACTGTTGAACTCATGATCCACTCTTACAAGCATTGGTGAACTTTCATCCCTTTTGTCTTTTACTTTTAAATTCTCACAAGAGTTCATCATAGATTGATCTAATTGGCAAGTATTATCCATATACAATTTTTTTATTATTCTAGCTAACAATAACCTTTTGTAGCTCGGTTTTTGTTTCCATTTGTTTTGTGTCATGTTCAGAGTTTATGTACCATTGGGATAGGAACATAGCAGGCAGGTTAGAAAGGATCAAGGCCCCACATGAACAAGGATGTGAAGTGAGTTTGAACACTAGTCAAATGGAGCCTCCACTTGAGGAACAACAGAGCCAACAGGGGGTATAGAGGAATCCTAATGCATATGGATCAATGAGGGATCATATACATCCTCCATGCGAGGCACCTCATGCATCACTCAGGAAGATATATGATTTGGTCAAAACCCTACTCCTATACCTCCCGTCCCAACCTTCCATGGAATGAAAGTCAAAACTCCATACACACATCCGGAGCTTTCAGGAGGCATGCAACACATTTAAGGAGGGTGTCACCGATATGGACCTAATAGAGGTTGGGTTCTTCCACCGACTCAAGGACAAGGCAAAAATATGGCTCAACTCTTTAAGGCCGAGGTCCATGCAGGCTGAATTTTTGAATAAATTCTTCTCAAAGACCATAGAACCAATAATAGTTCAAGAGGCGATTTACAATCTTTAAAGACCATGAAATGAGAAATCTCTTCCAGTGGTTTGAAAGGTACTCCAGAAACCATCAATGCATGTCCTCACCATATTGATGCAGTATGGATGCCAACTCACTTCTATACAAATGTCCTCACTACAGCGCTTCTGTCGAAACTATGTGTGGAGGGGACTTCATGAGTAAAAATCTAGAAGAAGCCATGGACTTCCTAAATTATGTTGCAAAGACATCTAAAGCATGGGATGAACCTAACCCTAGAGAGGCAGAGAGGATGAGACTTGTAGCTAATCAAAGGGGAGGCTTGTATTCACTCCCGGAGGACATGGAGATGAAAGCAAAGCTGTCCACCTTGGCAAGAAGGTTGGAAGTGCTAGAAATGAGAAATCAACATGAGTAATGTACAGCTGAGCTTAACACTACTACCCAACCAAATGCTTCATTTGGGTTACCTATCGGGCACCAAGGAGAGTATCGCTTAACCTGTTCTTTCCAAATGAGGGAGATGATGATCAATGCTTGGCGGGTTGTGGCCAATACAAGCCATCAACCAATGCCCCATATAGCAACACATATCCCCAATTGAGAATCATCCACTTCTCGAGAAACCAAAGCCTCAAGCATATGTACCCCCGGGAAGAAGAGAAGATGGTTCTTCATTCAACCATAGCCGCCAATTATCCTGCCCCAGCCGAGTAAGCTATAATGAATTTGAGCAAAGTGGTAGGCAGTTTTGTAGAAGAACATAAGGCAGTAAATACTCAGGCTAACCACAGGATTGATATAGTAGAAAGCACACTGAACAAAAAGATTGAGAACCTGCAATATGATTCGCCAAAAATTTGAGACAATCTGTTAAGATCTCACTTAAAGTTGACAAACCGTAAGAAAGCAGTGCAAGAAAAAGGAAAGTTCTCCTCTCAGACACAACCCAATCCGAAGGGAGTGCATGAATTGAGCTCTTCTAGTGAACCACCTCCCAAAGATGCACGGTCAGCAGAATCACTTAAGGAGGGTAAAGAGGTCAGTGTACCTACCCCCAAAACCAAAGGTATATGCCAAGAGGCAAAAGTGAAGTCAAACTGCAGAGGAAGTGACCAAACAAAAAGTAGTGAAAAAGAGCACACCCCCACATTTTCTGCAAGAACTAAAAGCCAAGAAAAGGCCATCAACTAGGTTGAATTATTAGAGGTGCTAAGGTAGGTGAAGATCAACATCCCCCTGCTTGACATGATTAAACAGGTCCTAACATATGCCAAATTTTTAAAGGACCTGTGCACAGTGAAGAGAGGGTTAAACAGAAAAAGCGCCCCATCACCAAGTTAGTGCCATCATCCAAGAAAGACTCCAAAGGAAGTGACAAAGAACCTCTCTGCCATTCACTGCCCTCGATAAATATCGGGGGAACTCAGGTAAAGAAGGCACTCGCACTGAGCTGAAGGTCGTCAACTCAATTTATCTTTAATGCATGCCAAATGGTTTGGGAGAATTGAAACCCACTTCCATCACTTCTTCTGTTCCTAGTAGATAGATATGTGAAACCTCAAGGGCAATCGGGAGGATGGGCATATGGACAAATTCATTATCCTCAGATTTCAGAGGCCGACACAACACCAACATGGGAGCTAATTATGCCTATAATCCTTAAGACCACGCTTAGCCACCTCCAATGCGATCATCAATTGCCTAAATGGAGTTATGCAACTTACATTCGAGAACATGACTCAGAACTAATATCTTCCACTGAAGCAGCTTATTATAAACCAGGTCGAAGGTGGTCCCCAGGAGGCTCGATAACGATATTATTTCGATATGAATAAGTCGAGGCAAAGAACAACCTAGATGTGGCTGATTGAGAGTCATTCAGATTTGTCTAAGAGTTGCAGAAACCCATGAAATATGTGTCAGATATGGGCCATAGAGAAAAAAAGAAATTTTACCTTGTTGATCGAGGAAGGAACCAATGAACCAAAAAATTTGATCTTAAACCCCACTGAGACCAAATATGCATAATTAGGAAGAACATGAGCAAGGCCTTAACACATATCCCTCCCGCCTAGTACTTCAAAGGAAAATAAATTCATTGACATCCTCAGGGAGAACAAGCACGCTATTAGGTGGAAAATTACTTACCTAAAGGGAATTAACCCAACAACAGACATCAGCATCATTTGGAGGATAAGCAAATCAATAAGGCGTACCGTAGAGGAGATCAATCCTCACACGGCGAGGTGGTATGCACAAGTCCCAAAATTTCTACAAGCTCAACACTCATTTCGCACCACATCCGATAGCATCGTATCCAACCTGTGCCAGCCCAAAAAAATCGTGGGTAATTATCATGATAACAGAAGGTAGAGAAATGCCCAACTGCCTTACCACCGGTCGAGGGTATGTAAATAATTATAGAAGTGTTAAATAAGGTGATAAGGATCACTCCCTTCTAATTCTTCATGAACAGTTTCTAAAAGAATTTCGCCACCCCTTACGGCTTCTAGATGAAGTATCCAAAGTACTCCCGCATTGGAGACCATTTACAGTAAGACCAGAGAAGACCACTCATCCGCCCATTCTAAGACACATGCCTACGCGAGAGACGCCCGACCTATGTAATGCTCCTGCCACAGACTCCAAAGGATGCATGTCAGATCTCTTGATTTATGAGTAGGAGCACACACTGAGAATTCATGGATGATATTACGCTTACTGAGGGAGCTACACAAGCCATCAACTTGAAACTGGTCCCGCATGTGCATCGAGAGTGCCTGTGTCGAATCAAAAGTGTCATTTCATGGTCAACAAAGGAATTGTGCTGGGACATATCATATCCAACTAGGGAATTGAGGTTGACAAGGCAAAAATTGAGTTGATTTCCAAACTCCCTTCTCCTACAAATGAAAAACAGTAGGCGCAATTCCTCAAGTATGCGTTTTTATAGGAGGTTCATTAAGGACTCTCAAAATCGCTTAAATCTTATGTGTTTCCTGAAAAGGGACGCCTAAATTTGCATGATGAAGATCGTTAAAGAGCTGAGGAGCTCAAACCTACTACCATCGCGCCGCAGTAAGGGCCCCCAACCGTAGCGCCTGGGGTTATGTGCGGATGCAAGGTGATCTTCCATCATGTGAGTAGTTCTCGGGTCAAAGAGAAGAAGGAAACCTTTATGATATACTATAAGCAAAACATTGAATGAAGCTGCTATGAATTATGCCACCAATGAAAGAACTGGCTGGTAAAAGAGGCTCATGCCTCGATACTTCGTGCATACTGTGGGCTCCTGGAAGGTCATATAATTTTCTTACAACAACATTCTGGCCAAGTACCTTCTCACTCAAGAAAATGCCAAAGCTCTTTGTGGGCCCTCCTCCTTCAAGAATTCAACCCGACGGGCTGATAAAAAGGGGGTGGAGGAACATTGTTATGATCATCTCTCGCGACTAACCATAAAGACACAACACTCACAACCCTCCACAATATTGAGTTTCTCTAAGGAGTCCCCTCGCGTTATCAGGAAAATGCCCCATGGTATGCTCACATTGCCAATTTCGTGCAACAGAGAAATACCTTCCACCCTGACTGAAGGCACAGACAAGAAGTTCTTTCTTGCAAAGATCATCTTAGCTGATTGGGAAGAACCGCTTTTGCTCAAATATCAGGCTGAATGGCAATTAAGATGTGTGCTTGAGGAAAACAAAGGAATACTGAGCCACACATGAGAATGAATGAGGTCATTTTGCTTTCCTGCACATCAACACAATATGCCATAACTGGGTTCTATCGCCTTCTTCAAGGATGCCCACAAAATATGCCAAGAGTTTCATAAATGCTAAAGATTAGGGAAAATATCTCGGCCACATGATGCTCTAAACCCAATTTTATGAAGGATTTGTTCGAAGGTTTCAGGGTATCGACTTTGATGGGCCATTCCCTCTTCCTTCGATACCTCAGCGTGGAGTCGACTATGTGTCGTTGGGTCGGCGTTGCTCATAGAGCGTGCCAGATCACAAGGTGGTGTCAAACTTTGAAGAAATATTTTCCTCCGCATTCAGTCCCAAAGATTATCACGACTCCGAGGTTCACTTCGCAACAAACCCTTTCTCAGAACCTCCTAACTAAATACGCGTCATGCATAAAGTGGCCACCAGACCACCTCGCACTGCTGGGTCGTCGTAGCTCGCTGGGCAACGAAATCAAAACCATATCGATGAAAGCAAGGAACCCAAATGTAAAAGACCTGCCTCTCAAGTTGCTGGGATTCTCAGGGGCATACGTAATGTGTACCTTTAAGACCATTCTTGGAATGTCGTCGTATTGCCTAGTTTATGGTAAGGCATGCCACCTGCCTATGGAGATTGAATATAAGGCATGGTGGGCCATCAAAAAGCTAAACCTCAGATCGGGACGTAGTCATTTAAAAGAGTCCTAGACATCAATGAATTGGAAGAATTGCAAACGATGCTTACTTGAACTCCAAAATTGCAAAAGATGTATCAAGAAATGGTACAGATCAAATTATAACCCGCAAAACTTCAAGCACGGGGCTCAAGTATTGTCAGGAGGATTCCAAGCTCCACCTCTTTTCTCGGGCAAGCTCAAGTCGAGTGCACTGAAATTCATTCATCATCCACGAGTCATCCTAATGGATGGAGTTGACTGCTTTCGATTCAAGGGGGCGGCAGAATATTCAGTCGATGGGCGAGAGGTTAAAAGTAGTATTGATTCGCGTGCGAAGTAGGTGTACCGGAATCAACAAAATTTGTATCCTAGGGTTCCTATTGCCGTAGCCAAGCTACTGCAGTATAGTGGTCTAGGGTTGAACATGGGGATGGGTTTTCTTCGTGAGAGAAGAGTTACAGTGGATTGAAAATGGTGTTTACTCTTTGGATTTTAGGATTTGTGTAAAAACAGTGTGTGAGAATGGCTGAGAATTGGAAATAAATCGAAATAAAATTCAGAAGAGAACTCCTTGAAGTCTCGAGCCACTGAGTTGGGTTCTAGGGCCTCCCAACATGTCCTCGGGTTTTTCCTCGCGTTAGGGAGGATGACTATAGTCATTTCGACAGGATCTTCATTTAGCTTTAAAACCTAAACCTAAATTTTCCTTTTTGAAAGACAACAACATTCTGAGGTATATGGGCTCCTGAGGGTAAGAACACCTTCCTAACCTACCTTCAATAACTAATAGGAGACAAACTAAGCGGTATCGGTGGATTTAGTGATAAGTATCCGGTGAACCCAAGCTTGCCAAATACAGTTAGTGAGGGCATGCCTAGGAAGTTGCAACTTAAGGTCGAAGTAGGAGCATGAAATACCTATAAATGCTTACATGAAAAGCGAGAACAGCCATCCTACCTCGAAAATGGCATAGTAGCCTTCCTTGAGGATGAGGGGTTTAATGAACATCCTTGATTTGTCATCATCGGGCGTTTGGCTACCCAAATGCGAAAATGAAGAAAAGGGAGAAAATCACCCGGTAGCGATCGAGAAGGAAGCTTTGTACTTGATTTTATTGAGTGATTGATGGGTGAAAGATTGATTGATGTTACAAGCAAGAGTGAGCTTATATAGGTGCTCGATGTCGAGAGTACAAAATGTGTAAAGGAACCAAGAATTACATCAGAGGCAGGTATGCGAAACCCGCAGCGGGTGCGATCGTGCGAAGTGCGGGGAGGCGATGTTGCGAAATTTAGCGACCTGCTTGAAATTTCACTTTGCCTTCTTTCTCTTTTGCATTTTTGCTCCAAATCTCCTTTGATTCGATCGTGCATCTTCGAATTCAGCTTGGGTTCATCTTGTTTGAATCGGATTGAAGATAAAGAGGTATTTGGCCTGCAAAACTACTAAAAATAGCTAAAGTATGGTCATTAACAATGGGACCTCGATGTATCAATTGGGTTATTTAAGTTGATTAGTACACAAAAAGTGCTTAAAAGCACACCAATAACGGGGCTCAAATAGCACTATTTTGGGTATTAATCCTCCCAACCTGACACATTCTTACGATCCCTTAGCAATGATAAAGAAGGAAGATCATGCATCTTATGTATGCGAGTGTCTGTTCAAAAAGTGTGCGTATAAGTAATGCCTTACCCTCAATATGAAAAATTGGGACACTGCATAAAAACCAGCTTGGAAGAATGAGTGCCATACAGGAACAAGTTTCAGAGCAGTGTTTATTCCAAGGAAATCAACCTGAACTTCCACCAAAATCTAAGTGTTTAGGTGATCAGTTTTTACCCGATAGGTATTTAGGCTACTCTCCCCCACGACCCAGTACGCATTTACCTGATGTGACTGACCTAAATCAGATCAGGTTCCACTCTTATTTCACTTTATTATGTGTAGTTGCAATGGTGAGAGCTGTTCCACCAAGTCAGTGTAGCGAGGATCCACCATTGACTCCTGACTGACTAAGGTTTAGGGCATCGAGTCAAAAAGGATCTTTCCAACAGTAACTCTGTAGGTTTCACCGGACTTGAATGATTTCGAATCCAGCACCTACAACGATAAACTCCTCCCATCCACCCTTATTGACAGCATTCAGTCGGTGGCTCTGACTTGATTAGTTTAGACACCGAGCTTTAAAGGCTTTAACGTGAGCCATGTTGGGCCCAGTGCTGGGTTTCAAGGCAAAGCGAAATCATTTGCTTTTCTAATTTCTTTTCTTTTCTTTTCTGTTGGAAGACTTCATTGACCTTCCTCATGGGAACCTTAACCTGTATAGGCAGTCAACGAAGCTAAGGCGGTTTACGAAGTAAAAAAAAAAAATGTGACTTCCGACTGATAATGAAAGCGCGTGCCTTTGTGTGTGGTTCCAGCTAAAGGTGGATGAAAAGGTTGAATACTTTCGAGGACTTCAGCTAACCATCTACTTAATCATATTGAACATTGCTTTGTGGATGGTATCATCTGATTACTTCAACGCCAACTTACGGGAAAGGCGAGAATCCTGAAAAATTTGAGGCTAAAAGAATTGATTTGCGAAAGTGTAGCAAAATGGGTTGTATGATATATATGATTAATTTCACCATTCGGCCTTCAAATGAAGGATCTGTTAAGCCATTAACATAAGAAAGCTATGGGCTTTCTTTGGCAGGTGGTACAAGCGAAGCACAATCAGCGGTATGAACATGCTTCAACGCTAACTCTCTCCCCCGACCCAGTATGCCATTGTCCCTAGTAATGGGGTGCCGGTCGGAAAGTTAGTGGAGAATTAGTGCCTCGGTCGGTGGGCGATGGAAGAATCGTCCTTAGCACGGGCGGGTGAGTCTTTCTGCTTAGGAGGAGTGGCTGATGTTACTACGGTACCGGTCTGAGTAAACTCAAGCTAGTGATCTTAAAGATCATTAACAAATTGAAATTTAACACAAACAAACTAAGCAATTCTATTATAGCTAGTGACTTGAGTTCTTTGTGAAGCCACTCCGGAAATGTGTAGCACGGGAGACTTTCGCAGGAGTCCGGGAGGAGAACACTCGTTACAAGTGTGTTGCCTGACATAGGGCTTCACTCTTGCCACGATGACAGCCGAACCTTTATTATCATTTGGGTTAGGCGGTCTCTTGAACCATTAGGGGTGTGTGATGGTGATGGGCCGTCCAGTCCATCTTGATTTGAGCTTGCGGGAAAAGGTGGGAGTTTGGAGTCGTAAGTAGGACTTGGTCCCCACGATTGAAGTTCTTCAGTTATGAGCTGATCATGCCACTTCTCTTTAATTTATCCTTATAATTTTAAATTGAAGTAGGCGTCATTACAACTCTTCTAACTCATTGAGATCGAGAATCTTTTTGGTAGCTCTTCATTATCCGGTCAAATTTCTTTATTGCGGCCACGCCTTATATTCCAGTTTCCACGGGGCGGGTGGCATGCACTTCATAAACTAGGCGATAAGGGGACATTAGAGATGGTCTTGTATCTTTGTTCTATGCCCATGGAATCCAGAAGCTTGAGAGATGAAAATCGCCGCATTTTGAGTTCACCACTGTCAATATAGTCTTGAGTTTTCATTGGCTAGCTACATGGCCACTAGTACGAGATGTAGTAAGGGTGGCCACCTTGTGTTTGACACACCATACTTGGATAGGAGATTCTCAAAAGGTTTGTTCTTAAATGTGAACCTCCATCACTAAGTATGGCTTTGGGAACTCAGATCTGGAGAAAATATTTCTCCTTTAAGAATTTGTCTGATCTTGTAGTATCTTTGCCCTGCAGCCTTTGCTTGACCAGCCGACACATAGTCAACTCCACGAGAATGTAAGTATATCGAAAGTGAAATGGTCCCATGAAGTCGTGCCCCGAATGTCAAATAACTGACTTGGCAGAATGGGGTTCGATTGGCATCATATGGCGACGAGAGATTTTTGTACTGGCATTTGTTGCATTGTTTGCACATAGTATAGGCATCCTTAAACAAGGAAGCGGCCAATAGAAACACCTTTGCCCCATTGCTATTTTCTTGACGAAATGACCTCCGAACAACGTCATCGTGGTGTTGCAGTATCCACTGGTTGTTCTCTTTCGGCACACACTTTACGATTGTTGGTCGACCTGATATTTAGTGAAATAGGGTTCTTCCCAATAGTAGGAGTGGTTTGCATGGAAGAACTTCTTGTCTGTCTTTCATTTGTTGTAGCACTCTGTTATAAAAGTTGGCAATGTGGGCAAACCAAGGGCATTGTCCTGGTGAGTAGAGACTCCTCGAGAATTCTTCATAAATTGGAGGGTTATTGAATTCATTGTGTGCTATGGTTAGTCTGGAAAGATGATCAACAACAACATTTTCCACACCATAACATCACGAGAATCTATGAGTTGAACTCTGTATTGAAAGACCCATCTGATAAGCCTAGCCTTTGGCATTTTTCTTAGTGAGAAGATATTTCAAAGTGGAATGATCTGTGAAGATAATTATATTCACCCCTATCAAATATGCACGAAACTTGTCCAGGGCATAGGCTACTGCCAGCAATTCTTTCTCGGTGGTAGTGTAATTCCTCACGACTTCATTGATGTTTTGCTGGCATAGTAAACCACGTCGATTTTCCCTACGCTCTTTGTCAGAGTGCTCAAGCTATGAGTGCTTGCATCGCACATAACCTCGAAAGACAAAGCTGCCAGTTGGAGCCTCCTTATTTGTGCGGTGGACCAAATAAACTTTGACTCTTGAGCCTTTGTTGGCATTTGCATCCCTTCGAAACTTGGCATCTTTTTCTAGAAGCTTATAAAATGGTTTGCATTTTGAGAAGTCTGTATGAACCTCACCAGCAGAAGCCTGCGCGCCTAAAGAAATATCCTTCTGATCTTGACACGTGGGTGGGCGGTTTGGAAATCAAATCAATTTTGCTTTGTCGACTTCAATTCCTTTGCAGAAATAGTAATACTTAGGAAATATAATGCCTGGTGACAAATGACATTTCTCGAGTTCGGCCTAGGTTTCTCTATTTTGTCTGGAGACGATTTCGAGTTGATTAGGCACTCTAAACTCCCTCCATAGTCACGTAATATCATCCATGTAAACCTCCATGTCGCTCTGCAAATGCAGCTTGAAAATGATGAGCATACATGGCGAAATGTGGTAGGGGGGCATTACGAGAACCAAAAGGCATCCTCCTGTATGCATACGTACGAATGGGCATGTGAAGGTTATCTTTCTTGGTCCTCGCAGCAATCTCAATTTGGAAATATCACGAATAGCCATCCGGAAACAATAGAAGGGTGGCAGAAATCTCTCGGGCAGGTTGATCCATGAATGGTAGAGTAATCCTTAGTGTTACTTCATTTAACCTTAGATGTCGATGTATGCCCTCCCCGACGTGGTAAAGGGAGTGGGTATCTCTCTCCTTTCATTGTGTTGTAGTTACCCAGATTTCTTAGGCACTACCTGGTTCGGACTCACCCAAGTGCTATATGATATGGGGTATATGATGCCGGCTTGTAGCAGCTTTAAGACTTCCGCTCTAACCACTTCTTGCATATGTGGGTTCAGCCTTCTCTGTGGCTGCCTCACTGACTTTGCCTCCTCTTCTAAGTAGATGTGGTGGGTTACTTTTCTTCTTTGGTAATGCCTTAATTGATAACTCATTAAAGGGCTTGCTTATTCTCTTTGAGGATGTGTAGCAGGTTACCCTCCTGTGCAGTGCTGAGCGAGGATGAAATGACCACCGGACACTGCTCCTACTCTTTTAAATAAGCATCTTGACTCCACAGTGAGGTTTTGAGCTCAGTTTATGAGGCTCAACGATTTCCTCTTCGATTACCAAGCCAAAAATTTCATGTTTTCTTCTCGGTGTTCGATAACGGTTTCTGTATGAAGCTTCTGCTCTTACGCACACTCGTGACTCTTGATTGAGCTAACATCACGCATCCCCTGCTGATTAGGTTGTTCCTCCAGGATGGTGTCAATGATGCATACTTCTTCTGGGACATCTTCCACTGTTTGCATGTGCTTTTTACTTAGGTGGAAGATGTTGAGCTCAAAGGTCATGTTTCTGAAGGTGAGTTGGATGACACCATTTCTGCAATTGATAATTGCATTAGAGGTGGCCAAGAATGGTCTCCCCAAGATGATAGGTACATAATTGGCTGTTCTTTGATGGTTATGTCAAGTACTCTGAAATCTACTAGATAGTAGAATTTGTCCTTAATATCGAGACATCTTCAATGTCTAATTATTTTGATTGACCTATCGTGAGAACAATGTGATGGAGGTGGGCTTTAGCTCCCGACTGGTACTGTACATCGGAATAGGGAGGAGATTCACACTTACTCCAGGATCTAATAGTGTTAACTTTCTCATGCAAGTGCCTCATATACTTAAAAATGGTCGGAAACAACCGGATCTTTATATTTCTTTGGAGTCTTGCATTTGATAATGGCATTGACTTGTTGCGATCGGGAAGGCTTTCTTGTGACGAACAAGCCTCTTTTTCTTGTGCCGCAAGTCCTTTAAAATTTTTGCATAGGTGGGGAACTGCTTGATCATGTCAAGTAGGGGGATGTTGACCTTTACTTGCCTCAATACTTCTAACATTTTAGCCTGATTAATGGACTTCTTTTTAGCTTTTAATGCTTGAGGGAAAGGTGGGGATGCCTTATTTTTCTCAACAGTTTGCTTGATCACCACCTCCTCTGGTTCAGTCTCTATAGCTTCCTACAGATTACATTGCCTTGGGTCTTTGGCGTAAGCTCCTTGCCACTCCTCAGTGTGATGATTGCCTTAACCTCATTCATTTTGGAATTCGGGTCACTGGAGGAGCTCACTTCATGCAATCCCCTAGGGTTTGGTTGTGTCACAGGAAATTTCCTTTTCTTGCTTTATTCTTGGTTAGTTAACACGATGAGTGCTTGTGGTCATCTATTTTTTTTTTTTTGAGAGTGCAGCTGATATTTACGATTTTTTGAGTGAATTACGAGCATTCATCGTCTTGATATATTCCACAAAGTTACCCCTAATTCATTTATGCCAGTAGGTGTTAGATCGTAAAATTTATGTAGGATTCCTGTACGATGTAGCAAAGCTTCTGCGTGCATATAGTGGCTCACAAGGGTGGTTTCTGAGGGGATGAGTTTTCTTCGTACAAATGATTTCTGGTGCGAGGCCAAAATGGTGAATTCAATTTGGATTTTGGGATTTTGTAAAGCAGGGTGTAATGGTTGTTAAACTGAAATTAAATAAAATAAAATGTAAAGAAGTCTCTTAGTATCGAGGCCTCTTTTGGATTTAGGTTCTAAAGTTCATTGAGGGGTTCTCGGGTCCATTTCCTCGCGTTCGGGAGGATGACCTATAGTCATTTCCCGAACTGGATCTTCATTCAACTTTAAAAACTAAACCCTATGATTTTCCCTTTTTGAAAAACAACATTTATTGAACATTAATGCTTAAGACGGTGAAAACGTGCCTCACGATCTACCTCACATTGATAAATAAGAAAGCAACTAATGAATCTCAGTGGATCCAGCAATAAGCATCACTTGAGCCTAAAGATTGCCAAATATTACGATCGATGAAGGCTTTCGAGGAGTTCACAACCTAGAGTGAGAAATAGGAACACAAATGTGATAAAACTTGCGTTAAAAGCAATGAGAACCAATAGTTACCTTGAATCCACACTTTTGTGACCCTCCTCTTCAAGGAGAAAAGAGGTCTAGCCAACCATCCTTTGAGTTGTCATCTCGGTGTTTGGTGCGAAAGAAAAGGAAGAAAATGGGAGAAAAGGAAGCGTGGGGACTTGCCACCTGAATCTCTCTTGTGCGAGTGATTCATTGTTCTGGACATGACTCACAACATATACTATTGAGCAGGTAAATTACAAAAAAAAAAAACTGAAACTAAAAGCTATTACAAGGGCAAAATGGGAAGAAACAAAAAATTGAAACAAAAACAACAAAAACATGACAGGAGAACGATGGGCTGGGATGAATATCTTTATTTGGAGGCATGAACAATTCGCAGTGCTCTAATTTCCCTTGTATTTTACGCTCTTCTTTTCATACGGTCTCTCTAATTTGCAATCTTTGAGTTTGACTCGAATTCTTAGTGCTTGGATCGACTCAGCAATTTTGGCATAAATAGCTTGCGAGAACTACAAAATTAGCCCTGAATGAATCGATAGAATAGTAGGGACCTGTGTGCAAATTGGAGTTGATAGAATGATTAATACACAAAAGCACTCAGAAAGCCTACCTATATAATAAATAGGGTTCAAAATAACCTTTTGGCACCTGTAACACTGACCTACATTTGCTAGTCCCTTGGCAATGAAAGAAAAAAAGAAAGAGAGCATACTAGAAGCAAATCAAAGTATATTCCATGAAAAATATATTTCAAAGGTTGTGAATGAGTAATGCCTAACCACTAGTAAGAATCATCAAACCCTTACTTGATAACTATCTTGATAGAATGAATGCCATCACAATTGAGTATCAAAGAGCCTCGCTTCTTGGTGAATCAACTAGAGACTTCCACAGAGCCTAAGTGTTTGTTTGATCCCGGTTCTCATGATAAATTGCGAAGCTGCCTGATAAAGCTTCTTTGACTACCTCTCCCAGCAAACTACGCCTACCTGGGACACTAAGCAGCCTAAATGAATCAGGACCACTCTTATGCCAGGCTCTTTTTTGTGTTGTGAAGTGCGATGCTAAGGAATCGACCTCACCAAAGTCCATGTAGCAGGGGATCTGCGATGGCTCTGACCAATTAAGGCTTAGGGCACTGGGTCATGAGGTCTCAACCACTAACTCTTCGGGTTTCACCCAGGACTTGAATGATTTCGAGACTCCATCACTACAACTTGCTAAACTCCACACAGCTCACAGTGTGCTTGAGCACTAGTGGGTGCTCCCCGGCCCGGTTGGCTTAGAGACAGGGCTTTAAAGGCTTCAGCCATATCACCCCTCGGGCCAGGTAGCAGGTTTCAAGGCAAAGCGTTGCAATTTTTCTTCTTTTTCTTTTCTTTTTCTTTTTGCTTTTTCTTTTTCTCTTTTTTTATTTTGGAAGACACATTGGCCTTCTATTCACGGGGGTCATTAACCTATTAAAGGTGATCAACGAAACTAGGGTGAGTTATTCTGCGAGGCTTAGAAACTGGTAGTTTTCGAGGTTATTGAAGAAACGTGTGCCTGATATTGTGGTGTAGCTAAAGGTGGAAGAAAAAATGGTCGAAAACAACGAGAGTTCAACTTATTATCCACTCATCGAATATGGAACCAATCTAAAATCAATAGAAATTGGACAAGTTTCAATTTTCAAACCACGGAGTTAGCGGAACACAAAAAATTTGGAGTGCAAATGGGTCCAGATTTTTGAAAAGTATAAAAATTTGTATAGTATATGACTTCACAAAAGGAAAACCAGAAAGCCACTGAACATCACAAAATGGGCTTTCTCAAAATAATAACAAAAGCATAAATACATGCCACTTCCTTCGCTAACTCTCCCCCCCCAACTAAATGTCTCATTGTCTGCAATGGGGCTCGGATTGGAAAGTTATAGAAGGAAGTGCTACCTCCTTGATGAGATGTTCTCGTTATTGGATAGGAGACTTCACAAGCTTTCTATCGACACATTTTTCACTCCGTTTGGGCTTCAAATAAACAAGTTAGGAGAAGAAAAGAGAGGGAAAAAGTGACCAGTTAGAGAATTTTGAAAATTAAACTTTTATAATAATTTCAAAAGTGTTCTTTCTAGCTATATTTGGATTTTGCACTCTCTAAGCTTTCCAGCGATTTTTAAAAATTCAAAAACGAGTTCGAATGAAAAGTTGTAGTGAAAACAAAATTGGAGTAGGTTGCGAAAATTCGGAACTTGCGAAAATTCGCAGTGCGATTTTTTTTTTTTTATAAAAATAAAAAAAATAAAAAAAACAAATTTTTTATGTGAGAGAATTTATATATATATATATATATATATATATATATATATATATATATATATATATATATATATATATATATATATATATATATATATATATATATATATCATAAGAACAAATAATGCATAGTGCACGAAAAATCAATTTCGCAGCACAGGAATAGTACGGGTTGCGAAATTTTGTATTTTCCTTCTACTTCAAAATTAAGCAAGAGCACAAAAATAAACACAGAGAGAATTTTTAAAAAATGCAAAAAATGAAAATTGATACAAAGCAAGTGCTTAAAAATTAAAAAAAATCTAAGAAAGAAGAAACTAAAAAGAAATCAAAATAAATAATATAAAATAGAAAAGATGAAAACAAAAGTGGGAGATCATTGCTCCCCCAAACCAGTCCTCGACCTTTTGGAGAATTTCTTTGGAAGGCCAATTGGAGCTTAGAAATGCCGAGGTTCGGGTGCTCCGAATCTGAACGAGCACCCGAACCATCCACTATGCCATGCAGCGTGAGTGGCTGCCAATGTTTTTGATGTAATGGCAAAAGTTTGTACAGTTGCCACTAATTTCTTGAAGTTTTTACTTTCTTGATGATGGGTAGCATGAGCTTTGGGAGGCGGTGCTTAGTGTGGTGTCTTTATAGTGAAAGAAGGGTGCCTTTGGGTCGAGAAGCGGTGGGCTATTGATGGCTCGGGTAGTGGGTTTTTGGGGCTTTTCCCCTTCTTCCTTTCCATTACCTTCCTCACTCAACAAAGGAAGGATTTCTTCTTTTTTCTCTCATGGATAAATAGTAGCACAAATATCTAAGGATTCAGATAACCCCTGCTGTTGACACTGCTCCTCCACCATGGTGTCACTTAAGCACTCTTTCTCCGGATTTTCTTCCTCTTGATGAACATTTTCTTTGAAATGACTTTGAGTGATGTCTGCAGGTTGTCAAATTTATGATCATTTCCACTTTGCAGGTTGTCAAATTTCTTATCCATTTCACTTTGAAGCCCATCTAATTTTGGTCAAGAGAGTTCTCCAAAGTGTCAATTTCCTTATTGGCCTGGACATTCACTACCCTCTGCTCCTTTATGAAATTATCTACTAGTTTGCTCAAGTTCAGTATTGCTTGCTCAATTGGAGAAATTAACTGTGGTGGTTGTGGTGGCTGAGGAGTTGAGGTAAAATGTGGAGAAGCAGGAGGTGCATAAGTTGAGGGAACACTATAGACGGGTGCACTCATCCATTGGTCTCTATAGTCCCTCATAGTCTAGATGGGTTTGGATTTCTCTCAACTGGTTGCTGATTCTGCCATGGAAGGTGTCTGTAATCCCTCATGGACATATATGCACCATGGTTTCTCTCCCGACTGTATTGCTCTTCATGTGGGGGTTCGTTTGCTCCTGATTCAAACCCGATGAAACATGGATTCTGCCCAGCCAACAGGCGAAACAAAACAATCTGCGAGCAAAAATATATATATATATATATATATATATATATATATATATATATATATATATATATATATATATATATTTTAAATAACTAAAAAAATGGCAGTAAAATATAAAAGGAACTCACCAACACTAGTGAGATCCTGATTCAACGGCTTCTCACTTTACTTATTAAGAGCACCATCGACTGACGAGCGCGTTTGATTTGTTTATGCCAAGTAGGTGTTCGGAATCAACAAAATTTATATCCTAGGATTCCTACTACCAACGTAGCAAAGCTACCGAAGTATAGTGGCTCTAGGGTTGAACACAGGGATGTGTTTTCTTCATACAAACATCCCCTTGTGCCTTTTGGATAGCCTACAAACATATACACTTATGTGTGGGGTTCCAACTTCTTGGTCTTTTCTTTCAGCACGTGTGTTGGACACCCCCATATGCGAAAGTGACATAAACTAGGTTTATGTCCATTCCACAACTCTAAGGGTGTCTTTTGGATTGACTTAGATGGAACTACATTCAAAATGTAGACCGCAGTTTGTAGTGAATATCCTTAAAATGAGATTGGTAATGAGGAGTAGCTCATCATTGATCTAACCTTATCTGGTAACGTCCCGTTTCTCCTTTCTGCAACACCATTTTGCTGTGGTGTTCAAGGTGCTGTGAGTTGGGATAGGATTCCATGCTCCAGCAAATGATCCTTGAACTCTGTATCAAGGTATTCACCTCCTCGATCTGATCGAAGAGTTTTTAGTGATTTACCTAGCGCTTTGACTGTCGCAGATTCTTTAAACTTTCCAAAAGTCTCAGATTTCTTGTGCATTAGGTAAACATAACCGTATCTTGAATAATCATCAATGAAGGTGACGAAATATTCATAACCACCTCTAGCTTGTACACTTAGTGGACCGTAGATGTTGCTATGTACAAGTTGAAGAGGTTCTTTGGATCTCTCGCCCTTTGTTGAGAAAGGTCTCTTAGTCATTTTATCTTCTAAACAGGATTCATGAACAGGAAGAGTGCCAACATTTAGCTTTCTTAAAGGACCATCCTTTCTTACTTAGGTTTGATACATCGAGGTTAATGTGGCTAACACGAGGATGCCAAGATACGTGTTATTACTATGGGAAACTTTTGACGTTTGCTAGATTTAGGATGTTACTTTGAATAGTGCGGATTGTGCGTGATCGCTCCGATTGGCGCAGGCGTACAACTCATTTCGGGTTTGCATAATGAATATCTAAACCATTTCTCGAAATAACAATCTCATTATTAATAAAAGAAATACTAAATAATTGTTCATGAAACATAGAAACAAAAAACAAATTTCTCCTAAAACCAGGAATAAAAAATACATTGTTTAAAACAAGAAATTTATTCCTTAAATTTAAATAAACTCACTTGCCTTTCATGACGACCTTCCCATTACTTGACTCTCATAGTAACATCCCTTTGTTAGCGAGTTCCTTGAAGAACCAAGCATGCGAAGAAGAACAAACATGGTAGTGGCTCTGAATCCAACTATCGAGGTGACAAATCATCTTCCACTGGCGAGAAACTACGAAACGATGGCGTCATATTTACCTTTCTTTTTGTCCTTGGTCGGAGAGATACTTGATGCAGTTTCTCTTTAGTGACCTTGACCTGCAGTGACACTTTCCTTTATCTTCTTGTCCTTGGGGTTGTTCTTCTTTCCCACTGCCTTTGGTTCCTTTCTTGGGTTGTGCTCGGACACCTTATGTTCTTCCTCTTTTTATTCTTGCTACGAGGGAAGATGAAGCTATGTTCAGCGGCTTGTTGCTTCGCCCTCTTTGGGCTGAGTCTTACTTATGGCCCCTCGAGTTTGCGAGTTCATTCGGGGCGGAGTCATGTTATCTTTGCGGCTGTTCCATAACATAGTTGGTAGTGAATTGCGAGAAAGCCAGTGTGAGGGACTCAAGGATAATACTAAATGGGCATGTAAAAGTAGTTTTCTCCTGATCCTCAGGTGCAATAGTAATTTGGTTGTATCCAGAGTATCCATCAAGAAAACAAAAGTGAGGATAATCACCTTGACCTATCGACGTCGATCGATGAAAATGAGGGAAAATGATCGCTACAGTTCTGTGTTCAATTTTTGTAGTCAATACACACCCTCCATCTCACATCCACCAGTTCTTGTAGGAATCAGTTCCATTCTTTTCATTTATGATCGCGGTGGAATACGCTGCAGAGTACGCTGCAAGAACACCCGAGAACTATCGTATAGCATATATAAAGCACATGTTAACCGTTTAGGCTTTCTTTTACAATGACTTCGCTTTAAATCTTTGGGTTGACCTCATTTGATGCTAAATAGAAGTTTTGCGGTATCATTTAGCAATATTTTGTGCATGCGAATGGAGGGCGATACCTTTGGATCTTGATTGACGACAATTGCTTCCTTGTATTTTCTCGAGGATTTCCGGCAATACGTTCTTGACGGTCATGCAGTGATATGATGGCTGGTTTTCTCTTTTCTAGTTCTAAAGCTCGCTATTTTGAATGGTGACGATTCTTTCCAATGTTGCCCATACGCATTAATTTCTGCTCATGAGTTTGCTATTTACAGTACGCATGCTTCATCTTAATTGTTTTCATTTATGCTCGAGGCATTTCTTTGTTAAAGCGATTTTGAAGCGTGCCATGTCGAGACTCTCGAATCGCGAAGATTCATCTTAATTTCATTGATAGAATGTTGAAGGATACATTCGAGTGATTCAACATTGAGAAGGCTATTGTTTACTCTGATAGCCACAAATTTACGCATCACATTAGGATGTTCGAGCTCATATTAATATTAAAGTGCCTTTCTTCATTTTCCCACCCTCGGTGTTAGCTCACCTTTGTACATCTATCAGCTGACTCGGGTTCTTTAGAAAAGGTCTTCCCGACCGCGAAAAGGGCTTGTGTATCTTATCATCTGGCGTGATAACAAAATCCCGCGGAAGATGAATTTCCCGACCTTGTAGTCGTCTTCAGAATACCTTCTGGTTGTACCATTGATCTATCAGCCATTTGCAATGTAATTACTATTGGGGTAAGTTCCCCCAAATTAAGTCTCTTTGTACAAGCGATAGAGCGTAATTTATGCGCGGAATCACATAAAGCTTTCTTGAATTCATATTTCACAGCATGGGCAGGAATGGTGAAGCGCAGGTCTTTCATTTTCTTTGGGAGCTTTTCTTTAGATAATTGCACTTCTTGAGGTAGTGGTCAAGTTCACTATTCCCCTCTCGGCTATCTTCCTTTTCTTGCTCGGTATCTCTAAGAAACTTTGCATAAATAGGAATTTGGTTGATCACCTCTGTGAATGGGATTTTGATTTATTTTCTTGAAAATGTCAGAGCAGAAAGCGTTCTTCTCTTTTTTGCCTTACGAGTCTACATGGAAATGGCGAAGGTGTATGGTGAAATGCGCCTTCCATACATTTTTGCTCATTCTTCCTTTTAGTACATTCAATCTTTGTGCTCTTCTCTCCTTCGACTCAGTCTCTACTTATTGCGCCAAATATCTTCTTTCCTTTCTTTCATACATTTGCTGAAATCTTGCCACTTCTATTACTTTGAATTTCCATGCGGTCTTTTGGATTCTTTACCCAGTGTCACTAGGGAATGTACCCGCCTTTACGATTTGGCATATTTAGGGCGGTTGCCCTACTTATTGTCTCCCGAGTTTTCAGCGAGGCACTTGTGTTCTGAAACACTTAGTATCGAGACTTGAAAGCTTCTGAGAGTCGGACGGTTTACGTTCGTGGAAGTGTAATGGTCTCTTCTTGTCCCCGTGAACTCTGACATTTGTTCTTGAATGGTTGAGTCCTCGCTGACCTTGATAATCATTTACGCCTTCACCCCACTGGATATTCTTCTTTGGAACCTTGGTAGTTCTTGATATCCTTGTTGAGGTCTGGCGTACCTTGGGCCTTATAGTGCCGCTTCAGATATGAAAATTCTCATGGTTCCTCAATCTTTGGTATGTGTGGGCAAGTTAGGATTTGGCTTGAAATGGTAATTTCTTGGCTCATTCACGTACTTAACCTCCTCAGTACCATAAGAATATTCTTCTGTTGGTACATCAACACTTCTTCTCATAAGTTCTCTTTCCCCTTTGCTCTGTTCATGAGCGGTGTGCATTCTTTGTTTGTCCATCTATACATTATGGCATCCTTTGCCTCTTATGGTGTCATCTTGCTTCGGCTCCATGACCCCTTTTCTCTCTATTTCGGTACCCTTGAAAACCGGATGGAGCTTTCATATTGCATTTGGCGGTCTTGTCGGATCTACAGCCTCTTGGCCTTTTTCATTTGAATGCTCCCTGGCAGGAAGCATGGATGTATCATTTAAGGCATGATACACTATATCCATACGGGTTTTAAATCAATTCCATGCATAGGGCACCTCGTGACAACCTCTTGAATCTTTCGAGTATATATAGTCTCATCTTCCTTGTTGGAACATTATCTCTTTTCTTACGAGGTGAGAGATGGGGAAAAGAACACACGTACCAACTCTTCCTAAGTATCCATTTGAACCTGTGGTAATGATTCATACCATGTGGGCTATATCTCGAAAATGGGAAGAGATGCAACTTTATCACCTCACAGTCTCACCGTTCTGCTTCCTTTGTATTCGCCATCTTGAAAAATCTTCCAGTGCTCGTTTAAGTGGCGATTAGGTGATAGTGAATTGATGTTGTTGTACCATTGCTAATGGTGGCTTTAGTTCGAAGTTATTTGCATCCCGCGGTAAGGGCATCGATTCTGAGAATACTCTTCTGAATAATAGGCCTCGAAATCCTCCCATTATTAATACGATAATGGGAGGCATACAATGTATCTCTGCGTTCCTCTGTCGGTCGTGTCTCTCAAATACACACATGTAGCGATTTTTGCTCTTTTGTGTTTCTTAAGCAGTGTTCTTTCCAATTAGGTGTCTCTTTGGAATCGAGGTCATAATCCTGTTTCTATGCGTAAGGATTTCTGAAATCAAAACACTCCAGTTAATAGGATTAGTCAAACTAAAAAAATTATTTTCAACATGGCTTGTTAAAGATTAGTGGTTGATGTAGCCACTGCTTGAAAAGCTATTTTTGTTCTTTTTCTTTTATGCAATGTCCAAATTAGTATTTCTCTCTTTTGTCAGAATATTGATCTACTAATTCTTTTTCAATCCTCAAACATGATTTTGTAAAAACTTGTTTATTTTACATATAGACTAAAACCCCTCAAATTAACATAGTTACAAGAGCCTTACACTTCTCTTGCATCTATGTTACTTTGTATAAGTGTTCTTGATAAAATAATATTCTCTTAATGTTCATGATCAAAAAATAAGGGTCAAGTCTATGACACTGCAAGTGCACAGGTCATACAAGTAGTAAAATCTGAATGTAAGTCCAGGTATCATTCCCACAGAGAGATTGGCGGCGAATTAAAGATCAAGCGCAAACTACTAAAATTCCATACTATTTGGACTAAATTTATAGTGAAAGTTTATCAAAACCACAAAAATTAAAGATCTATACTATTGAATATTGTCAAACTAAAGCTAAAACAAAGTAAATGAATAAAAATTAGTGTATCTATAAGAATGGATTGAATCGATTTCTGTGAAAGCGAAGACTATCGGAGTGAAATACAATGAAACGTTCGATTCAACACTAAGTACATTGCTCTGTTCTATGTATGGATCTGGTTTTGTCCAATATTTCCTAATTGTTGGAATGGGATTTCTCCATATTCTGATTCGATATCCTTGCTTCTCTCGTCGAAGATCAAACTAACTACGTATTCCAAAATTCTCTTTTACCAAGATCACGGGTATTTTCTCTGATACTTCACGTTTCTGGTGACAACGGACCTTTTTCTTTTCCTTCCTCGAGGATTTTTCGCAAAGTTTCTACCAACTTTGGTTGGTGTCGACCTCCGAGATCTATGGGTTCGTCCTTTCCATGATTGAGTCCTAAGCTAACGGGGTTAGGAACTTACCTTTAGATTAAAGGTGAACTCTCGATTATTTATATTGTTAAATACACCCTCGACTTCAATTATGAGGCGAATGAGGGTTTATCCGTTAACTCTCAAAGCTCGTGAGTTCATCTATGGTAGTCGAACATACCCCAGAAAAGAATGTCTCGGCTCTCGGGAATCTCGTCTACGTGTCCTGCATGAAGGGCGTCTGGATAGGGCATCTGGATATCGGAGTAAGAATACATTCCCTCATTGGTATTAGGTAAAACGACACGATTAAATGTAGAACCCCAATGATTCTCCATATTTGACATTGTAGGATAGCGTAACTAAATATCATCGAATCAGCGGCTGTAGCTACAGTCTTTGCATTCTGCAATTAAGAAATGGAGCAGATCACGTCTGACCACTTATGTCACAATAAGGTGAGAAGAAATGAATTCAGAGAAATTTGTCTAGATTTCATATAAATTTTAAGTAATTAATTCTAAGAAAATGTAAATAAAATCTTGCTCTACTCGTCTGCACCGGTTCGCGGTCGAATCAGAAAAAGAAATAAACTAAAAATAAAGAAAAAAAAATCTACTCTAAACTATACCTTTGAGTTCCTATCCTTTCCCCTCTTTCTGGGTAGTGAAGACGAAGCTACTTTACCATTCTAAAGTTGTCTATTTATCGCCAAAAATAAGTGGGCCCCGAATCCCCGGCTTCGAGGTGGGAATTTCCCGAAGAAAAAGCCCGACTCCTTTGTCTATGTCCGCGACTTCAAGTTGATATCGACATGGGCCTCATAATTACTTCAGTTGATCGCGACCTTATTTACAACACATTTGTGGCTAGTTTTCTTCGCGGCTACTCACGATCAGTAATTGCGTGACATTGTTTGCGGTCGCGCGACATTTCTTTGCTTTCGATGTTTCTCGGTGTTGATGTAGTGACCTCGGTTTCAATGTTGCGACATTATTTGTCTTTCTCTTCCGAAGCAAGGTTGCGACAAGCGAGTTTCTGAGTTGCGACCACCTTTCTGTTTGTATGATGATTTCATGTTGTGACTTTGATTTCTTGGTCGCGATTGTGTTGGTGGTCTTCTGCCTTCATAGGTTTCAATTTTATGTCGCGACCTCATAGTGATGTCGCGACCTCATGTTGCTCTTTTTCTGATTGCATGTAGTCCCAATTTCTCAAAAGTAGTTGCAACCTTGATTTATTATGCTCATCTCTTCTTCAGGTCGCGACCTAAACGAGTGGTCGCAACATCGTTTTATCCTCCAGTTGTAAATAGTTTGCAGCTCCGGTTCTTAGCGAGGCAGTTTAACCGAGTTGCGACCTCTTTTCAACCTCGTACGGTTGCAACTTAATCTTCTGTCTTTATGTCGCGACATAAGAGTGGTGTCTCGACTTGAAATGGAGCCCTTCATTTAAAAACTAGTTGCAACCTTGTTCTTTTGCAAAGACCTCTCTCTTGTGGCCTCATAGACGAATCCTTGTCACGACCTCGGAGTGATGTCGCGTCCTCAGTTGTATTCATTTGGTGTCGTGACATCAGAGTGATGTTGCGACATGGATTTCTTCTTTTGGATATTGCCTTTAGTTAGACCACATTTGCACAGCCATGACTTCTTTCTTGAGTAATGACCGCCACTTTTTGGGACTTAAGATTCTTATAGTGAATTTGGTGATGTCGTGACTTGGGTGTGACAATAAGCTTCTGTCACGACCAGATTTTCGGTTAGGCATTCGGTCTGTACGTAAGCGGTTTTATTACGATTTTCTTTAAAGATTTTAGCTTTGGCGTATTTTCTGAAAAATGGGTGGGTAAATATCCACGTTCTGTAAGCAAATCAACATTTATCTTGTAATATACTCGAAAAATGGATTAAAAATCGTAGGTTTTGGACTCATCGTGACCACTAGTGATGAAGAGGTAGAAAGCGAGAGTAATCGGTCGATCAAAATGACAAGATAGAAGGAACATCCCGGAAAAAATGCGCGGAAGAAGAAGCGAAGTGAAGACCGGTAACCTGGCCGAACCCACTTATCCCCGTTTCGTTGCCCTCGATGCGAAGAAGAATAAATTGGACAAGCAATTCACAAAGTTTATGCCAAGTGTTCGAGCGCATATAAACATTCCATTTGCTGATGCGTTAAACGAGTGCTTGATTATGTAAAATTCATGAAGGATATATTGTCGAAGAAAAGAAGATTGTCGGTTCGAAGTGATAAATCTCATAGAAGGAATGTAGTGCCATCCTTGAAGGAAACTACCATAAGTTAGAAAAGGCCCGAAGTAGTTTTACTATTCACGGTACCGCCGGGAACTCCATCTTTGAGGGCCTTGTGTGGTAAATCTGAACCTTATCTTTGTTATCCGTATTACGACGGTGGGATTCGGTGAAGCTGTTTCGACTATAGTCACACTCCAGTTAAGCAGACAGGTCATTCAAGCATCCCTAAGGAGAGAAGAGGGGTGATAGATGACGTTCTAGTAAAGGTAGACAGTGTTTATATTCCCTACATATTTCATCGTTCTAGACATGGAAAAAGATAAATAAATACCCATAATATTGGGTAGACCATTTCTTGCCACTGGCAGGGCATGTATAGAGGGGAGAGTTGAAATTGAGAGTACAAGATCACGAGGTCAAGTTCAATGTGTTTGAGGTTGTGAGCTTACTGCGACATAAGTGATACATGCTTCATGATAGAATAGTAGAGAGGCTATAATGTTTGCTTTGAAAGTGGTCCCACTGACCCTTTAGAGACTAGCCTGGTCTGAGTGGATAAGAAGAAGCTGGGAGAAGGGTCAAGGTATGTAAGAATGGATGGACTCACTTCGACCTAATAGAAGAAATATCTGAACCACTGGCGGTATATCGAACAACCACCCGAATGGAAGCCCAATGCATGACCATTTAAGGTATCTTATCTTGAGGCGCCTCATGTTATTCGGCTATCGTGTGATGTGAAGAAGATAAGTTATTGAGAGTACTCAAGGATCACAAGGATGCGCTTGGCTAGTCTCGGCTGATTTAAAGGGGATTAGGTCCTTGTGTGTCTGTCGAATTTTGATAGAAGATGGTCATAGCCTTCGGTGGAAGCCTGAGAGGGTGAGATCCAGTGTGAAAAGTAGTTTGCAGTCTTGGAGGTAATTTGGATGTCGGGGTTATTTATCCTGTTCGACAATGCTTCAGGTGGTGCAGTGCGAGGTTGTGCCTAAAGGAAGAACTGACATTGATAAAGGCACGAGAGGAATAATATATTGCTACCTTCGAGCAGTCACGGAGTTGGAGGTACTTCATTGACTATCGGAAATTGAATAAATTTTAGAAAGAACCATTTCACTGCAATTTATGGATGAGGATGTTAGATAGGGTGCGGGCATGAATATTTATGTTTCTTAGATGGGTATTAGGCTACAATCAAAGATGTCTCTTTAGGGGATCAAAGGCGACAGCTGCCTTGCCGCATAGTACGTTTTGTTCGCATTGGCGGATGCCCTTTGGTAATGTCTCTGAGCACATTCAAGCGTATGATGGCCATATTCTCAGATATGGTTGAAAAGACAATTGAGGTGTTCAAGGATGACTTTTCATTATTGGGGAACTCCTTTGAAAATTGTCTGGAACTCTCAATTGATTAGTGCTCAGGTGCCCCATGCGAACCTGTTTATTTGGGTTTTGAGCACTTTTTGTGTACTAATCAAGCGTAATTAACAATTTGCACATTAAGGTCCATTATTCTGCGATCGCATTTGTGGCTAATTTTGTAGTTTTGCAAGCTATTAATGTAAATTGTTGAATCGATCCAAGCATGAAGAATTTGAGTCGAACTTCGACATTTGTAGATCCAGAAATCGAAGGAAAGAAGAAGCGAGAAGAGGCAAGGAAAATGAAGCGCCGAAAATTTACTTTGGAACACCAAAAATTGCCATTTCTAACGCACTATTCAAGTTTCCGACCAATTCATGTTCACACTTTTGACCTTTTGACTCCGCTTTTTCCCATTTCGCCCTTCATGTATAAGTGTGAATTGAGGGGGTATTTTGTATTTTCTTATGAGGCTTTATATAAGCTCGAGCCACTTGGAATGGGGGATCGATTTTTTGGCTTGGTTGGAAATCTGAGCAGGCGGTAGAAAAAGCTTTCCATTTGCTTTCCTCTTGCTCACATTTCTTTGTTTTCCTTTTATTTTCTGGTACGAAACACCCCTTAGGGATAATGACTCAAAGGGATGATTAGCTAAACCCCTCATCATTGAAGAGGGAGGGCTACGGGGCTAGAGGTTTTGAGGTAAAATAGCGGTTCTCATGTATTTAATGCAAGCATTCTGAATTATTTATGTCTCTATTATATCCATAATAGGTTTAAATCTCTTTGATGTGCCTTAGTTAGCACATTGTAGCAAGTTTTTAGGGTTCAGTGGATGCTTGTGCTAGATCCATTGAGATTCATTAGTTGTCATTTATTAGTTAATGTAGGGTAGATTTTAGGAGATAGATTTTCCTTTGCCAAGACATTTATGTCGATAAATGCTATATTTCAAGGGAAAATCATTAGGGTTCGGTTTGATAGCCAAATGAAGATCACAGGTTCGAAATGAAACATAAGTCCTATCCTCCAGCCTTGAGAAAAGGACAGGAACCTCTCATTTACCTTAGGACCTCGACCTAATGCTTGGAGTACTTGAGGAGTTCTTTTATATTTTAGTTCATTTTATTTTCAGTTCACAAACGTTTCAACCCACTGTTTTTACAAAACCTTAAAATCCAAACCGAATTCACCATTTTGAGCTAATTTCAAATCATTTACACGAAGAAAACCCATCTCTGTGTTTGACCCTAGAGCCACTATACTGCAGTAGCTATGCTACAACAGTAGGAGGAATTTAGGATATAAATTTTGTTGATTCAGGACACTCGCATGTACGAATCAAATAGTTACACCGACCTAAGGATGGTGCCTTAGTCTTGATGATGATTATTGAACTTGATCCTTATCACTAGTATTGAGTGAATCCCGAACATTTTTTGCTTTTGCTTTATTTTCCCCTGGCAGTTCTTTGCTAGGTTGATTGAACACACTCGTTCATCTTTCGAATTTCTTGTTTATTTTTTTTAGCTAACAGTAACATTTCTAGGTAGCCTTAATTTTTTTTTTTGTCTTTGTGTCTTGTCTTTGTTTCATAGGACTTGAGACGGGTACGAAATCATGGGATAGGAACAACTATGGACCAGTTAGAGAGAAACAGTGTCCCATAGGAGCAGGGTTGTGAAGTGAGCCTAAACATGCGAGCGGTGACCCCCGCTCGAAGAAACGGTGAGGCCAATGAGGGTCAGAAATCCCCAATCTTTCTGGTCGTGGACCATATGCACCCCATTGGGGTGTTCACCCTCATGTATTGGCCATCTGCGGGATCTTGTTGTCGAGGCCTTGTGGTGCCCTTACTCCCAACATTCCATGGTATGGAAAATGAAAATCCATACACACACATTAGAGATTTTGAGGAAGTTTGCACAACTTTCAAGGAGGGTGCAACCGATATGGAGCTCCTGAAGTTGAAAGCCTTTCCTTTAACCCATAAGGACAAGGCCAAGATTTGACTCAACTCTCCTAAGGCGAGGATGTCTGAGAAATTGGACGAAGATGTGATTAGTACCAGTAGAGTGTCTTAAGAAATCAACAATATTTATAACCACAAAACTTCTTCTACAGTAGACCTAAACTTCGCTGCTTGTAAGCGAGGCTACTCTGATATGGTCTAGGTGAACTGAGATAGAGTTTTCTTTGTACAAATGATTTGCAATGATTCGAAAATGGTGAATTTCAATTTAGATTTTAAGGTTTTCTAAAAACAGTGGAGTTGGATGGTTGCAAGCTGATAATAAAATGAAGAAAAATAAGAAAATGAACTCCTTAAAGCATTGGGCTACTGTTTTGAGATCCTAAGGCAACTGAGAGGTCCTCGGGTTCATTTCCTCGCGTTGGGGAAGATGACCTATAGTCATTTCCCAAACTAGATCTTCATTTAGCTTTTAAAACTAAACCCTAAAATTATTATCCTTTTGAAAAGCAGCATTTACAAAGCATAAGTGTTCCCTGCAGTGAATACCCATCCTCACGATCTACCTAGGTGACTCATGAGGCAGCTAGCAGGAATATCAGTGGATCTAGCAATAGCATCCATTGAACCACGAAAAAGATTTGCAAATCTTTTGGTCAATCGAGGCATCTCAGAGATTTAAGCACAGGTGAAGTTGGAAACCTAAAATGCTCAAAACTGTTTGCGTTAAAAAAAACAGGGGAACCAAAAGCTTACCTTAAAGCGGGTTGCAGTAACCTCTTCAAGGAGAAAGCGGTCCTAATAACCATCCTCCAGTCGTCGTCCTCGAATTGTTTAGCGTGAAAGGGAGAAAATGAGAGAAAGTGAGGGAAAAAGAAAACGCGGGAGAAGTGGCTTCTCCTAAAAACATTAATTAGCGATGCCTAATAGTGTCTAGTCTTGGGGATTTTGTGACCAGCCCCTTTACAAAATTACAAAATAAGCAAAAGCGATGGCAGGAGCGGTAGGAAGGAAGGAGCGGGCGGTAGGAAGAGGAACGTTGGCAAAGAAGTGGTGAAGCGGTGCTGGAGGCATGAGCGATTAATCGATAGGATGCAATTTCGTAGTGCTCGATTTTTCTTCACTTTTTGCTCTTCTTTCCTTACAGGATGATGCGCAATGATGAGATTCAACTTCGGGTTCTTAGTGTTTGAATTATTTCGATAATTTTGGCCTAATTATCTTGCAAACTGGTAAGCCCTGAAAATGCGATCGGTGAATAACGAGACCTTAATGTACAAATGTCGGGTTAATTACGATTAGTACACAAAAGTGCTTCAAACCTTAATTGCTTGAGGGTTGAAATAGCACTTTTTGAGCACTATCAAGATACGGTACGGAGTCTGAAGAATTTTTTCATACGGGACCTTGATTTGAAAAAGGCAGATCTATACCTTTGCAACCCATGACAATGAGAAGTTTTACGATCTTGTAGGAAAGGTATTTTGGGCTCCATCGGTGCTGTCCCTCCTGTGGTTTTGATACAGACGGTGACCATTTTTATGATGGAATGTCCCCCGCTATGAAGTAATTATTGGAGACTATGTGTGGAGGGGACTTCCTAAAAATTAATCCAGACGAAGCCATGGACTTCCTCAGTTATGTGGTTGAAACTTCCAAAGCATGGGATGAACCAAACCTAAGGGAGGTAAAGAGAATGAAGCCCACAATAAACCAAAGGGGAGGCATGTACTCACTGTAAAAGGATGTGGAAATGAAGGCCAAGTTGTCTACTTTGACTAGAAGGTTGGAAGAGCAGAATGAAATTAGCATGAGGAATGCAGATGATATTTGAAACACACCATGCCTCTCATTACATTTCAATTGCCCGACCACTAGTCCTTAAGGAGAGCAACGATTGCTCTCGATGGGGATTTGATGACAGGCATGCTAATATTGTGGACTGAAATAAGCCACCCAGCTGATGCCCAAATAATATGGCAATACCTATAATCTGGCCCGGAGGAATCACACAACCTCTCTGGAAGCCCTAAACCTCCGACATATGTTTAAGACATAGTGGCAGCAACATTATGGTTCCACTTCTGTGCCGTGACCACGACCTCATCCTCACATTGAACAAGCCGTTACAGGAATTTAAGCAAAGTGGTGGGAAACTTTGTGGAAACGACGGCCATTAGTAATGCGCGACTAAATCGGAGGATCGATAAGGTGGAAGGCTCCTTGAACAAAAAGAATAGGCGAGCTCCAAATGATCTTAATTGAAAATAGATACTTTGCGATACTCCATGCGCGGGCTCTCCCGACTAGCGGGTGCAAGGCGGGGAGATTCCTTCCCGAACCTGTTGATCCTAGAGGTCATGGATTGAGCTATTCAGTGAACCTGCCCAAAATGGATGAAGTAAAGGCTGTTATCACTTTGAGAAGTGTTAATAAATTAAACAACTTGATGTCCAAACACATTGAAGGCTGACGAAAAGGAAATGGAGTCAAATCAAATAATTATTAAAGAAGACTCAATGAAGAAAAGCATGCCTCCTTCATTTCCTCAAGCACTAAAAGGCAAAAAGAAGGCCCCCAAGCAGGTTGAAATTTTGGAAGTGCTAAAGATGGTAAAAATTGACATCCCACTTTAGCGACATGATCAAACAAGTCGACCTATGCGAATTCTTAAAAGACACGTACTTACCAGATTAGAGAGGGTTGAATGTTGATAAAGAGGGCATTCACAACAAAGCAGAAGTAAGAGCTCCATCATTCAATGCAAAACCATGGTGAAATATAAAGATCCAGGGTCCCCCACCATTTCAGTTAACATTGGAGGGACTATTATAGATAAAGCCTTTGCTGGATTTGGGGCAGTGTCAACCTCTTTGCCATACTTTCGGTGTACAAGCGATTAGAGTTTGGAGAGCTAAAACCTACCAACATCACTCTATCCTTAGTTGATCGATCAGTAAAGATTCCTAAAGGTATAGTTGAGGATGTTTTGGTGAAGGTAGACAAATTTTATTATCCGGTGGATTTCGTAGTTCTCGATACGAAACCAGTGGCAGAAGGCACTAACCATGTGCCCATTATACTTGGGAGGCCATTTTTGGCCACATCTAATGCCATCATAAATTCTTGGGAATGAGTCATGCGGCTCGCGCTGACCCAATATGACTTTGGAGCTTAATATCTTCAACCTGAACAGCAAGCATGATGTGAAAGAGGAGCAAGAATAGGGATCAAAGGAAGCCTATTTAAGCTGCCCAGGTGCAGGAGAATGTGGACCACACAAGGTGCAGGATGAAGTGACCAAAGGCATTAAACAACTGATGAAAAATTGAATATCTCAATCACTCCTCCAGAATCAATGGTCCCTATAGCTCCACCGATGGTAAAATGCTCATAACAAAGGGGTAAAAGTTGAAGTCAAATGCAAAACTTGCCTCCCTTTGAGAATGGAGGAGCCTCCTTGACCCTCCGTGAACGAAGGGCTACCTAAGTAGGGTGGTTTCTCTGATGAAATTAAGCCACTCCGATTTTGTTCAGAGTTTTATTTGCTTTACTTTAAGTTTAATTGTAGGTTTATAATTTTCTTAATTTTAGATTTGTTTTATGTGTAATTTTTTCTCATTTTCAATTGCACATTCTCATAATTACGGTATTTGTTTTTACGGTGCGACGGACTCTCCTCCTTCATCGTGACCCTCGATTTCCCAGCTTTTGTTTGATTTTCCTGTTTATTTTATTTTATGTAGAAAGCCCCGGTCTGAGGAAGCGGGGAGTGCGGGGAGAAATTTCGCGCTGCTTGGCAACATTCATGCTCTCGAAAAGGGTCGTGCATGCGTAATTTTCTACTGCCTGGTGCCACTGCTTCCCATTTTGTTTCGCCCACATGCTTTCTTGTATCGAACTCAGTTTTGGAGTAATTTTGATATCGTTGGAAAGATTAGAGAATGTAGAATCGAATATATCCAGAAGAACACTTTTGAAATTATGATGAAGGTGTAATTTTCCAAAATTCTCCAACTGATCTTTCCTCTCTTTTATTCTCTTGTTCATTTGAAGTCAATGAGTGAATAAGTTGTGAGTGAAAACTTCTGAAGTCTCTATCGAAAGAGTATATTTTATCGAGGAAATTGTAGCTTCCTTCTCAACTTTTAATCGAAGCCCATTCGCGGACAATGTGACATTTGGTTGGGGAGAGTTAGCTGAAGGAAATTGGCGTTATTATGTTTTGTTACTATTTTGACAGAGCCCATTTTGTATGTTCAATGGCTTGCTAGTTTTCCTTTGTGAAGGCTGTTATACTATACAACACTTTTCAATTCAAGTGCACCCATTTTTTTTTTTTTTTGTGGTTTTGCTAACTGAGTTGGAAAATTGAGCTTTGTCCTATCTGTTGATGTTAGATTTATTCCATGCCTAGTTGAGTGGATGATTAGTTGAATTCTTATTGCTTTCGACCTTTTTCTTCCATCTCTAGATAACCACACACTATGCATATTAGGTTTCAACAATAGGCTGAAGAACTGCCTAACCTCCTAAACTTTGCAAAACCTACCCTAGTTTCGTTGACTACCTTTAAATAGGTTAAGGATCCCCATGAAAAGAGGCAATGTGTCTTCAAAATAAAAGAAGTGAAAAAGAAAAAAGAAAAGAAGAAAAATTGCAACGCTTTGCCTTGAAGCAGAGAGCACGGTCGAGGGGTATATGAAGTAGCATAAAAAGTGCCTTAAACCCCGGCCAGTTTGGGACACCAACTGGAGTGCTTGCTACACGGGTGAATGGGTGGAGTTTAGCGAGTTGTAGGTGCTGGAGTTTCGAAATCATTCGGAGTTCGGGGTGAAACCTGAAGAGTTAGTGGTCGAAAGACCCTTATGACTTGATGCCCTAAGCCTTAATTTGTTGGGAGTCATCGGTGGATCCCTGTTACATGGACTTTGGTGAGGTCGATTCCTCAACATTGCACCTCTACAACACAAAAAGAGTTATGGAATAAGAGTGGGACCTGATCTATTTAGGTTGGTTAGGGTCCTAAGTGTAGCGATAACCCAGTTGGGAGAGAGTGCGGTTCGGTTATTGTTGAGCGGTCGAACAAACACTTGGGTTTTGTGGAAACCTGCAGTTTGATTCACCAAGAAGGAGGCTCTTTTGATACTCAATTTTGTATGGCATTCATTCTCTCGAGATAGTTATTGGGCAAGGGTTTTGGTGATTCTCACCGAGGGTTAGGCATTACTCATTCACAACCTTTTTGAAATATAATAATTTTTGAGAACATCATTTGTTATCATTTGTCCTTTCTCTTTGCTGCTTCCTTTCATTGCTAAAGATTTAGCAATGTGTAGGTTAAGAGGGTGTGATTAGTGCTCAAAAAGTGCTATTTTGAACCCTGTTTATTTAAGGTTTTGAGCACTTTTGTGTACTAATCAGCGTATTAACAAATTTGCACATTAAAGGTCCAGAAGCTATTCTCTTGTCGCATTTTGTGGCTAATTTTGTAGTTTTTGCAAGCTATTAATGCTAAATTTGTTGAATCGATCCAAGCACGAAGAATTTGAGTCGAACTCAGCATTGTAGATCAAAAATCAGAAGGAAGGAAGAGCAGAAGAGCCAAGGAAAATGAAGCCTGCGAAAATTCGCTGGGTCTTGTGAAATTGCCATTCTGTATATTTATTGAGTTCTAGCCTTGTTCATGTTTCTGCTTTTGACTTTTGACTCCTTTTCCCCTTTGCCCTTCATGTATAAGTGTGAATTGGGGAGTTAATTTTGTATTTTTCTTATGAGAGGCTTTATATAGCTTCGAGCCCTTGCTAGATGGGGATTGATTTTTTTCGGCAGTTTGGAAATATAAAGCCTTGCAGGCGAGTAAGCTTTCACCGTGCCTTTTCATCTTTCATTTTCTTTGTTTTTCTTTATTTTCTCGACTGCAAACACCTTGATTGAAAACTCAAGGGATGATTAAACCCCCCTCCCGTCCTTGAAGAGGAGGGAACACGAAATTTAGGGTTTTGAGGAAGTAAAATGATGGTTCTCATGTATTTAATGCAAGCATTCTGATGTTATGTCTCTGTTCTCATAATAGGTTTAATTATCTTTGATGTCTTAGTGGTTAACACGTACTTGGCAAACTTTTAGGAGTTAGTGGATGCTTATTCTTCAGATCAGAGATTCATTAGTTGTCATTTATTAGTTAATGTAAAGGTAGATTTTTAGGAATAGATTTTCTTTAGCAAAGGGGAACATTTATGTCGATAAATGCTATATTTCAAAGGAAAATCATTAGGGTTCGGTTTAAACGACAGAACGCGAAAACAAAACAGCGTAAAAGACAGGAAGAAAGCCAGTTAGGTTCTAGGGAAAAGGACTATAAGTTATCCTCCTAGCATGAGAAAATGCAAAGAACCTCTCATTTACCTTAGGACCTCAACCACTAATGTAGATGTGAGGAGTTCTTTCATATTTTTTTAGTTCGATTTATTTTAGGTTCTAAGCGTTTCCAACCCACTGTTTTTACAAAACCTTAAAATCCAAACCGAATTCACCATTTTGAGCCAATTGCAAATCATTTACACGAAGAAAACCCATCCCTGTGTTTGACCCTAGAGCCAATATACTACAATAGCTATGCTACGACAATAGGAGGAATTTAGGATATAAATTTTGTTGATTCCAAACGCCTACTGTGGCACGAATCACCAATCTTGTGCTGAATTGGGAGAAGTGCCACTTTATGGTACAGGAAGGCATAGTACTTGAGCGTCAGTTTACCTGAGAGGAATAGAATTCGATGAAAGCAAAGATTGAAGCGATAGAGAAACTACCTCCACCATCATCGATAAAGGGCATAAGCTTTCTAGGACACACGGGTCCATAGGTGGTTCATAAAAGATTTTCTCGGATTGCAAAGCCGCATCGAGATTGCTAGTTGAGGACACCATTTGATTTTGATGAAGCGATTATTGTGCGAAGCTTTTCAATCTGAGAAAGATAGATTGGTATTATTTGTAGTTGTAGATTAGGACCTCCCATTTGAGCTAATATTACCGCGCCCGTGACTATCACGATCAAACGTACTAGAGCGAGAAAGAGAGAGGATATTCCAGGTTATTCACTATGCTAGCCGTACTTTTAATGATGCCTAGCTGAACTATGCCACCACTGAAAAAGAACTATTGGCCATCGTTTTTGCCTTTGATAAATTTAGACCCTACTTGATTGGCAACAAGGTAATAGTGCACACTGACCACTCGGCCATTAATTACCTAATGACTAAAGGATCCTAGCCAGAGACTAATATGGTGGAGTGCTCTATTTATTACAAAATTTGACTTAGAAATCAGAATGAAGGAACGAGAAGACCTAGTCGCAGACCATCATCCCCTTTGGAAGAACTGAGGCAGTACGAGGTTAATGATGATTTCCCATATGAGCAGCTCTTAGTAATTGAAGACCTGGCCAGTTCCATGGTTTGTCGACTATGAATTACTTAGTAGTGGGGTTATCCTCAGATTTTAGCTACCGATAGAAGAAGAGGTTCTTTGCACATTTGGAAGCACTACTGCGGAAGAACCTGTACATACAAACATTGTGCGGATCGAGTAAGGCGTGTGTCTGGGAAGATGAAATGGGTAGTATTCTGAATCACTACCACACCTTATCATGTGGGGGACACTTTGGAGGCCAGAGGACAGCAGCAAAGGTACTTCAATCAGGTTTCTACTAGCCTAGCTTGTTAAAGGATGCACACCAGTTCGTATCTACCTGTGATAAGTGCCAAAGTATGGGCAGCATTTCCAAACGGGATGAACCACCTATGCGTACAATTCTAGAGTTTGAGCTGTTTGACTTGTGAGGGATGGACTTCATGGGTCCATTTCCCTCTTCATTTGGTAACTTGTATATTCTCATCGCCGTGGACTACATCTCCAAATGGGTAGAAGCAATACCGACACGCACTAATGATGCCAGTGTGGTAGTCAAGTTCCTTCGCAGCCACATATTTACACGGTTTGGCACCCCACGAGCATTGATCACAGATGGTGGTACTCATTTATGCAACAAGCTGGTTGATAAAGTCTTGTAAAAATATGGTGTCTTTTGCATCACACTTCTTTCATTTACCACCCATGAGCAAATGGAGCCAGAGGTGTCCATCGGGAGATAAGTTCGATGCGGAGAAGCGTCAATAGTTCGAGAAGGCGGTTAAAGAAGATTGATGGCCTTTGGGCGTACCAGTGTGTAAGCCCCATTGGGTATGTCGCCGTTCAACTGAGTCACATGGGAAAGCATGCCATTTTCCGGTGGAATTAGAACATAGAGTATATTGAATGGAAGCGAACATGGATAGTAAGGTAACCGGAGAGAAGTGGATGCTACAACTGAGTGAATTAGACGAATTCCGCAATGAGGCTTATGAGAATGCTCGAATATATAAGGAAAAGATGAAAGCTTGGTATGACAAACATATTGTAAGGAAAGAGTTTGAGCCGGGTCAACAAGTCTTGTTGTTCAATTCTAGGTTGAAACTTTCCCCAATGAGATTAAAAAGTCAAATAGTTAGGTCCGTTCACGATGAATTCAGTATTTCCCTATTGAGTGTTGAGATAATGCCATCAAGAAGGAACTGAGTTCAAAGTCAATGCCTAGAGGTGAAATGTTATTTTGGAGAATTCCATGCGGGAAAGGTGAAGACACCATTCTAAGCACACCTGGTAGGACAAGGGTGTGGAAAGTCACGATGATTCGGTTAATTTTTCGGGTCTCGGTGTTTGTACGTTGTAGGAATGTCGAGCTAGACGTCAAGCATAAGCCTTGCTTCTTGGGAGGCAACCCAAGTATTGTGAGATCCCCTCCTCCTTTGAACTTGCATTATTTTCGGTCTTTTTAATTGCTCATTGGTACATTTTCTGCTTTTGGACTTTCTGCTTTTGTTGTTTTAATATGTTTGTGAGTTTTTCAGGGCTAACAAAGGGTGCAATCACTGTCACTAAGGGGTTTGCATGTTCATTACAGTGTGAGAGGGCCAAATTCATGTTTTAAAAAGAATAGAAAAATTAGGACCATACTTTCTAGTAAGTTGCGGCGTAGTTCTCTACACTGCTGCGTAGGAAAACAATTTTTCTTCGTGTCCGGCTTTTAGTGCCTTGTGGCGTGATATACGTTGCTCAAAGTGGCGCATCCCGACTCTCGGGTGCATAGTGAGTAGAACTCTGCAGCCGGCTGCGTAGCGATGCTTCGCCACAGCGTAGAGCCCTACGCCGCGGCATAATTTTTGAGCCCTTTAAATATCTAAACGACTTATCATTTTCCTCCCACACGCATTTAGTCACCCTTTCCTCTCCCTATTTCATTTTTTTGGGTGTTTGCAGATCTCTTGCCCTAGATCGACCACCGCCATTTACAGTCGGCTCCAACCAAGAGACAATGATCCGACTCACCTCGCCGGTATTCTGCCATCACCTCGAATCCGCACATGTTCATTTCGGGAGAAGTAGAGCGGATCTACCACGAGTCCTTGTTGATTTCTTATTCGTCTTTGGAGCAGTTTCCACCTTTAATGCGTTCTTGACTTCGTATCGAGAACCACGGTGCGGGCGCTCTGTGCCTTGTCCTCAGTGGCCTCGATCGTGCGAGGACTTCCACTCGATCTTCTATTCAGTCGGCACCGTCTTAGTCCCGAGAAGCGAGTGGGTCGGTTGGTGCCCAACAATCAACTAGTTTACCGCCCTCTTGGATGACAACAACACAGAGTATAAAGACCTATTTGTTGACATAGATTATGAGCGCTTGATGCAGGAGGTCACTCACGGTCAGGGCAGGTGGAAACGCCAACCATTGACGGGTGATTTCACTAACTTTCATATGCACTCCCTCACGCCTGTGGCTAAGGTCTGGTATAATTTCTTATGTGTTAAAATTAAGCCTACCTTGCATCTTAGCACAGTTACGAAGGAAAAGACGATCCTCTTGTATGCCATGACCAAGGGTTTCCAGTTTGACATCGGGTCCGTCATTGAGTGGGGGTTGATTGAGTCGACCCGAGGAAGTGCACGAGGGGCCGCGATCTGCCCTCCTCATTGCACCGATTGTGCGGAGTGGCGAGGTCCGTGTTGGACTCAGGGAGTAGGTGCAACGGTGCTACTTATACCCTTATACCACGCCCAAGGTGAAGTTCGTGAGCCCGAGCGATTCGTATGAGGGAGCCCGATGATGATGTCGCCAGAGCCCACCCCTAAAGGCGGCGACCTCGAGGACGACTCAGGTCCCTCCGCTCGACTCACCCTTATGCATCAGATCTATGCACTCACCGCGACGGTTTGACGATATTGGGATGAGTCTCAGAGAACCGGTTGCCTCGAGTTAGGACAATGGATCGCTTATCAAGGCCGAGACGGCCGCTATTCGCTCCAACCAGATCTAGGATCATGTTAACTATTCTAAATCCTCTCTTTTCACACACCCCCACCGCCACCACCACCATAGTGATTCTATGGGACATATCTCTATGCCTTTATCTTCTTTCTAACAGGACACCATCGCTTTCGCCTTAGGGTGTAAATGTGGTGGGTATACGGGTCGCTGTGTTATATTTATTTTTTATTTTTTATTTTTATCTTTGCATGTTTTAGGTCTACTTTTCGTCAGTTTTAGTTTGTTTAGTTTTTTTAATAGCATGTTTAAAGACCGAGCCTTGTTCATTATGTACCAGCATATTTGCATTTGGCAATATTATGATATGGTAGTTTCCAGAGTTGGTATTAATTGTTCTTAGCCCTAGTTGACCATGATTGCAAAAAAAAGGAAATCATAGTAATCGCAGAAAGCCTGTGTTTCGATGAAATAGGGAACTTCAAGGTTGTTTGACAATTAGGACTGCAATGTATAAAGTTGAGAATAACCATGTCTGGCCGCCCTTTTTAGATCTCAAGAAATTATTTCCCAAAGTAAGCTATCACGCATGCACACACGTGATCTTCGGGGTATGCCTCGATTCCGGACTCACCATGCAAGAGTTCTACGAACCTTGGAAAGTTTAAACACCCTGCGATGGGACACCTTAGAAAAAGAGGATCGCTCTTTGAGCCCTTAAATATATATATATATATATATATATATATATATATATATAAAGCTTATGGTTCGATGTAAGTGGATCTTCCAATCGGAATCCCGGCACAAATTCCAGGGGCTAAAGCCTAATGCCCCGAGCCAATCGGTCTGACATTGACTTCACCGCCGCTGCTACGGGATATGGGGATGGATGATTTCCAAGGGGCCTAGAGCCTCGAGGTTTGCTGAGTGTTCGTGAGGAAGTTCTAAGGGAACTCGAATGCCCGTGCCCTTAACTAACCGGGTGGGGAGTCACTAATGGATCCTCGCCATAAAACCCTCACCCTAAAACTTCGTACTAGTAATTCTCCAAGTCTGCCTTTAGAGCATCCTTAGAGTAGTCATGAATAAATCAGGTGCTTTCTATCTTTTGTGTTAATCCAATCCAAATAGGTAAGTGAAATTCAAGTTTGGGGGTATTAAAGTCGAGCTATACATTGGAGATCACACTCTAACTGCACTTAGACTCCTTGGGAAAGATTATTGAGGACTAAAAAGGGGGTTGACCTGCTTGGTCAACCAAGACTGACTCAGTGCAGATCCTTGAAAGTTGAACAACCTAGGTAGTCCCTGGATCTTTTGAACTTGTTCATTTTAACCCTTCTTGCTGGTATCATTTGTACTAGACCCATATCGTCAGTGTTAGTTACGCTTTATTCTTGCATGCCCTTGTTAGAGTCTGTTCTTGCTTGGGACAAGCAAGAAGCTAAGTTTGGGGGTGTTGATCGGAGTGAATCATGCATACATTTCAGTAAAAATTTCTATGTGTTTTTATTGCTCAATTGCATGATTCACATTCATATTCATTAATATTGCGCTAATCGCCCATACTATAATGTTTTATAGGAAATGTCAATATTGGAATAAAAAAGGAAGCTAAATAATAGAAGAAAGAACCAAAGCAAAGAAGCATAAAGAAGTGCAGTAGTGGAGCCTCGGGTACGTAGCAGCGAGGCACTCCACGTTGCGGCGTAGTGCTAAGTAGTAGCGTGGAGGCCTACGTTGCAGTGAACTTGAATAGCGGATTCTAGTGGCCTCGGGTACGCCATGGCATAGCCCCCTTCACCACGGCGTAGCGAGGTCTCCTTTTCCAGAACGGGAGCATTAAAATCTCTGATTTTCTAGGCCATTGATGGGCTCGAATCTCGGGATATAAAAGGGAAGCAATTTCGAGGCAAGGGAGGGCATTCGGAGGCAAACTGAACACAAGGAGAGATGGATAGAGAGAGATTTGGCAGAGACGGATTCCGAGAGATCGCGGAGACGACTTTTCTGTATTTCTTTTCTTGATTCGTTTGATACTGAAAATCTTTCAGTCTTTAATGAAAATCACTATGAACTAACTTTTCTTTCTAGGGTTTTGTCAACCCTAACCGCACCATTATGGATTAATACTTTAATTGTGGTTCATTTAATATTGATATGAATATCTATGGTTTCTTTATACCTGAATTTAATCACATGTTATTATTTGGCCAATTGTGGCATGTTAATGCTAGGAGTCTGATATCGAGAGAAGATGACTCGTAGGGACATAGGTAAAGCAACACTTGGTCAATCAAGAAATAGAGATATCCCGCATTCCAAGTGTAGCACTAGGGTTTGCACATTCATGCATCTCAGAGTCAAGGGGTCAAAGCAGAGATGCAATACACCCCACTAGCGAGATAGGCAGCTATATCTCTAGAGAGAATAGCTTGTAGGCACGATCAACCCGCTAACATAATCATATGGAATATTAAATAAATGCGCTATCTAGGTTAAAATCCATTAGTTGTGGTAGGCGAAGGCAGAACCCTAGTTTTCTTATCATTACCTTAAATAGAATTTTTAATATTAGGCTTTCTTTAAATCAGTTAATTTAGTCATAATTCGCTATAGGACCAGATCCAAATATTGTCTAGATCATCAAATCAATATTCAACACACTTCTCTTTGTGGGAACGACACTTGACTAGCCACTACACTGCGTGTACTTGACGCGTATACTTGCGTGCACAGGTCTGCAATTTTACCAACTTTACACACTCACTTTTAGCCCGTCAAGTGTTTTTTGGCATTTTGCACGCTCTTTGTTGCAACAAAGATTTGATTATTGCGACAAACTTCTTTTGGCAGTCTTGAACATTTGTCACAACATAATCTCAAATGCTCGCGACATTCCCCGTGATTTTCTTCACTAAATATTTTTGTTGCTTTTCTTACTGGTTTTTTGTTCTTTTCCATTAAACCTCATCAAAACATAAATTTGGGTGAAGATTCCATAATTCTCCATTGAATAGGACCTTAAACTCTAAAAAATGCAAGAAAAATGGACTTAAAAATAAATGAGTTTTGGACTCATCAAACTCATCCCAACTTAAAGTTTTTCTTATCCCCAAGCAAAGAAAATATACTTTCGCTTATCCTTAAACAATTCAGCTTTAAGGCCATTTTTGTTCTATATAAGATATTTCTTTCCTTTAAATTCAACAAACCAGTTCAAAAACAGGATTGTTGTAATATTACTTTTGTACAAGTTTCAAATCCAAAATTTAGGAAGATTTCAATTAATTTAACTAATCAAACAAATAATTCATCTAATGTAAACAATTCAATTATTTACCCTGAATTAGTGAGTGTGTGATGGTCTTCCCCCTTTTTCCATATAGCTAATTAGTTAATCTTCTGAGATACTATTTAGATAATAAAATACTCCTTGATTTTTCTAAAGTCCCATAGCCTTTATTGGTCATATTAATCTTCACTAATGTAGGTCAACATAACCTTCAAGATCAAATAGGTCTTTTAAGTTTGTAATGTTTGGCTTGGGCATTGGGTAGTTAAATATTTATTTTAGCCTTAAGTTTACCGAAGCTACATGTACTTTCTCAACACTTTGCCTGCATACTGTTCATCATTTCTCTTCTATTCAACTCACTTTTTCAAAAGCACCCCTAAACTTAATTGGGTGCATATTTTTGCATACTCTCTCCATCGTGGCTTTTTTCTTGCTCCACTCCCTTTCAATTCACATTCAGCCATCATATTTGAAGATTTTACTTTTCATTTCCCCTATCAAGGTTTATAATGGTGCAATGTTTTGCCTTAAGCTTTCTACCACCCTTAAAGAGCTGGGCTAGTAGCTCCCACGCCAGCTTCTGGCACAGGTACCAGGTGTCAAGTACCCCTCAGAACTTAATTGCTCAAGGAAGGAAGGCTACAAGACAAAACTCATTCCACCTTAATACTTTTTGTTTTTCAGCTTCTCACTCTTCTGTTTTGCACCTTCTTTTGTACATCTTCACTTAATTGACCCATTTTTCACATCCTTACTTCTCATCCTTCTTTTCTTTCTAAAAAAAAAACAAAAAATTACTCCCCCAAATTGTCCTCTTTAGTCTTTTCTTTGCATTCAATCTGCAATTTGGGTAAACTTAGGGTCTTTTATTGAAGGATTAGCTTTAAGGAAGGGTTCAGATTATGTTATATGGCTTTGATGATGAAATTAGGCTAAAAAAAAAAAGGTACTGAGGTGTATGCATATGCATATTACATGGGTAAGTTTTGAAAGGTTCAAACGTCCAAGGATGTCCTATATCATTTCCTATTAGTTGTGTTGCCTAGGATTTTGCCTTGAATAATAAACTAACAAGTTCTAGGACTTTTAGGGAGATTAAAACTATGATGGATCTCATAAGATTTCTCTAATCTTAGCACAATTAGTTATAGAGATACTTTTGACCATGTGCATGTTTTCAGGGTTCATAAGAACTGAACTGTTTATAAGAACATAATTATAAGTCTTATTTGTTCTATCATTTGTTTAAATATTCACGAGTCTTGATATTCCACTTATTCATTATTAACATCACAACTTCCAATTTTCAGTTATGCTCATCCTACCCCAATTTCATCTACCAATTTCTTTTTTGGTTTCTAAACATGTTGTTGTGCTATTGTACAACTTAAAAACTCATTTTGATTTCATCTTTCATTTCATTTCATCAGCAATCATAGCACAAATAGATCAACACAATTATATCAATTCAACCAAACGAGCAAACTAATAATACTCATTATTCATATTGCTCAAATTTTCAAACAAGATGCGGTTGCACAAATTTACCAAAGACATTTTATTGAATTCATGAGATAATCACAAGAAATTTTCAAATCACATAAACAAATAAGAGGGGCTCAATTTTTCTTTGTTTCTTTTTTAGATTTTCCTAGAGACTTTACCTTTTGTGCTTGCTCCCTTTTATATTTTTTAGGTTCCTCAAGGTTGGTAAAAGGTATGAAAGGGTCTGTCACATCCTTAGGCACTATGGTATAAGGAATATAATTAGAAATTTGGATGTTTGGTAGTAGCACTTTCTTCTTGTCTGACACTGACTTCATGGCCCAATCTAAGATGTCTGCATTACTCTTTAATAGCTCTCACTGCCTCTTCCCTATTGATTCCAATGTACACCTATTGTTTATCAGTTCTTGAGTGTTGAGCCTTAAGCTATCCTTGTAATGCTGCAATCTGTTTAACCATCCTATATCTCGCTCCGCAGTTATTTCTTGCTACGATCTCTAAATTTCTTCTAGCATTTTCGCAGATAAATCAGGTTGCCTCCTGATTCTTCCAGAAAATGTAGCTCCCTGACTCTGGCTCTTCTCTCCACATTGCATCCCTCTCTTCTATCTCCCCTTTCCATTCCAAGTCTCTCTGTCTGATTACCTCTTCTAGGTGTTGGTCTCTTCTTCTTCATTCTACATCCTGATATTCATCTCTGAGTTGCAGTTAGAGTTTTAGCTAATTATCTCTTTCCTTCATCCTTTGCTCCATTCTAACCAACATGTCCATGATGTTTGCATTGTTGATTTGCTGTCTTGAGCTTCCAACTGGCTCTTGGTGATATTCTCTAGCATCTGGAGATAGATTCCAAATTAGGCTCACTCTTTTGCCTTTCTTCTCTTTCTTTCATTGAGCTCACTAAAATAGCTTGCTCATTCTCCCTTACATCTCTATGTTCTTCTCTAATTTCTTGAACCTTCTTCTTGCCTTTGTTGGGTGGAGGACTGATTAGTGCTCAAAAAGTGTTATTTTGAACCTTGTTTATTTAAGGTTTTGAGCACTTTTTGTGTACTAATCAGCATAATTAACCCAATTTGCACATTAAGGTCCATATTATTCTACTAATCGCATTTTGTGGTTAATTTTGTAGTTTTTACAAGCTATTTATGCCAAAATTATTGAGTCGATCCAAGCACAAAGAATTTGAGTCAAACTCAAAGATTGCATCGAAACCGTATGAGTGAGCAAAATAGAAGAAAATGGAGCATAAATTTCGCAACTCCGCGATCTTCGCAGTTGCAATCGTTCATCTCGGTCGCACTGCTCACATTTCACCCATTGTTCCTTCCGTCGCCTTTTTGCTTTTGTCTTGGTTTTCTTCCCTTTTGCCCCATTGTAATAGTGTTTGCTAGTGTTATTTTGTAATTTCAGAAGGGGTTCGCCATAAAAGCCCCAAGACTGTATACACTCAAGTATGATCTTCTCCATTAATAAAAGTTATGGGTAGGAGTTTTTCCCGCTGCTTTTCTTTTCTCCCATTTTCTTTCCTTTTCTCTCCCTTTCTCGGCTACCAAACACTCCTTTGAGGATGACAACTTAGAGGATGGCCGCTAGCACCACTTTTCTCCTTGGAAGGAGGGTCACTGCCAGGCTTCGAGGTATCTCACTTCGCTTTCTATTTCTAACGCACGATTTATGGGTATTTATGTTCTATTTCTCTCAATCTAGGTTTAAATCTCTTAAATGTAAATTCCCGATGGACCAGTATTTGGCAATCTTTTAGGGTTCAGTGGATGCTTATTGCTAGATCCACTGAGATTCATTAGTTGCCCTCTATTTGTCATTGTAGGGTAGATTTATGAGATGTGTATTCACTGTCGGGGAGCATTTATGCTCTGCAAATGCTATTTTTCAAAAGGGAAAATCATAAGGTTTAGTTTTTAAAGCTAATCAAGATCCGTTCGAAATGACTATAGGTCATCCTCCCCAACGCGAGGAAATGAACCTGAGAACCCCTTTGTGACCTTTAGAACCCAAATCCAACAGCCTGACACTTCAAGGATACTTATTTTACATTTTATTGTGTTTAAATTTCAGTTTTCCAAACAATGCCCCTCATTGTTTTTACGAAACCCAAAAATCCAAACCAATTTCACCATTTTAGCCTTCACTATAAATCATTTGTGCGAAGAAAACCCATCCCTGAGTTCGACCCTAGAACCGCTATACTGTAGTAGCTTTGCTACAGCAGTAGGATGAATTTAGGATATAAATTTTGTTGATTCCGGAACACCTACTGTGGCACGAATCAAGGCCTTGTCATACTAGTGAGAGTTAGAGGGGCAGTCTAGGAACACCTTTCTGCTTCTTCCCAGGTTCCTTTCACCCCTCCTAATATGCAAAGCCTGGTGATGGTTCTTGGATGAGGAATAAGACCTCTGTACTTGCTGATGTAGTAGTTCATAATTGACATCTCAATGATCTTTCCCACATTCAGCTTGTAACCCTTTAGAATGGCATACTGGAGTAATGCATCTTCCTTTCTCATAGTGCTGAGATGTTTTGAAGGAAGGAGTACTAAATTAAGAAGTAAAACTAGATTTTTGTTTCTTCAGTCAGTGATCCTCTTGCAATAGACTCAAAAGGGTTCTTCTTTGCTGAGTTCCACTCACCTTTTCCATCTGTGAACAACTCAACAATCTTCTAGTAATTTGGCTCCTTCATCATCTTCTTGAACTTGGAATCGTCTTTCATTTCTTTTAGATTGTAGGTGTTATTGATCTCCTCCTTGTCAAAGGTGATCCATTTTCCTCTGACGTAGAACATTTTCTATTTCTTCCCAACCAAGTTTGCAAAAAATTCTCGCATCATTGGAGCAAACCCAGCTGGTTTATGCTCGCATAGTAAATTCCAACCTCTCTTCCCAATCTCTTATCTAAATGGTGATATGAGCTTGTTGAAACCTCTCTCCCTAATGAAATCCTTCTAAAGGAAGGTTTGTTGCATGACAACCAATGCGCTATCTAACACATAGTCTTCTACTTCCATTTCTTCCCCTTGCTATGTTTCTGTTCCATCTTCAACTCTCATCCTCTTTTTGCTTTCTTCTTGTAGTTGCTCTGTTTTCGTTCTTATTTAAGCCCTTTCTTCTTGAACAACTACAATCTCTAGCTCAAGATTTGCTTCTTCCCCGATGACTCTGACATACTTTTCCATCATTTCATACAGATTCAAGATCATATTTTTTTGCTCAGACATTTTTGTTGGTCAGACTGGGTTTTAGGGTTTAAGAAAAGGTTTAGGAAGGTTTCTAGGGCTCAACGACTTGAAAGACGAAAAGAGATGTTTTAAATTTGAATAAAAGTCCCAAAAACGGTTGATTTTCTCTTTTTTAGGTTAAGGAATATGTTGTGACAATTTATTTGTTGCAATAGAAAAATTTCATGTCGCGACACAAAAGTAGCTTTAAACCTTAAAAATTATGTCGCGACACTTTGCATTTTATGTTGCAAGACCAAATTGTTGTGACAAATGTTGCTTATGTCATGACAAAGAGATGATTATTAGAGCTAAAATAACGTCGCAACAATGATCTTTTTAGTCAAGATAATGTTGCAAAGTGTCCTCCATACGGTGATGCGTGGCATTTATCCAAAATTTCACCTTGTTCAGCTTCTAGTACACATCTTTTGATGATTTGATCTGCCCCTCTTTTGAATAACAGTGGTCATCTCATATATAAACTCTGGCATTAGTTCTCAACTTTCTTTTCTAGTGGTAGCTAAATTCTGGTGGCATAATTCCACAGGCTAAATAGTTCACAATGTCAGCATACCATGGTACTTGAACTAATACCTGAAAAAGCTTGCTCATTAGGGAAAATTTCTTCTATTTCTATCCATATTTCAACTTTAGTATGCTTTTCCATTCTTGATAAGTGATCAGCTATCACATTATCCCTACCCTTCTTGTCTTTGATCTCTAAGTCAAATTCCTGCAGCAATAAGACCCATTTGATTAGTCTTGGCTTTGCATCTTTCTTTGCCATAAGATATTTGATTACTGCATGATCAGTGTGTATGATGACATGGGACCCCAATATGTATGACCTGAACTTTTCATAAGCAAAAACCATTGCCAACATCTCATTTTCTGTTGTTGAGTAGTTCTCTTGTGCCTCATTGAAGGTTTTCTTGGCACAGTAGATGGCTTTGAAAGTTTTGTCAATTCTTTGTCCCAACACTGCTCCCATTGCATAGTTACTGACATCACACATCATTTCAAAATCTTTGTTCCAGTCTGGTGTTGCCATGATGGGAGCTATAACCAATATGGATTTGATTTCTTCAAATGCAGACTTGCATGATTCATCAAAATCAAATTTGGCATCCTTCAAAGAACAGATAATGGTCTTGAAATTTTTGAGAAGTCTTTATAAATCTTTGTAAACTAAAGATGTCCCAAAACTTTAACTCTTTAACTCGTAGTAGGTAGCACAGTTCAATCATAGAAACCTTTGCTTAGTCTACTTCTAATCCAACTGCAAAAATTTTATGCCCCAAGACAATACCTTCTGTAACCATGAAATTGCATTTTGCCCAATTCAAAGCTAAATTCTTGTCTTGGCATCTCTGAAGTACAATTTCTAAATTCTTCAAGCAGTTCTCAAAACTGGATCGATAAATTGAGAAGTCATCCATGTAACACCCTGAAAATACCCTAACAGTTTTATAACATGTTCATGGTGTAAAATAAATTAAATTATATTTTTTCTGGAGTTTAAATGGCTAAAAACGAAAAATGATAAAAACCCGAAAATTTTACAGGAGCCAAATAAATTTGGTAAAAATGTCAAATGAGGACCTAAGGGTCATAAATGAGTAATGTAAGTGCAAAAATATAAATGAGATAAAATGAAACTGAAATGAAGCTTTAAAATGAAAAAAAAGAAGAGAAATGATGAATCAGTGTGTAGCCAAACATGGCCTTAGTCATGTAATAAACAAAAGACCAATTTTTGGTCTTTGAATGCCATAACCCACATTTTAGGCAAAGGGGAGATGAGAGCTAAGGCACACTATAGTTGAGGAAGAAGAGAAGAACTTGGTGATTTTCCTCCATAGGATCAAGGATTTAGGTGATCAAAAAGAGAAAGAAGAAGAAAGAAGAAGATTAAAAGAGATTTGAGGTAAGTAAACCAAACCTTAACCCCCATTTTTCTTGTGTTTTGGTTGGGGAAAATCCCAAATTTGAATAAAAGTGTTTTTATTGGTTGCTCTAAGTTGTTTTTGGTTGTTTGATTGGTTGTAGTCCTCAAATGAGGAATTTTCGTATAAAGGAAATGTTAGGATTTTAGGGGAGATGCTGTCAAAATTTTCCCAAAACCCATTTTGTTGTTTTGGCCATAACTTGGTCATTACTCATCCGAATTGAGTGATTCAAATTTCTGGCTAAACTAGACTTATAAGAAAAAACATCTCCTTGAAATAAGTGTATTCAAATTTGGGCCCCATTGGACCCAGAAATTCGTCAAAAGTGAGGCTCTGTTTTCGGGTCAATTCTGGTTCAGTTCTGATACAGTTTTGTTGTTTGGATTAGTTTCGGTATTTAGGCCATAACTTAGCCATCACTCATCCGAATTGAGTAATTCAAATTTATGGGTAAACTAGACTTCTAGGAGACCAAATATACCTTAAATAAGTATATCCAAATTTGGACCCCATTGAACCCTAAAATTGCCAAAGTGGGAGGCTCATGACAATACTCCTTGCCTGGGCTTCGGATCGTTTTGAGCGCTTCGCATTTAGCCATAACTCTGATCACTCATCCGAACCGGGCAAGAATTCAAAGTTTCTGTAGAATTAGACTTCTAGGAAAACAAATCTCTTTAAAATAAGTGTATCCAAATTTGGGCCTCTTTGAACCCAGAAAATTCGTCAAACTGAGGCATATCGATGCCTAAAAAGAATGTCTAAGGATGAGGAAATGGTGAAAAATGAAAGGAACAATGTACCGGAAGAGGGTCGGGTAGAAAAAAGACCTAAATAGAAACCTATAATACCTAACTAATAAATGATTGTCATTTGTGATGGATTAGGGGCTAACGAGAAGAAAAGCCCGAGTTGAGATCGTGATTCTGAGGACAAGAATCGAAGGAGAACAATCTTTATGGTTTGTTCTCCACTTCTCTCTCTCTAATTCCAAAGTGTTTGAATGATTACAAAACGATTTGAACTGCTGAAATTATTTATAAGAAAAAGCATATTGATTTGTTTTAATTGATTTGAGGCAATTGATTGTGAAATGATTTGCATATGAAAAATTGCATGAGTATTGAAAATGAATTGTTTGTATAAATGTACATACTATACTGTATTTTTCTATGAATGATTTGAACGCCCTTAATAGAATGTTAACCGTAAAATTCGAGTTGAGGATAGATTGGTATACTAATAAGGATCAAATTAGCGCATTTCACGAACTAACTGCATGGAGTGTCACTCCGATCCATAGCCCAAATGGGACAATATCTAAGAAGTTGTTCACGAATTGATTTTTAATAACCAGTCAATAGTCCAACGGGTCCGTACTGTGTTATAAAACAAAATATTTTTATAACAACCTGCAGCCTAGTGAGACCGTGCGGTGATTTCGTTATCCTATGCATCGAAAGCATAAGTTAAATTTGTTTTAAAGGCAAATTGAAATGATAAGAAAATTGTGAAATGCATGATTTGTGTTTTGAATGATTTATTGCATATGAAAGTGCATATTTGGAATGATCAATAAACTGTAAATGAATGTATATGAAAGGAATATATGTATTGTATTACATTGATCATTCAAAAAGGTTAAAAAAGCATTGTTTAGAAAAATTGCATGATTTATATTAAACTGAAATGGAAGAGAGAACTATATAGAACCACTAAGCATGAAAATTCTTAGCACGTTGTTTTTATCATCGCGTAGGTATCGAGAGAACAGGTACGAGGACGTAGACCGCAGTGAATCAGAGTCATCATCAAAGTCACACAGAGGACAAGTAAAGCTCCGTCACATGCATACATGAAATTATTCGACTCATTTTGTACAAACACTATTATGAAAATTGAACTCTGATTTTGTTTTGTAAATATTTGGTTATTGAAAATAGCTAATAATGCCACATTGTATAAAGGTGGGAAATGGACCAAGTGGGCAACAAATGCCATATCGAATGAAAAAGAGTTTTGTGATCAAATGATGGGCCCCCTTTATGTTAAAGTGGTATTTACGTATATATATTTTCATTGAGTATAGAAAAGTAATTGTATTTTGATTATTTGAAATGATTCGAAAAATAAAAGAAAAGTGAGGACTGTGTCCTCCGGTCCAAGTTCGGCCTCTAGGTCGGGTCGGGTATGGCGGCGTGGACCGTTATAATTCATGAAGATTTCCATAGCCTTCTCCACCAAATATGAGAAAATAGACATCATGCACCTTTGAAAGGTGGTAGGAGCATTACATAGACCAAATGGCATCCTTCTAAAAACAAAGGTGTCATAAGGACAAGTAAAGGTAGTCTTCTCTTGATCCTCGGGGCTATGGCAATCTGATTATAACCAGAATATCCATCAAGAAAATAGAAATGAGGGTGCTTGCCAACCTATCTAGCATTTGATCGATAAAATGCAAAGGATAATGATCCTTTTTGGTGGTAGTATTCAATTTTTTGTAATCTATACAAACTCTCCATCCTATTACAATTCTTGTTGGAATTAATTCATTATTCTCATTTCTAATGACAATGAATACACCCTTCTTGGGAACCACATGAACTGGGCTTACCCAAGGACTGTCTGAGATTGCATAAATGAATCCTACATTCAGCCATTTCAGTTCTTCTTTTCTGACAACTTCTTTCTCAACTGGATTCAGTCTTCTCTGATGTTCTTGCATTCCTCCAAGAGGATTTTATGCATGCATAAAGAAGGATTGATTCCTTTCAAATCTTCCACTGACCAGGAAATCGCTTCTTTATACTTTTTGAGAATCTCTATCAGTTTTTTCTCTTTTTCATCTGTCATACCAGTTGATATGACAACTAGTTTACATCTTTTTGCACATAAGAAGGCATATTTCAGGTGTTTGGGTAATTCTTTCAAAATTAACCCTTCAAAACTCATTTATACTTCTTGTACCTTATCTTCATTGTTGCTTGATTTTTCTGCACTATGTTCATTCAGACTGAGTACTGTTCTTTCAATTCAAAATTGGAATTCAGAAATTAAACATCAAGTCCTCAATATATTGGAAATTCATCTCATTCTCATTCATTGAACTCTGAATCTTACAATCATATTTCAGTTCAGAACTGATGGGAACTATGTGTTCTACAATCTTACAGTCAACATGATCAAAATCAGGATGTTTCAAGCATTGATTCAAATTGAAGTGTACTTTTTTCATCCCCCTCCCTAAGAGTGAGATCTCCTTTATTGACATCAATCAATGTTGCTCTAGTGGCCAGGAAAGGTCTGCCTAGCAGTAGTGGGACTTGTTTATCTTCTTCAATGTCGATCATAACAAAGTCCACAAGGAAAATAAATTTTCCCACCTAGATCAATACATCTTTAAAGATTCCCTCTAGCTAAGCCATAGTTTTGTCTGCCATTTGCAAAGTCATAGATGTAGGAGTAAGCTCCCCCAAACTAAGTCTCTTTACTACAGATAAAGGCATTAGGTTGATGCTTTTTCTGGAATCTCATAATGTTTTTCCCAATTCAAAGTTCCATATGGTGCAGGGAATGGTGAAGCTGCCTGGATCCTGCATCTTCAATGGCAAATTCTTCTAGATCATTGCACTACAAGTGGCTGATAGGCTCACCACTCCTTCTTCATCAAGCTTCCTCTTCTTGCTCAGGATGCCCTTCATAAACTTAGCATAATGAGGCCTTTGAGCCAATTCCTCAGCAAAAGGAATGTTGACTTCTATTTTCTTGAACATATTCAAGAATTTAGCAAACTGCTCATCCATTTTTTACTTCTGCATCCTTTGAGGGAATGGAATAGTAGGGTGGTAGGCTCTTACTTCCTCTTTCTTTTTTAGTTTTCCCTCCCTAGTTTGCTGCTCTTTTTCACTTCTGATTTCTCACTTTCTTCAGTCAATTTTGAACTATTCTGCTTACTGTCTCTGCCAGTTTCTTCTTGCTCTTCTTTCTTAATCTGTTTCTTCTTCTCTTTTTCTGAGCCACTTCTGAGAGTAATTTCCATACAGACTTTGGGATTCTTCTTGGTGTCATTACTAGGGAAAGAATCCCTAGACTGATTCTGCATATTCATGGCCAGTTGCCCTATCCGAGTCTTTAGATTCTTTAGAGATGCATTGGTGTTGGCCTGAAACACATTTGTGTTTGCCTGGAATGTTGCTAGCTCAACAAACTTCTGCTCATGTATGTTCAACAATCTCTTGTTCTCACCCATGAAGCTCAACATCTGATCTTCAAAAGACTAGGACCTCATTTGGCCTTGGTTTTCAACTCTTTAGTTGCATTGCTATTGTCCTTGGAAACCTTGTGGAGCATACTATTGTTGGAAATTTTGCACTGGTCTTTGATCTTGCTGCACTCCACTTCCATATGAGAAGCTCTCATGGTTTCTCAATGCTGGTGTGTAGTGGGTTAGAAGGTTGGTGTTGGGCTTAAAGTTGTAGATCCTATTTCCATTGACAAACCGAGCTTCCTCCACTTGATAGGGACCCTTATGAGCAAGTCCCTCATCATCTATGCACTTTTGCTCACCTCCTTCCATAGTTCCCACTTCATGTGCTTGCTCAATCACACTACCTCCTCTGAGCCTACTACTGCTCACTGAAGTCTCAGATGGAGCTCTGTAATTACTCTTAACCAAATCTTCTATAAGCTAAATTACCTCTTCAGCACTCTTCCTCTTGAATACACCACAACAAGCTACATTAATGGTACCTTTGGAAGAGTAATTCATGGCATGGTAGAAGATATCCATTTGTGTGATTTGTTCAATGCCATGCATTGGACACCTCCTCAGTAGCTTCTTGTACCTCTCCCAGGCATTGTAGAGGCTTTATTCTTCTACTTGATTGAAGGTTATTATATTTCTTCTCTCAGATATGAGGGCTGGTGGAAAAAACCTTTCCATAAAAGCTTCAACCAGCTCCTCTCAGTTGCGGACTGATCCATATGGCAAAGACACGAACCAACTAGCTACAACATCCCTCAATGAGAATGGGAATAACTATAGCTTGATAACGTCTGGTTTGACCCCATTAAGCTTTATTGTGTTTTCCATCCTCAGGAATCCGCCAAGGTGCTCATTGGGATCCTCACTAGATGCCTCAGATTGGTCAGACCATGGCGAAAGCAAAGCAGCTTCAACTCTAAAGTTGTCGACCCCAATCTGGTCACTTTTACTCGAAAGTATTCATTTATGAGAATTGTCCTCTAGAAATCTTCCATTGTCCTTTGTCTCTGAGGTCTTTCTGTTATTGGTTCTATTGGTATATGTTCATCAGTCCCTTCTTGCTCTACCATAACTACTTTTTTTGCTGCTTCAATCTTTTCAGGTTTCTCAAAGTTCTCTCAATTTTAGTGTCTAGTGGTTGCAATTTTGCTTATTGTCTTCTATGTATGTAAGAACTACTTGAAATGCAAATACTTTGAGATCAAGTGAGATTAGTAGACAAATGTAATATATTATGATAAGTTTAATAAAAAGATAAGTAGTTGAATTAGTTACTGCTGTTAAAACTATTTTTTTTTTAATTTTCATAAAATTTATATAAAAGAAAAATGTCAAAACTAGCAATTTTTTTTTGGTTGGAATATTGATCTTTAAACTTTATTTCACAAACCTCGGCAGCAGGGCCAAAAACTTTTAACAAACCAAACAATGAAACCATGTTTCTAACACAGATACCAAAGACTTATTCAGTCCCCAGCAATGGCGCCAAAAACTTGTTTGAGACCAAATAATATGATATGATTAGCTCATTTCTAATACTGTTATGAAGAACTAATTCAATCCCCAACAGACATGACAAAACTTGTTTGACTGAAATAATGTGAAGAACTGTTTTCTGATATTGTATATGACATTATGTGAATAAATTTGTTTTTGGTCTAAATCACTGAAAGTGCACAGGTCATACAAGTAATAAAGTGGATTTTTAAGTCCAGATATCATTCCAATATGGATTGATGAGAAAATCTAAAGATCAACTACCCCTACTACTCAAGTAAATAACTATTTGAACCTCTAAATGGGAAATTTGAACTGTATGAAATAAATTGAATGAAAGTATTATTGTAAACATAAATATAATCTAATCTAATAGAATCAGAGATTGCACTAAGTAGAAATAACACTGGGAATGGACAAGTATCCTAACTATCAACTGGCATATTTCCAAAATACAATGTTGCAAAGGATATAAATCTTGGATTTGTCCAAGAGCAAGGTAGTGTAGCTTTGGAATACCTCTTGACACTACACATTTCACTATTTAGCTTACCATATTCCTAAACCGGGTCAATGGGTCTAAGTAGTTACTTTTAGGATTTGATCCTCTTTCAGATCTGACTAATTTTCCTTCTCAGTACTTCACAACCATCTCTTAGAACTAGAAACTACTTGCTCCCATAGACAGGATAATGCAAGCCCTCTCCAAAACAATTAGTTCCTCATCCATCAATTCAAGCAAAACTCTCTTTCTCTTTGATTAGAATCTCAACTAACACAAGATCGAGATCATTCTACTGGAATGAGATGAACCCTCTAAGGATTAAGCTGATATCTCATTTAGTGGCCTTCTTCCTCGAGAACACACTTCTGCTATCACCCATAAGGGAACCTTGAAGTCAAAGGTTATAACATCACCTATGATGTACCAGAATGATACTTAGAGTACATTAGTTCCCAAAATATTAATGCAATTTACCCCCAAGTCTCTGCTATTTGCTCTCAGGCAGTCCATCTCTCTGTCACTCATAGGGATCCTAGAAATCAGAGCATAGATACAACTCTTTCTGGGTATAGAGCCTTGATATATAGAACAACTCATTGAAAAGAGCAATACCAATTAGATCAACCTAGTTTTCATAACCAAAACATATAATTAAATTATTGCAAAATAAAAATTAAAACATAAAATCCTTTCCCAGAGAGCTAAGCCTTCCATTATGAATCACAAGTGACAATGACTAGTTGATCAGAAAAATTCATTGAAACTACAATTAACACTGAATAAAAAAAATGAATTCCAGAAAATCTCTAAAACTCACTCCAATCCAGACAGAGATGAAGCTTAATTTACAATTGATCCAGCTCGAAATCTCAGCTCAGCTCTACCTCTGCTCCTAAAAGAAAGAAAAATAAATCTAGAAAATAAAAACAAAAAGAAAATATATACCAAGAGGCTTCAGCTCTTCCAAGAAGCCAAAAGCTAGTTGAAAGCTCTTGAAATCCTCTTGATCCGAAGATGATATTTTCTGCCCTAGTTATTTCTATTTATAGGGCTCATAAATACTAGGCTGGAATTCGAGGCTGAAATTGTGGATTCCAATGCAGGCCCAACTGGTGTTTTTGTCGTGACAAAGTTGATCTATGCCGCGACATTGAAGCTTACTTCTTGTTGTCATGCTTTGTTATGAGATTATCGTAACATTTTTTAGTGATATTTCGCTTGAGTGACTATCACGACATAAATATATATTGTTAAAATTTTTTTCATGCCTTGTTCCTTCTTTTGTGTCACGACAAAGGAATTGTATGTAGCGCCATACTTCATTTGACAACATTTGATAATTTTTGCGACAAAGTAAATTTATGCTATGACATTCTTTACTTGCCTTGTGTAGCTGATCTCTTTATGTGTCGTAGTGACAAAGTTTTGAAATGTTGTGACAAATTCTCAATGAACTTTGATCTGCTTGTATAAGAAAAATCTTTGCCATATCGCGACATTCCTCCTTCAGCCTCTCATTTTTTGTGTCGCGACAAAGAATTTTGAAACAATATTTTTGGGCATTCTACATGTTCTTTGTTGTGACATAGATTTGATTATTAAGACAAACTTCTCTTGGCTGTCTTGAACTTTATTTTTGCTGCTTTTTTTGTTCTTTTGCATTAAACCTCTACAAAACACAAATTTGGGTGAAGATTCCATAATTCTCCATTAAATAGGACCTTAAACTCTCAAAAATGCAAGAACAATGGACTTAAAAATAGATGAGTTTTGGACTTATCACTTACAATAATCAACAAGTTTTTGGCGCCATTTTCGGGGATTGACAAGTCTTCGGTGATGTTGCCAATGACTTAACAGGTTGTGGCTAGCTAAAGAATTATCAGTGGTGAACCCAGAACTCCGATGTGATTCATAGTTGGCAGCATCTCAACTACGAGGAAAATACGAAGCTAAAAATGGTCGAATGGAACAATATCTGAAGCTAATTCGCAAAATTTGAGGTAGCTTAAGTTCCAAGATCAGAGAACCGCATGGCCGATGCCCTAGCGAACTTAGCATCTTGCGTGTTGTACCCTTGCCACATAGAATTGAACATTATGACCCTCCCTTCAATCTCAAGTACGACAATCCTGACTACCAAAATATGAGATGGTAACTCCTGGATATCCCTGATTACTAACTATTTGAAAAGTGGGACATTGCCCGAAGTTAGAAATGTGGCTATAAAGATAAAGGCCCGAGCATACAAGTACGCCTTGATAAACGATGTTTTATACAAGCAGTCATTTTTTGGACCATACTAGAGATGTGTGCCGCCAGATGAGGCTAAGCATATCATTGAACAAGTTCATGAAGGCATCTGTGGTACCCACATTGGTGAACAGTCACTGAGTCATAGGATTATAACACAGGGTTTCTACTAGCCTCACGATGACTTGAGAGTGAGCTATTTTGAGGTTTGGCTGCAAAGTTCGACCTTTAATGTGCCCTAGTCACTAAACACTCACATGTCCGAGTCCATAGCCTTTCTATAAATTGGGTATTGATGGCCCAGTTTATTACCTTAACCAACAGTAAAAATTCATCTTGGTGGCCACAGTTATTTCTAAAGCCGTGACGGGGCCTACATACATGTCCGGGCAGCCACTGCGCGATTTGTGCACGCGAAATGTGCTACATATCAATTCAGGTCCCTCACTCTCATTTTTTCAACAACGGCCTGATTCATGGGAAGCCGTTCATGGTCGTGCTGAATATGGAATAAAAAATGTCTTGCCGCCTTAGTACCCTTAATACAATTGCCAAGCTGGGTTACCCGACAAAACGACACTGATTATGAAAAAGGGTTGACATCAGCCGAGGAAGATGGGTGAAGCGAACTCCTGCCACTAGGCATACCGCATAACTACAGTAACCTATTGAGTGAAACCCCATGCCCATGGTACTAAGCAGAAGCAGTAGTCCCATGATTAGGGCTAGAAATTAAGCTGAACAAACACCTGAGGAACTATCTCATACTCTAGATGAGCTTGAGGAAAAGATCAGAGCAAGCAGATTCAGATAGTTAAAGTATCATCTCTAAGCCTAGCCCAAGAGAAAATCATCAAACCGAACTTTCATAAAATTTTGACTTTGTCTTAATTCTTGCAGCCGAGGAGGGGAAATTCAAGCCCAATTGGGAGGGTCCATTCATAGTGGCTGACGATGGGTCAAAGGGTGCGTATAGAATACAATCCCTCTATGGAAATATTGAATCTTGCCCCTAGAACAAAGCTTATTTAAAGAAGTATTTTCAGTAACTCTCCATTATCATGAGATGATTGTTTTATGATACAGCGAATGAATAAAAGTTGCATTTATTTACACTCATCTCCCGCAACCTACAAAATGCCCATGGCGCTGTCTGGCTGACGACCGCCCAGCTCGGGCAACGCAAGTCGCCACAAACCACATCTTATACGCCCCAGCAACGCGCTTGATAGCACTAGGCCTCGGGTAACATGAGTCCCTATAGTTCTTAAAGGCAGCATAACTCGGGTTGCATGAGAACGAACATTCTTGATAACGAACAAAGCTATTTGCAAGCGAAAGCTTAACTTTCATTTCAAAATATAAAAAATTTTCACTGGGAACAAGCCCTCCATCAGATTCACTTTAAATTTTGGGAGGCGATGGCGCTCGTCGGCAATCGCTTTCGGGAGGCACTAATGGCTCGGCTATATCAACCTTAGGAGGTGTTAATAAACTATCTATATCAACAAGTTTTGGAAGATGTAGGGTGATAACCGACTGCGCGTTTTAGATACGATAATAACATCGGGCTCTATGCGCTACCATCATGTTTGAGCGATCAGCCCTTCAAAATTCATTCGGAACCACCTTCCCATGGCGATTGGATCGGCTATCTGCTCTCCTTGTGGGGCGCAGTCGCTAAAGAAGGCAGATCCCAAAGTGCTCCACTTCAATAACAACTAGCCCAATAGCCGTATTAGGCACTATTTATATAACAAGCCAGTTGGAATTATAAGAGCACTGCGGTTCGCCGAACCATAGCTATACAGTTACGAAAGCGTCTTTGCGCTCTATCTACACCTGTTGAATAATACCTGATCTTTCTGTATTCGGTTTGGTGGATGGATTTGCACCAGAAAAGCGCCTAGTGATGATCTTTATAGTTCTGAAAATTGATGAGAATAAAGCATAAAGGATCCATGATGTATGAGATTTCTACAACATACATTGAAAATTAATCTTAATTATATGGAAAATTCGGATTCGACTGCTGAACCTTGAGACCTAATATCTTCTATTTCCAAATGTTTTTGAGTTTATTATTGCGATTTGGAGATGTTTTTAAGATTTGTTCTCAGTCAAAGTAGAAGTTGGCTTTATTTAATTTAGAAGTACATTTTTGCTAGTCAACGAATATATTGGTTGTTATTTCTTTTTTAAAATGTTACTTAGTTAGTGATGATTGTTCATGATTTCTTTTTATTTTGGAGTGATTTGGTATTGATTGTTCATTGTTGCTGCTAAATTATTCTACTTTTGATTTAACATGATTTGATTCAGATGGCTGAGTTTTTGTGCAAGTCTTGTCCCTAAAAATTATCTAGTTTCCTTTATAGTGTTTAGCTAATGTTTAGTTTCTGGCGAGTGACGAATCTTTGTTTGGTCTTCATATTTTAACATTATAGGCATTATTATCCCCACTTTCTGATTCACTTGAGTGTAAAATTGATTTTAAAATTTCTACTGGTTCAGCAAAGAACTCTTTGAACTTATCGGTTGTTAAATGGCGTTCATCAGGGCTTATCAATGGATCTCCATCACCCAGTCTTGAGGTCATCTATCATAGGGATTCTGGCTTCCTATAACCATGGATCGGGTCATCCATCAAGCCGGGCTCTAGAAGCAGTTCTTCCAGCTAGTCGATCTGAGTGTCCTCTAAGTTGGAGGGTTCGTATCATTTGGTATCAAAGCAACGAGTTACATTTTTTGGTTTGCTTTATCTTTACGTTTTCACAGGCAACAGTCACACCACCTGTGGTTCCTTCTAGAGATTCCTTTCAACCCCAAATTTCATTCACAACCTATTCTTTGTTCCATCCCAAGTCCGATTTTCTTCATTCTTGATTGGATATAATTTTTGTTTGTCTTCCTTTTATTGAATCATCCATCCTAAGTTACAAAAAAAAAAAAGAAAAAAAAAAGGAAAGTTAAGGAAAAGGATCTAGTCAAAAAAAAAGTGATTGAGTTTATCAACAAATAAATAAATAAATAAAGTCTGTGGAGAATGTTGATTAGTCCATGTGTTATGCATGTATTACTTGCACCCAAAAAGGATGGACCGTTGAGGATGTGTATTTAATTTCATGCCATCAACAACATTATGGATTAAGGTCGAGGGACGAATCTTTTCGGAAAGAGACGTAGAAATCAAACATAAAGAATCAGTGATGCGAGCCTCACAACCTTACATTAAATTAAATCTTAATCATGGAAATTAGGGTTATGAAGTTTGTGAAACCTTGGAGACACTGTGTATTTCTGTTCCAGAGTGTTTTTTTGAGTTTTATTATATTTTGATTTGGAGTTATTTTATTTTGAAAATTCTCAAGTCAAAGTAAGTTGCTATTTAATTAAAGTCATTTTCTAGTAATAAGTTAACTTTGTTTCTTTTAGAAAAGATTTGCTTTTGATTTATGTTGTTAGTGATGATTGTTCATGATTATTTGCTATTTAAACTAATTTTTATAAATTGTCCTAGTTTACTTTTCTTCAGATTTTGTTTCCAAGATTTTGTGGTTGATTTTTATTACTAAGTATTGTCCTAAAAATTATCTAGTTTCCTTTGTAGTGTTCTATCGAATATTTAGTTTCCTTAGTTTCCGAATCTTTGTTTATTCTTCTTATTTTTGGGCCTATTTATAGGCGTGTTATCCCTACTTCTGAATCAGTCAACCTAATTGAGTTCATTATGATTCTCTTGAATGAACTCTTTTTGAGCTTATGATCAGTCTTGGTGTTTAATGAGACTTGTAAGTGGATCTCCATCATTGATTGTAGGCGTCCCCTTCTATACCAAGGTTCTTGCTTCCCTATAAACAATGGGTTGAGATCATCCATCCCAGAAGCGAATACTAGGTGGTTCTTCCCGACTGTCGATCTTGGTTTCCTCCTGATTAAGCGGGCTTCATATTGTCTTCATGACTCAGCTTGATAACTTCTTCACCGATGTGGCGTGATGCCTTAACTGCTAGCCTGGTGATCCACCCAATTCGGGCTTTTCTCGGTGCTCATAATTCATAGCATCCCTTGTGCAGCTGATTCTGGGTTCTCATGATGGGAACAAACGACTTAGTTAGTCTTTACCATATGTGTTGTACTTCTCCATATGTTTTTAATATTACTGTGTGAAATTTTAAGTATAACATGTAGTAAATAAAAGGTATATACATAAATACTAAGCAAACAAGGAATAGAGAAAGTCTTCTGAAGTGCCATCTTGAAGGAGTAGCATCCTTTAGGTTCCTTTTGCTTTGTCTTTCTGCATTTCTAGAAGTGGCTTTACTAAATCATTTCTTGGGAGAAGAACATAGCAGTGAAAGGTCAAACATAAAACTTTGAGGAAGAGGAGGACGTGAGTTTCAGAGGCTCTCAAAGTATTCCCAGAAAGCGCCCGACCTTTCACACCCTTCAAAGTAGTTGCATCCCTATAGGCAGCCTAAATCTTTTTGAGACCTGATGTCCTAATCCCACTCCTCGAGGGCAGGAGAGGAGACAGCTGTCCTTGGGAGGCTACAGTGTCTAGAAACCTCCTCAAGTAAAGGTTAAAGATATCTCTTTCAAAACTTTCATTATGCTCATGGTTGTGCCTGTTCTTCATAGTCTCAAAGATTCCTCTCATCCCTCACAGAATCTTTTTTGTTGAGGGATGATAAGTGAGTCTGGATGGAAGTAACAAGTGGAAGCATGTGGATTAAGATGCCTCAGCCATCTCCTAGGATGCTTCCTTAATATGGGTGAGAATACGGTTTTGAACTTGCTCTTTGGCTCGAACATCTCCAAAACCCTCAAAGTTTAACCTCGGGATAAACTCCTCTAGATGGTCAAAAACCTCCTGAAGGTTTACATGACGATGAAAATGTCAAATCTTTTCTACTTGTGACTAAGGACTTTACTACTAGTAAGTGGTGAGGATCGATTTCAGGTGTATCTAATTTATGACCACAGTTATCTACAAAACATATACGTCACACAGGCAAAATTAAAATAGTACTGTATAATCAAAGCCATCAGAAACCCAGGAATGGAAGTGGAGCTTAGATCTACGAACTGAGTGGTGCATTCATAAACTCTAACTCCTCTACAGCATTAGATAAGTACATTTTCCTTGCACGGCGTGTTCTTGTGTTGTGAAGTTAGTCCTAGTCTGCTGACTTAACGTGCCGCGAGTATCATCTTGAGCTTATACCGCATGTTATAAGCATAAGGACCTCTCCAAGCAGCGCACATCATACTTACGATTCGATTACACCACAACATGTCATGTTCATGTGTAGCTGGATCAGATAAGACGGTATGGTAAAAAGTGTTTGCACCAACAAAGGAAGAACTTCAGACCTCTCACTTTATATTTGACCTCGGCCAACAGTGAAATTCATTCACTGAATTACATCAAACTTATGAACAGGCCCCCAAGAAAGAAAATAAAACCTACTGTTGGGGAGAAAGAAGAATTTCTTCAATCGTTTAACTTGGGTTGACTGGCAGAGTACGTTGAGCCATTAAATGAGATGATTCTATGTCACATTACTCTAGGTCACTATCTTCTGTATCTCGATTGCCTACGTACTAATACGGCTTGGAAGAAATCTTGGGTCTCTTCTAGCACTGAGGAGTTAATATATTTTTTGAAAAAACTTGAATCCACAGGCTCAGGCCTTGAAAAGCTGAACGCGCAATACTTTATCTACCATTTTTTGATTTGTGAACAAAGTTCTGTTACCTTCCGACGTTCTGGAATAAAGTTACAATACACCAAAAAACTCTTGGTGAAGAAGCAACCATGAAACAGGCAGAAAGAACTCTTTGATAACCACAGGTTGAAAGTCCCAGAAGACCTAGAATGTTAAGCTCAGGACACCAATGTAATGAATCTGATGAGTGTGAAACTCATAATTTTAGTCAAAACACTTTCATGATATGCCGGCTTAAAGTTCAATTAATAAAAAATTATGAATCTTCACCGATTGGTGTTTGCGAGGTTGCATAACAAATCATGAAAAAACTGTAAAAATGGCTCAAAATGAAGTATCACAAATGTCATGAAAGTTGGTGAAGTGGCGAGGTGATGTATAACATTGAACCTGTTAGTGACAAAGATTGAAGAATCCTAGCCGGAAGAAGTGAAACATTCTTGACGTTTGGCTGTACTAACCAGTTAAGGTAGAGAAGGAAATTTGGAAAATCTCTGTTGACCATGGCTCAAGGAAAATGGTAGGTTTGTGCTATTTTGGGGACAAATATAAAACAAACAATGAGATGAATTCTAAGGAGGAAGAATGTGAGACAAAAAGGAAGGTTTGTTGACCAAAAGAGATAAAGGGAGAAAAATGTCATAGCATTGAAATTTTGTTCGACAAACCCTCCGAATCATGATCACAAAACAAGGGGAAAGAATGTCGCGACATTTACGGTTTATACAACAGATTATTCAGATGAATCAATTGCGCTGATATGACACTTCATAGCTTTATGGATAAAGTAAAGAAGAAGGCAAAGGGTTTGTGACAGTGAATAATTTGTGAAGATCAAATCGAAAATCGTCGACTGCGTTTGTGTTGACTTTATGAAAGATGAAGACTTTGGAGCTGCTTTGTATATGGACATTTCTAGACTTGTGTAGCAAACCGCTAATAAACAACATCAACAATTTTAGTGACAAACGGCAATAAGGCCTTCTGAAGAGGCTCAATGTGCATAACTACCAGTTAATCACGACATTATTTTTAGTTAAACACTAAACCCCACGAATCTTTTTTGATTACATTTGGCATTTATGGGGCCTATGAAGCTAAGAAAATGGGGCACAAAGGAAAAGAATACACATCCATCGGGAAGCATCTTTAGAAATAGAAGAGACCTTTGTACATTTTACACTTATTTCTTTTTATTTCTTTTTCTTTTATTTTAAATTTTTATCTCTGAGGGATTAGAATAGTTGATGAAGAGTTACAATATTGAGCTGGATCTTTGTATATCAGCTTCATTTTGTCTGAACTTAATTGGAATTGGAAGTATTTTTGAACCTTTTTTTATTCGGTTTTGATTCAGTTTCAATGGTGTTTGTCTTCTGGTCATTGTTGCTTGTGATCGATTGTAGAGACTAAGCTCTGCTGGGAGGGATTGGTGTTGATTATCATTTTTGTGGTATTTAAAATTAATGTTGTGGTTTGAATATGGGTTGATCTAATTGGTAGTGTGTACAAAAAGTTGTTCTATTTATCGATTAAGTATACCGAATGGAGTTGTATCGTGCTCTGGTTTCAGACCTGCAGTGACATAGAAGTGAGTTCCACGAGTATTAAAGCGGTAGCTTTGGGGTATTCTAGATTGATGTTAGACCATGTACTATAGGCATCATTTTGATGAATCCTGGGTGATGTTCTAACCCGCTTCAAGGTTCCTCTGGGTGACAGTTGTGTTCGAATAGGACCATTTTCAGTTGTTAGTTTTAATACTTGAGGTTTCATCTCAATTTAGTATATGTTGTACTCTTGTATGGGGTGATTATTCTGACAAATTGCAAGTAGAACCTAATTACATTGAAGAAAACTTGTGTTGTCCTGTCTATGAGGACAACTGACTTCGGTCCTAAGAAAAGGATGAGAAATATTAGTTTAGGAAAATCAACCAAATCTTAGAAGGATGATCAAATCATAAAAGTAGTTGTTTAAGACCCATTGACCTGCTTTAGGAATATGGTAATCTAAATTGTAAAATGTGTGAGTGTGGGGAGAATTGTTCCCAGGGTATACTACTATGTGCTGCCCAGAGCAAGTCCAAAATTGACTCATGGGCGCAACTTCAACACGTGTGCAAATAGATGATCATAACACTGATCTCATTCCCAATGTTATTAAATCTCAGTGGAACCTTCAATCCATTTAAATTTCATTATTTTTCATTAAAAATTGACTAAAGCTCACTTACAACTGTTATACTAGATTGGATTAAATTACTAAACTAGAGTGGTTCCAAATAGTGGTAATCTTGTGTGGTAGGGAATTTTTGATCTTCAGGTATCTCATCAATCACATTAGAATGATATTGGACTTATAATCCTTTGTTACTTTTGCAGATTTATTGAACTGCGATGATTTGACCAATTTAATTTCAAATATATTATTATATACAAACATTAACTTGATCTGCTATCAAACAAGTTTTTGGCATTGTTCTTTGAGGATTGTTTAGTCTCTAATGAAATGTTCCAACGTTATTAACAGCTTCAGGCAGTTCTTATACAAAATCAGTTCGATCAGGTTTTGAGCTTTGTTTGAGTTAAATGGGTTTATAGATCAATATTCCAACAAAAACTACTAATTGGACATTTATATATTTTACAAAGTACAGAAAAATACAAAACATAGTTTAAATGAAGTAGTGGATTATTGCATGTTAGTCTATTATTTCAATCGAGATTTAAATCAAAGATTATCTAAATAATATCACTAATTTCAGTGTCAATATCTCATTATGACCAGCCATGAAGTGCGAGGTTGAAACCGCGCCCATTGGGCGGCACGAAATATTACTCATAAATCTAAAAGTGAATCTACTAAAGAAATAGCATGCGGAGAATAGAAAGGTAACCAGATTTCCTTCCAGCCACCTACATCGCCGCCGGAATGACCTTGGTAAAGATAGAAACATGGAAGATTTTGAGCCGGTCATAGAAGAGAACTCGACAATAAGACAACACGTGAATGAACGATTTTGAATTGGCTTTGCCTTGATCAGTATGATGCGTAATACGGTTACTAGGCACTAAGTGAGATCCAAATGAACATTTGGGCGGATTTACACAGAATATGCTCTTATGGCTGAATGGGTAAATCTGTCATAGTCAAAGCTCATAGAGCCTCACTTGGTTTGAGTCCTTACCTTGTGGCTCGATGAACAATTGAGAGGCACGGTAGAAGCATATTCATGATTTTCTTTCATTACTCACACGAGATGAGAGGGGAAATCATTAACTGAACAAAGAAGATGTATCCTTGTACAATGCCTAGGAGAGATACAAACAATAGTTGAGGAGATGTCCAATGCATGGTATTGAGTAGATGACTCAAATGGATATATTCTACCATGCCATGAACTACACTTCTAAAGGAACTATGGATCTGATCACAGAGAGTGCATTAAAGAAAAATATTGAAGAAGCTACTCGGTTGATTGAAGAGGCTTCATTCAAGAGAGCTTCTCAGCTCCATGGCTTGAGAGGAGCGTGCGAGGGTTGAGGCAGAAGTGTGATTGGGTTGAACAAAATGTCACCATTGGGGAGGCAGAAATTGGGATGCGATTGGGCAGATGAACAAGCAGAAGAAGAGGTCATTCTTGTAATGAAGTGGGTGTGGAAGGTCTTGGCGAAAAATGTAGTTGATCAGGAACACTCATGAGTTCCCTAGAGTGGGAGGAAGTTCAGTATTTAAATAGTAATAAGAGTTATAACTGAAACCCCATGACCTCCCGACCCATTTTGCCTTGAGGAACCATAAGAACTTATCTTATGGGGTGGAATCACGACAAGGTTCAAGACCTGACTGGAATTTTGAGTGCTGCTCCACATGGTTTCCAAGGACAACAACAAGGTATTTAGAGCAAAAATCAAGTTTTGAGATATCAGTTCTTTGAAGGTCAAATCTGAATTTTATGTTTGAAGCAAGATAATAAACACTTCATGACGAAGTTTCTTGAACTTGTAGTGTTTCAAGAAAACACAATTGTGTTTCAGGCTAATACAAATGCCTCCTTATTGAATTTGGAAACTCAAGTAGGGCAGTTGCCCCTCACCATGCAGAACCAGTCTAGGGTTGCTCACAGTGAAACAAGAAAACCACAAAAGGAATCTGAGCCATCCTAAAAAAATTAAAAAAGTTGCAAAAAGCATAAATGAAGCTGAGCAAAAGCAGCTGGAGGATGGAAATGAAAGTAGAAATCGGACTCAACAACAATAAAAAAAAGTATATAATGAGCATATCAGATGAGAGCTAGTTGTTGAAAGAAATATACAAATCTGAGAGAGAGGAAATTGAGCTTATCAGCCTCTATGCCATTCCTGAAAATTTGGAAAGTAGTGGCTTGGATGATCAATATGCAAAGTTCCACGAATATATTCGAGAAGAACAAATCATCCCCTTTTTGCAAACATTCACTAAAATACCACATTATACAAAATTCATGAGACATTATCAGTGAAGAAATTGGATGGAGGTGAGTAAGTGAATTCTAGTTACAACATAGTCTGATTATTAAACATACCACGTAAAATGCAGAATCCGGGAAGTTTGCTATACACACAGGTAGAACCATAAGGTTTAGGAAAGCTTTATTGATTGATTTTCAGCACTGCAAATCTAAGTGCCTTTGTTAGTAGTCAAAAGTCTAAGTTTGGGGGAGTTAACTCCCACTACAGTGTCTCTACAAATGGTAGATAGATCAATGGCTCAACTTGAAGAATCATGAATATGTCTTCGTCAGTGAAAGTTCATTCTGATGAACTTGTGAAGTGAAATTTTACATTGAGAAGATAACCCGAGAGAGCCCGTAAGCTTGGTGGGAGTGAGGCATAGAAGTGGACATCTATCAATACGTATGCTAAAATCATCATGGAGAGAATACGAACCATAGAACATCAAAAGAGGTTGAATCCGGTTATGGAAGAAGTGAGGTCCTTAAATGGCATGCGAACTTTATATACTTTAATATCAGACCTATGGGTAACCCGATTACATGGTTCCCAAGAGGATTCACAATTCATCCTAAATGAAAGACAAGTTGACTAAAATTGTGGCCCGGGTGGAAGTGCACATATGGGTAAAAGTTGAATACTACTCTCTTGGAAGGATCTGTCTTTTACCATTCATTGACAGATGTTGGATAGTGGCGGAACATCCGCCTCTTCAATTTTACGTTATTCAATGCAGTTTCAGCAAAATAGCCTGCCATGAGGATCAGAAGAACCTTTGTTACATATCCTTATGGCACCTATGCTTTTAGAAGGATGCCATTTAGACAGTGTGATGCTCCTTTAACTTTTCAGAGATGTATGATGCCCATCTTCTTAGATTTAGTAGAGTAGGTTATGGAAATTTTTATAGATAATTTCTCTGTGTAATAGGGTTACTTTAAGCACTGGAAAATCTTACTATTATACTAAAGATGTAAGGATAAGAACCTGGCTACAAACTAGAAATGCCATTTTATGTGTGAAATTGTATCTGGGTCATAAATTTATCTGATGGGTTGAAATAGACCAAACTAAAATTCTCTGATAAAAACTCCGGTAACCTAGTACGTTGAAGGTATCAAGAGTTTTATGGGGCGTGCAAGATTTTACAGAAAATTCATCAAAGACTTCTACAAAATTACAAGACCACTATACTGAATGCTAAAGAAGGATGCAAAGTTTAAGTTTGATGAAGCATGGAAGTCTACATTTTAAGAGATCAAGGCTAGATTGATCATAGCTCCCAATATGGCAACACCAGACTAGAACATAAACTTTAAGATCATGTGTGATGCAAGTGATTATGTAATGGGAGGCGAGTCTAGGACAGAGATAGAAGAAGATATTGAGTTATATTATTATCTTTGCAAAACGTGTGAGGCAGAAAACTGCTAGGCCGCCAGAGAGGAAGTAAATGGTCTTTTCTTGTGAAAAGTTCAAACCATACATATTAAGATCTTATGTTATCATACACATAGATCATGCAGGAATCAAATAATTGATGGCAAAGAAGGATGCTAAACCCAAACTCATCATATGGGTATTATTGCTGCAAGAATTTGACATAGAGATCAAAGACAAGAAAGGTAGTGATAATGTGATAGCTGATCACTTATCAAGAATAGAGAAGCCTATTGAAGAAGAAAAAGGAATTGAAATTGAAGAGAACTTTCTAGATGACGGCTATTTAGTGTGTGAGTTCAAAATTACCTTGGTATCTTTGATCTAGTGGTCTTTGTCTTGTGGTCTTACTGCCACTAGAACTAACTCTGTATTAAAAATGAGATTAAGAACTGTATGATTCACTGTATGGGATGACCCATTGTTAGAAAGGCATATCACTTTAGTATCAGGAGATGTGTACCTGAGGCTAAGCAGGTTGAAATTTTAGACAAATGTCCTGCATCACAGCATGGAGATCACTTTGTAGGAGATAGAACGACCTAAAAGATTCTCCAATCAGGATTCTATTAATAACATTATTAGAGAGAACCAAATTTTTAGGAAATTGTAGTTCAAGCAATGTGATAAATGCTCGAATGAGCGCGTAAATAAAGAAATGAATGTCTATAGGGATCTAGTGGTGCAATTTTTATGTATGGAGTGTTATGGGACTTCTCACGTATTCATTTGAAATCTGCATTCTCCTTGTTATGGATTATGTATCAAATGATTCAAACACCTTCTTGTCCTAGAAATGATGCCAACACGGGTTATGGAAGTTGTCAAGGGCTGTATTGGTAGATGTGGAGCCCCAAGACATCAATGATGAGGGAAGCCATTTTGTTAACAAAATGTTTGCAAAACTCTTAGCTGAGATATGAGTGAGACATGCCTTACTCAAGTTTGGCCTATCATCACTCATCAAAATGGGCAGCTGGAGATGTCAATAAATGGAGATAAAGAACCTACTGGTGAAGATAGTGAATACAAGTAGGAGAGACTAATCAATAAAGATAGATGATGTGTGGTACTAGGAGCCTGCTTCAGTCACTCCTATTGGAATGTCTCACTGAGGATTTGTGTTTGGAAAACCTTGTCATCCTCCTTGTGGCTTTGGAATATAAGGTTATATGGACCATCAAAAAATGAATGGGATTATCAGCTACTAAGGAAAGATTGCTTTGGATTAAATGTTAAATATCTTGAGAAGTGACATATAAACAATACCATACCTCTACAAAGGATAAGACCAAGAATGGCATGATCGGAGAATTATGAGGAAAGATTTCAAGTAGAAATAATCCTAATTAGTAACTTAAGGCTCGAACATTTCAGAAAGCTCAAATCAAAAATTACAGGTATTCCTTACAGTCTATTGTAGCCCACCACTACCATTTACAGATAAATAACTTTAAATACAATACAGGAAATGGTTAAAGTGAATGGTTGAAGCTAAAGCTTCATTATATTGGAGAGAATTACGAATGAAAATAGTTTAAATTTAGAAATTTTAAGAGGAATTGTTGAAAAGGTGTATATTGCAAACAATGTCTGGCCTAAGACATAAAATGAAGCAGCCTGGCAGGAGGCAACTCAAGCATTTTGTTTATTTTCCATTCGATAGTTTGCTTTTATTATTTGTGTATTTCAAAGTTTTGTTTCAGTTTGATTTTAAGTTAGTTGATTCTAAGAAAATTGATTATTAAGTTGGGGATGTTGTCAATGAGAATATTTGAGCAAAGAATTAAATTATGTAATTGAAGAAAAATAGCATGCTCAACAATCATGTGAGAAATTTTCAATTAGATTTCTTAGTCAAATTCTTTATTTTTTGCACAGTTGCATATGTTGCTGAAATTTGAAAATTGAGCTTTATTGTGATTGCTTGAATTGAGATACTTAGTTCATGATAAATTTGTTTTCACAAGCATAATTTGAATGATTGAGATGGATTGCATGTTGTCTGGTGTGTTAAAATAATTAAAATGGATCAAAATTTTTGATAAAAATGGAGATTATGATGAAAATGCATATTTTGTTGTGACATAATCTCTATTTGTCGCGACAAATACTAGTCCAGCCTTTCTCAGTTTAAGGCAAGTTTGTCGGACATTGTGTATTGAGGGTGCAAAATTTGTATGTCGCGACATTGAAAACCTTTTTTGCAACATAAGTTCACTGTGGGAGGTCTAATACTTTGTCATGACATTTTTATTAATTGGCGTGACATTTGTTTGCTTGAAAATCCATTATTGCGACAATCAAGCTATGCGACTCACAATTTTGTGTCACGACATCAAAATCTTGTGTCGCGATAATTTTTAGACTTCAAGGCTATTGTATTTTTGTGACATAAGAAATTTTTATCGTGACATAAGAAATTTCTGTCGCGACAATTGATTCATTGCAACATATTCATGTGCCTATAAGTTGAGAACTTCAAATGTTTTGAATTTGAAATATCATCTTCTCTCAAACCTTTGGAGCCCTAGAACCTTTTCGTCCTTTTTCAAAACCCTAAACCCAATCTAGCTACCAACAATGTTTCAACATAAGAGTTTGATTCCAAACTTGAACGAAATCATGGAAAATTATGCTGAAATGGAAGAATAAGCTACTTTGGAGCTACAGACTACAATAGTTGAGCAAGATATGCTAGACATAAGAATCGAAACAGAGCCACCAGCTAAAGAAGGTAGAAAAAGGAAGAGGAATAAGGAAAAGAAAACAAGCAAGATAAGGAAGATCAGATGGATGAGCTGGTATCAAACAGAGCTTACGAAGTCATGCAAAACAAAATGATGAAAAAAGACTTCATTGGAAAAAGAGGTTTCAAGCAGCTCATCCCACCATTCAAAGAAGTGATTGAGAAGAGAGGATGGAGTCGACTATGTGAGCACCATTCAGATGGGTTTGTTGCACTGGTAAAAGAGTTTTATTCAAATTTGGTAGGAAGGAAGGAGAAGACATGCTACATAAGAGGAAAGCGGATTTCCTTCAACAAAAAGGAGATAAACAAGGCATTAGGTCTGAGTTAGCAGAAGGATGGGTCTAAGTTCAAGAAGCTAAAGAAAGACCCAGATCACCAGAAGATTGTGGAGTTGCTCACTAACGGGAAAGGGGAATGGAATGCCACTAAGAAGAACCCCTTTGACTCTATCTCCAGAGGGTCACCGACTGAGAAAGCCAAAGATTGGTTTTACTTCCTCAGTTTAGTCTTGATGCCTTCCAAGCACTTAAGCATAGTACGGAAGGAAGAAGCAGTGTTGTTATTGAAGGGCTACAAAATGAATATGGGAAAAATCATAGAAAAATATATCCTGAATTACTACTACAGCAATTTCAGGGGTCACATTCCACACCCTTCTACCATAACCAGATTGTGCATACTGGGAAGGGTAGAAAGCGACTAGGAAGAAGAAGAAAGATGCCCCAAAACTTCTCCCCTCACCCTCACTGGCATAACCAAGCGTCCATCCAACAAGGGCAAGGAAAAAGTACAAGAAAGTGAAGAAAATAGAAGAGTGGAGAATACTGAACAGGCTCTAGGAGTGAGAAATGTAGAAAGAAGATAAGAAAGACAGAGCAATCCTAGTTTTGATTAGATTCATAAGCAACCAAATGAAGCCTACCAGAATGAACAAGATGAAATCTTCAAGTAGCAGGACAATAATGCAGATATCATAGAAATGTTGGCCATAATGGAGCAAAGAATGCAAGAGAGAGACAACCAATTAAGAGCTCAGCTATAGTTAAGAGATGAATATTTTGATGTTAAGCTAAGAAAAAGATACCAATTCAAGGAAGTGTCAATAAAGCAAAGGGAATTAAAGTGGAAGAAAGAGTTGGAGGAGAGAGATGAAATGTGGAGAGAAGAGCTGAGGGTCAAAGATATAGCTTTCTAGGAGGAGTCAAGGAAGCAATAATATGAACTATGTAAAATGCTGGAAACAAGAGACCATAACATGAAAGAATCTTTGGTCTCTAAGGATCAAGCCTGGCTGGATAGATTACACCACTTTAGTGAGAGTCTGAAGGCTAATGACACATGTGGAGATCAACATAAGAGCAACAATGGAGTCCATAGGGAAAAGGTAGTGTGAGATGACTAAAGAAAATACAAAAATCCTCAACTAGGCTATGAAAACATTGTCAGGAAAGAAGAAGGTGACACTGCCAAAGATCCAAATCTCTGATATGATACCTTATACCATTGTACCTCAAGATGTGAAAAACCTCATGATAACCTTTAGTCAGCCTGCTGAAAAACAAGAAATACCTTTTGTCCCTCCAAGACAATTTACAGACATCCTAGTCCAAACAAAAAGAATCAAAATAACACCTAGAACCAAACCTCCAGGGGAAACTTCAAAATCCTCAGCTGAGCCCAAAGAAAAACAAAAACCATGAGTCTCTATGGTGTTTAATTGTTTGTCTAACATCTCTCCTTGTAATTGTCTCATGATTATAATAAAATCTCTTTGATGAATTGGTTCGAATTGTGTCTTGTCTTAAAATTTTTGACATTTTTGTACATATGATGAATGTTGAAGATTGTGAGTTTGATTGTTTGGTTGAATTAGAAAGATTGTTTGTAAATTACTTGTGCTATGATTAGAAGGAAATGAATTAATGAATCAAAATAAGCTTCTGAATTGTACAATAGCACAATTCAGAAGCTTATTTTGATTCATTAATTCATTTCCTTCTAATCATAGCACAAGTAATTTACAAACAATCTTTCTAATTCAACCAAACAATCAAACTCACAATCTTCAACATTCATCATATGTACCCTGTTTATAGACCAAATAAGACAAATTGCAGATGCAATTGGGCATGATAATTTGAACATAATTGAAAAGTTATGATGTCAATGACAGATAGGCTAATATTTTAGACTCTTGAAGAACTAAAGTTGATGACAATGCTAATTAGACTGATAATTCTAGTTTGCTTGAACAATACAGTTCAATTGATAATTAAAAACACGCACATTGGCCATCAGTACCTTGAAAAACTAATTATGCTTGGGTTAGGGACATATTATTGGATTAATCATAATTTGAGTCTGAAAAAGGTCCTAGAACTTGTTATTGTATTATGCAAGGCGAAATCCTAGGCATCACAACCAATAGGAAATGATTTAGGCCATCCTTGGAAAGTTTGTGCCTTTTAAAGTCTACCATGTTATATGCATATGCATATACCTTAGTACATAGTTTGAGTCCAATGTCAATTTCATCATTGAAACCACATGAAAAACCTAAACCTTTCCTCAAATCTAATCCTTCAGTAAAAAACCCTTTGTTTGCCCAAATTGAAAAAATAGTGCATGAAATGTATCAAGAGGACAAGTTTGGGGGAGTAAAATTTTGAAATGAGAAGATTTATGAGAATTAAGTAGGTAAAAGAAACATAAACTAAGAAAAAATGTACTAAAGAGGTGCACAACAAAAAAATGAGGAGCTGAAAGAGTAGTTTCAAATGGGGAATGTGTTTTGTGCGTAGCCTTCCTCCCTTAAGCCATTAAGTTCTTAGGGGTGTTCTACACAATTACCCTAATGCCAACTGGTATGGGAGTTACTAACCCAAAACTTGTTAAGGGTGGTAGAACGCTTAAGAAGGAAAAACATTGCACCATTACCAAAGCCTTGAACAAAATGAAAAGAAAAGAGATTCTGAAAAAGGAACTTAATTGAAAGTAGAAGTGGAAAAAGAAAAAGCCATAGTGGAGAATATGTAAAAAGAGGCACCAAACCAAGTTTGGGGGTGCTTGAAGGATGTTTTTAGTAGAAAAAAAATAAAGGATGAGAAGTTTGAAGGAAAAATATTGTGTAGTATGTGTAATTTGGGTGAACTTGAGCCTAAAATATCGAGTCAACTACCTAAGACCCAAGGCATACATTACAAGCCTAAAAGACCTATTTGATCCTGAGGGTGGTGAATTGCCTAAATTAGTGGAGAGTAATATGACTAACATGCCTATGGGACCTAAGTCACTTTGATGAGACTTCCATTCCAAGATAGTGAATCTCTTAAAGCTACCTAACCTGTAAATAAGTTAAAAGGGAAGACCAACACACACTCTCACATCAAAGGTCAAGAACTGTAGCTATTTACATTCTATGAATTATTTTTTTATTTAAATGATCTGAATTGAAAATGTTTGGGATTCTTGTATTGAAGTTTGGATGGAATTGATATCACAATTAACATTTCACTGAATCTAAATTGCTGATATTTTTGAAAAGATGATTGAAAAATAAAAATGTCCTTAAAATCAATGTAAATTGTTTGAGGATAAACAAAGAGTCTTTTATTTGCTTGGTGACAAGCAACACTTTAAGTTTGGGGGAGTTTGATGAGTGTGAAACCCATTTATTTTTAAGTCCATTTTTCATTTACATTTGAGCTATAAAAGTTCAATTTAATGCAAAATTACGAAATCTTCACCCAGATTGGTGTTTTGTAGGGATTTAATGCAAAAGAAGCAAAATCAACAAAAATGTCTAAGGTAGGAAATGCTAAATTTCATGAAAAATTTCATCATTGTAGCGACAAAGTTCAAGACAAGTAGCATAATGAATGTCACAACAATCGGAGCCCTGTCGCGACAAAGATTGAGAAGAATCCTTAAGGAATCGACATAAACATTATCGCGACATTTCCCAACTTTGTCGCGACACAGTTAAGGCGGAAGGAAGCTGAAAGAATGTCGTGACATTTCACAACTTTGTCGCGACATAGTTAAGGCAGAAGGCAGCTAAAAGAATGTCGCAACATTTCACAACTTTGTCGTAACATTTCAAAACTTTGTCACAACAAAGAACAAGGCAAATGGTAGCAGAAGTTTGTTGCGACAACTGAAAACTATGTTGCGAAAAACAATGAGAAGAATTCCTGAGGAAACACTTGAAGAATGTCGCGACAAAACAAAGGACAGAAGGAAGAAAGAATGTCACGACATTGAAAATTTTGCCGCGACAAACCCTTCAGAGATCAGCAGTGCAAGGGCAAGGAAAGAATGTCGCGATAATTATTAAATAGAGTCGGCTGCACTTTACCGCGACACTTCACAACTTTGTCACAACAAAGCAAAGAAGAGGCAAAGAAATTTTGTCATGACAATGAATAATTTGTCGCAAAAATCATCAAAGAAAAATGTCAAGCTACATTGTCACAACAAACTTGCAACAAAAGCTGAAGACATAGGAGCTGCACATATGTCACAACATTTCACAACTTTGTCGCGACAAACACTTTTGTAAAGAAACATCAACAATTGTCATGGCAAAGCAATAACAAAGCCTAACGACAAAGAAGGAAGCTCCAATGTCGCGACACTGCCACGATTGTCGCAACAATGTACCCAGTTGAGCCTACACTGAAACCCACAAATTCTGACTGGAATTCTGGCCCAACATTTATGAGGCCTATAAATAGAAAGAGTTAGGGCATAGAGGAAAAAGAATGCACATCATTGAGGGTAGCATCTTCAGAGGAGAATAGAAAGAGACTGAGTTTTTGTACATATTTTTATTTTCTTATTTTCTTTTATTTTTCATTTTTTTATCTTTGAGGATTAGAATAGTTAATCTGGGTTGCAATATTGAGATGGGATCTTTGTATATCAAGCTTCATTTATGTCTAAACTTGAGTGGAATCTGGAAATATTTGTGGAACCCATTTTTATTCAGTTTTGATTACAGTTTCAATGAATTTGTTTAATCAACTAGTATTTGTTGCTTGGGATCCATTTATGGAAGGCTAAGCTCCCTCTGGGAAGGGATTGGTGTTTGATTATCATTTTTTGTAGTATTTAAAATGAATGTTGTGTTTTGAATATTGGGTTGATCTAATTGGTACTGTTCTGTAAAAGAGCTATTATAAGTACCAGTAGAGTGTACCCAGAAAGGAGTTGTATCTGTGCTCGTGTAACGCCTAAAAAATACCCTAGAATTTCCATAATAATTTTATTATATATTTCGGGTATAAATTGAGTCAAACTTGGGTTTTTCTGGGAAAACTGATAAATTGTTAAATCGTAAAAAGTGAAATGAATATGTGATCATATGATTAAATGTTATATGTTAAGATAAGAAATTGATTGAACCCGGAAATAAACCCAATTGTAAAAAGGGAAAATTTGGAATTTTGTAAAATGAGGACCTAAGGGTCAAGAATAGGAATAAGCCTAAATGCAAAAGTGAATTAAATGATAAATGAAAGTGAAATGAAGACCAAAAAGGAGAAAAATGAGAAATGGAATTTGTGTAAGCCAAACATGGCCTTACACTTAAATAGGGAAATAAGACCAAATGTGGTCTTAGAATGCTCATTTTGAGCACAAACCGTATTTGAGAGAGGGGGAGAGGAGAAAAGGCTAGGGTTTTGGGAAATAGTTAGAGATTTGTGTGAATCTCTCCATGTTTGTTCAAGATCTTGCAAGAAGGAAGAAGGACAGAGGCTAAGGCTTCAAGTGCAAGGGGATTTGAGGTAAGAACCAAACCCTAGATTTCTTTAAAAGATGTTTGGGTTAGAAAAACCCTAATCCATCCATGGGTTTTGCTCATGGTTGGTTCAGGATGACTTTAGAATGTTATTGGGAGTGATTCCCATGATTTTTTTTTTTTTGAGATTTTGAGTGATTTTTGGAGGAAATCGCAAAAATGAGCAAAATGGAAAATCTGGGCATCGGGCTCCTACGCTGCAATGTAGGGAACCCACGCCGCAACGTAGGGAACCCATGCTGCAACGTAGGGAACCCACGCCGCGGCGTAGCCCTATGCCATAGCATGGGATGCCCTCGCCGCAGCAAGGCCAGGGTTCCAAAATGGCACCCCTCGGGTACTCTATGGCGTAGCAAAGCTACGCCGCGACGTAGACACTGTTCATAGTGAACAAATTTTCAGATTTTTGTTTTCGAACACCTTGTATTCGTATATTGATAGTTAAGGACCCTGGTAAATGATTAATGGGGGTTCAAATAAGGATAAAACTAAATGAAAAACGCACCGCACCGCAGCCTGTTGCAAAGCTGGCAAGCACTTTAGTGTCTTAACCTAAGATCGTTAACTAAGATTAATTGTAATTCACTAAAATGCATAATAATTCCTGTTTCATCCACTAAGAGTGGCATAATTTTATCAATTAGGACAGGAGGATCTCCTAACCTAGGACCAAGATCGAAGGGAAGGAAACGAGAGCCGACAACTTCGGTTTGTTCATTGACCCTCTATCCTTATTTCAAGTGTTTTGGTAGCATACCAAATAAATTTGAAATGATTATATGGAATGAGTATATCTTGAAATGATATTATGAAAGTGCATATGGATTTGAAAATGTGATATTTGAAATGTTTGACAATTAATTGCATGTGAGTGATTAATTGAATTGTAAACGAATTGGTCAATTCTTGACATCTTGAATTGAATCGATATACCGAACGACCAACATGGTGGGATTCACCAACCGAATCTATCATGAAGGCAACCCGAAATTGTCCAATGTCCCACTTGGCGGGATACACCAATCGACATCTGTCATGATGGTGTATAGCATTGAAGAAATGTCCCCCTTAGCCTGATGCACCAATCGGCATCCGTTTTGATGGCATATGGCATTTATAAGTGACCACATGGTGGGGTGCACTAATCGGCATCCATAATGATAGGAGACCGAAATTGTTAAATGTGTAAGCATAATATCGAATGATAAAAAGGACGGGATTCATCGAACGGAATCTGTCATGAATGTGAATTTTATTGACAAAGTGAATTGTATTAACAAACTTTGATAAGTGAAAATGAAATTTGTAAACTAAATACGTCCTTAAGAGTACATGTTTGAATCTTATGATTTGAGTTAAATGATTTGTTGCATGTAGAAATGCATATTTGATATGATCAATGATTTGTAAAGTGAAAGCATGTGAAAATGAATAAGCATGATTATAGTTTGATATAAAAGGCATAGTTTTATGATAAATACATGTCATGTTAAACTGAAAAATTGGAATAGAACTGTATAGAACCACTAAGCATGAAAACGATTAGTGTATAGTTTTTATCTATGCGCAAGTTTCGAGTAAACAGGAAAGAAGATAAGACTAAGAAGCACAGAGTCATAGAGAAAGTTGTGGTGTATAAGTATATACCCCGTCATATGCATATCATTTTTTTTGAACATGTTATATTTTGCAAACAAAAGAGTTAAACTCTGAACTATTGTTTTGTGTATAATTTTTTAAAGGCAAGGTACGCCATTTTGTAAATGAATTGTATAAGAGTAAATGTTTATGGGCCTACTATTTGAAAATGCTTCCACGTAATTGAAAACCCTAAAACGAAATGACATATATAAAATGTTTTGATAAGATAAATGAAAACGGTCGGAGTAAAACGGGCTCCAGTTCGGATCCGCCCTTCGGGTCAGGTCAGGGATTCGGGTCGCGACATTTTTGAAAAATAAAATTTAATAAAAAGGTAAATAAAAAGAATTAAACGAGCATCCTGGAACCGACTCGGATCATCCAATCAGATCGGACCGCAAAGGTGCATACTGATTTCCAGACCACTCTAAGTGACAATGCAGAAGTGAGTTCCGAGAGTAAAGAGCAAAAGAGCCTTGGGGTATGTTGATTTATATATTTAGAACTAATATACTCTAAGTATCACTTTGATGAATCACATGTGATGTTCTAACCTCTGACTTCAAGGTTCCCTTCTAGGTGACAACAGAAATGTGTTCCCGAGGAATGAGGACCATTTGTTGATTTGTTAGTTTAATACTGAGAGGTTTCATCTCAGTTTGCTAGAATTTTTATGCTCTTGTAATATGGGAGTGATTATTCTGACCAAATTACAGAGTGAGATACCAATTACATTGAAGAAGACTTGTGTTGTCCTGTTTATGGGGACAAGCTAACTTCAATCTTGAGAAATGGTGGAGAAATACTAGTTTAAAATCAACCAAATCTTAGAAGGAGAATAAAATCCTAAAAGTAGATGTTTAAGACGCATTGACCTGGTTTAGGAATATTGTGATCTAAATAGTGAAATGTATAGTGTCATGAGGTATTCCAAGGCTATACTACTATGCTCTAGGAAAATCCAAAATTTAGGCTCATGCCTATGTTGTTTTTGAACAATGTGCAAATAGATGATCATAACACTAATCCCATTCCTATTGTTATTATATCTCAGTTAAACCTTGATTACTACCCAAATAGTGCTATTTTACACCCTTATTAATACAGGATTTATACACCTCACAGAGTAATTAGACTAATTAACCCAATCACATGTTAAGGACTCCGTAATGCTACCGATCAAATGTTATGGCAAGTTTTGTTGTTTTACGCCATTTATACCATAGATAGGATTGATAAAGTACGAAGAAATCCCTAATTGAATCAGAGCGTAAAAGGCGTAAACTGCAAGACAAATGTAGACGCAAAGAGCCCTTGAAATTATGGGCTGCGAATTTTGCAGCTCCCTCAAGGAATTCCGCAAGGCTACGAATTTTCATAGCCTGCGAAATTACCCTTCCTTGCGAAAGTTTCCTGCCACTGTTGAATATTCCTGTGGCTTTTGACTTTTTGACTTTTTTTTGTCACTTTTTAGATTTCTTCCCGATTTGTCCCCCTGTAATAGTTATTTCTTTTGTTATTTTGGTAATTTGTAATGGGGTTTGGTTATAAAAGCCCCCAGACAAGACATTATAAAGAAGTCTTTTCATTATTGAAGTTTTAGAGGGAAGCTTGTAGCAGTTCCTGCTTTTTCTCATGTTCTTTCCCTTTCTCTCATTTTCTCACCAGCCAAACACCCTCTAAGGATGACAACTCAGAGAATGAGCGGCTAAAACCCCTTCATCCTTGAAGTGGAAGGCCACTGGGCAAAGGATCTAAGGCAAGCTGAGGGGTTTCATGGTTCTTACGCAGGTATTCACTGTTATTATTGTTCTCCCTTTCTAACTTTAGGTTTTGATCCCTTCGAGTCACCTTGAATGGTTATTATTTAGTAAGATTTTAGGGCTCATTGGATGCTTAATGATAGATCTAGTGATGTTCATTAGTTATCATTTATGAGCCATTGGAAGGTGAGTCAAGGAGACTTGTTTTTCACTGTCTGAGACCATTAATGCTCAGTGAATACCATTTCCAAAGGATAGCTATTTTGGGGCAACTTTCATAGCTAAATGGAGAACCAATTCGGGAGATGACTATAGGTCATCCTCCCTAACACAAGGAAAAGACCCAAGAAACCCTCATTTGTCCTATGAACCTAAGCCCAATGACCTAACACTTCAAGGAATTCTCTTTTACATTTTAACTTATTTTATTTTCAGTTTTCAACCATTACAACCCATTGTTTTTATCAAATCCCAACATCCAAAGAGAAATCACCAATGTAAAACCTCAGTATTAGTCATTTCTACGAAGAAAACCCATCCCTATGGACGATCATAGAGCCACTATACTGCAATAGAAGGTATTAGGTATAAATTTTGTTGATTCAGGATACCCCATGGGCTACGAATCAAATGGCGCCGTTGTCGAGGATCGTGCCTTAGTGCAAATGATAGCATATTGAACACGTGTGATCCTCATCACAAGCACTGGTGAATTTCTTTTCTTTTATCATTCTTTCTAGCAGTTTAGTGCTAAGTTGATTAATTTCATATTGTTGTCCTTTTTTTTTTTTACTAACATTAACCCTTTTTGGTATAGTTGTTTTTGTTTCTTGTTGGTGTTGTCATGTTTTCCATGTAGGAGTTTATGTTCCAATGGACTAGGAATACAAAAGGCAGATTAGTGAAAACCAATGTTCCACAGGAATCAAATTGTGAAGTGAACCTGAATTTTGATCCAATGGAACCTCCACATGAAAAGCTTCTGCACAGAGCCGCAAGGAGCCGGAGAGGAACCTCACGTGCATTTAGGTCCACGAGGACCATATACACCTCACCTGTGAGTGCACCCTCCGGCATTGTGCCTCTAACTAATGCACCATATGGCAAGATTTCATAACCCTAGTCGGGGAACCACCCAAATTTCTCATGGAAACCAAGACCTCCACAATATGCACCTCCTGCTCCTCCACATTATGCTTCAACTCCTCATCCACCACAACCACCACAATTAACTTCGTGCCACGGTAGGGTGATCCGGAATCAACAATATTTGTATCCTATATTCCTCCTACTGCCGTAGTCAAGCTACCGCAAAGATAAAGGGTTCAGGCCGAACACAGGATGAGTTTTCTTCTGCATAAATGATTTGAGGAAGTCAAAAATGGTGAATTTTATTTGGATTTTAAGGTTTTTGGGTAAAAACAAAGGTGTATGGTGGCTGCGGTGATGGAAATAAAATTAAAAAAATGTAAAAGAGAACTCCTCAAGTGCTCTGCCACTGGATTCAAGCTCCTAAAGTTCACCGAGGGGTCCCCGGTTTATTTCTAAGGCAGAAAATGACCTATAGTCATTTCCCCGAACCGGATCTTCATTTAGCTTTTAAAAAACTAAACCCTATGATTTTCTCTTTGAAAGATGCATTAATCGAACATTCATGGTCCTGCATAAAGGAAAAACCTACCTCCTGACTCATCTTACACAATAAATAGAAGGCAACTAATGAATATCACCGGGATCTAGTATTAAGCATCCAATGAACCCTAAAAGATTGCCAACACTGTCGATCAAGATGCACCTAAGAGATTTGAACCTGCAGGTGAAGGTTAGAGCATAAATGCCCATAAATGTGTGCGTTAAGAAACAGAGTGACCAACAACTATCTCAGAGCCCGCCCACGGCTTTCAGTCTTAAGGAGGAGAGCCTTAGCTAAACATCCTCTCGAAGGTCATCCTCGAGGGGTGTTTGGCAAAACGAGAAAAGTGGGAGAAAAAGGAAAAGCTGAAACTCAGAGAAAACGGTCAAAGCTTTGTCTCTAGAAATTTTATTGGTTAAGTTCTCTAACAATGCATGTCTTGGGGGCCTTCTAGCCAAACCCCTTTACCAAATTACAAAAATAACCTCCCAAATATCCTTACACCTGGGCAAAAAGGAAGAAAACAAAGAGACCAAAGCAAAAACAACAGGCAAAGAAGAAATCAATCACAGAGGAATAGTGGTGTGAGGAAATTTCCTGTGCAGTCCACTTTCCTTGTAGTTCCACTTTCTTGCATTTTCGCTCTTCTTTCCTTCCGTATCCGGACCAGAATACGAGTTTGACTCGTATTCTTCGTGCTTGGATCTACCTGCAATTTTGGCATAATTAGCCTGTAAAAAACTACAAAATTTGCCATAAATGCGATCACAAGAAATAGTAGGGACCTTGATGTGCAAATCGAGTTAATTAGGACGATTAGTACACAAAAGCACTCAAAACCCGAAATAAACAGTGGTCTAAAATAGCACTTTTTGGGCACTAATCACACTTTAACCTACACATTGCTAGTCCCTTACAATGAAGGAAAAGAAAGAAAGAAAGAGCATACAAAATGATAACAAAATAACGTTCACAAAAATGGTATTTCAAAAAGGTTGTGAATGAGTAATGCCTAACCATAAGTAAAAATCATCAAAGCCGTGTCCAATGACTATCATGAGAGAATGAATGCCATACAAAATTGAGTATTAAAAGAGCCTCCTTCTTGGTGAATCAACCAGAAACTTCCACCAAAATCTAAGTGTTTTGTTTGATCAGCTCTCAACAATAAATTGCTAAACTGCACTCTCCCCCCAACATAGCTACTACCACAACCTAGCATGCTAACCAACCTAAATGTATCAGACCCACCTCTTATTCCACAATTCTTTAAGGCCAGAGGGTGCAATGTCGATGAATCGACCACCAAAGTCCATGTAATCTGGATCTACCGATGACTCCTCAACCAATTAAGGCTTAGGGCACCAAGTCATAAGGATCTTTCACCACAAACTCTTCAGTTTCAGCCCTGACTTCAATGATTTTTAGACTCCAAAGACTTACAACTTGCTCAACTCCACCGTCCACCCATGTAGCTAGCACTAAGCCTGACTCCCAACCAAAGGAAGGTTCAGTGGCACCGGCTTTAAAGGCTTTCATATACCCTCGGACCGTGCTCTCTGCTCTGCAAAAGCCACTTTATTCTTTTCTTTCTTCGAAGACGCATTGGCCTTCTTCCACAGGGGTCCTTAACCTATTAAAGGCGGTCAATGAAACTAGGGTAGGTTATGCAAAGTAAAGGAGGTTGCGCAGTTTTTCAGCCTATCATTGAAACCTAATGTGCTCTGTGTGTGGTTAGCTAAAGGTGGAAGAAAAATGTCGAAATCAATAAGAATTCAACTAATCATTCACTCAACCAAGCATGGAACCAATCTAGCATCAATAGAATTGGACAAAGTTTAAATTTTCCAACTTAGGTTAGGCAAAACCACAAAAATTTTGATTGCAAATGGGTCCAGATTTTGAAAAGTAGCCAGTATAAATACCTTTATAGAAAGGGAACCCAGCAAGCCACTGAACATCACAAATGGGCTTGCACAAAATAACAATAAAACATAATACAGTGCCACTCCTTTGCTAATCCTCCCAACCCAAACATCTCTGTCCGAAATCTGGCCCGATTAGAAAAATTAGAGAAGGAAGTGTTACCTCCTTATGAGATGTGATCATAGTTGGATAGGAAACTTCGCAGTTTTCATCGACACCTTATCTGTTCCGCTTTAGCCTTCAAATAAACAAGTTAGGAGAAGAAAAGAGGAAAAAGCGAACAGTTGGAGCATTTTTAAAATTACACTTTTACAATAATCTCAAAATGTTCTTCTGGCCATATTTGACTTCTACACTCTAAGCTTTCCAACGGTACCAAGAACGCCTAAAACTGAGTTCTACGAAAAGTTACGAAGAAAACAAAATCAATGTGTGGTCTGATAGCGAAAATTTTTCGTTGCTACCGAAATTTCATAAATTTCCAATGAAAAATTCTCACATGTTGATAAATTTTCGCTATATCTAATAAATGGAAAATTTTTGAATTTTTTTGAAAATCAAATAAAATAAATAATAAATAAAATAAAAATAAAAATAATAAAATAATAAAAATAAAATAAAATAAAACATTTTTTAGACAAGTTATATATATATATATATATATATATATATATATATATATATATATATATATATATATATATATATATATATATATATATATATATATTTTTTTTTATTTAAATTTTTTTTAGACTCAAAATTTTTTTTATATAAAAAGAAAAAGAAAGAAAATATTATTTTTTTTTTGGAGAAATAAAATAATATATATATAAAAAACAAACGCTTTTTTTTTCACTTACCCTACATCACTATTTTGTCTTTTCCTTGGTTCAATGTTGCTAACCCATCAATTTTTGCTAGCTAGCGAAATTTTGCTAGCTAGCGAAAATTGTGATTTCGCTACCACTGCGAAATTCGCACGGCTATGTAAAATTTCGCTATCACATGGGTAAATTTCATATGCCATAGCGAAGGTTCGCTACTCCTACTCTTCATTCCAATTTCTTCAAAATCGCTTTAAAATGCAAAATTAACACAAGAAAAATTAGAAAATTAAAAGCAAAAATTAATTTAAAAACATAAATTAACTAAAATTAGAGAAAATCTATAAAGAAAATTTATAGAAATCCAAATAAAATACGATAAAATAAAATAAACAGAAAATTAAAAAAGCTGGGAGATTGTGCTCCCCCAAACCACTTCCCTAGCTCTCGAGGTCGTTTGAACTCGAAGTGAGCTCAAAATGGGTTCGAAAGTGCTCCAAATCCGAACCAGCACCCGAACCAACCACTGTACCATGCAATATAAGCAGCTGCTTGTGCCTTTGATGTAGTGGCAAAATTATGTACAGAGGCCACTAATCTCTTGAAGTTCTGCATGGCATGCAAATACTGGTCGGACTTACCTGGTTGTGTGTCATTGGTTTTGATTTTGCTGCAGGTGTGGGCAATATGTACACTTGGTCAGTGGACAGTGGGCATTTCATGGCTTGGGTAGTGGACCTTTGGGGGTTTTCTATTTCTTCCTTTCCACTACCCTCCTCAGCCAACATTAGGGAGGTTTCTTCTTTCTTCTCCCATGGACAGACAACATCACACATATCTGAGGATTCAACCAATCCTTCAGATAATTCAATAAAATCCTCTATAAGCTCCTGGTGTGGCTGTTGTTCACTCTGCTCCTCTTCCATTATATCGCCACCATCCTTCGATCTTCTTCCTCTTGATGGAACAAGCTGACGGTGAGCTTTGAGATGGACTCCCAGATGTCCAATTTTTATCAATTTCAATTTCTGAACCCATCCAATTTCTTGCTCGTGGAGCTCTCTACTGTCGGGCTTCCCGATTAGCTTCGGGATAAATACGCCTCTTTGCTCCTCTATGAAATTATCAACTTGTTTGCTCAAGTTCAGGATGGCTTGTTCAACAGGGGATGGGGTTGGTGGTTTCTGCTGAGAAGTGGGGGCATAATATGGAGGTTCAAGAGGTGCATAAGTTGAGGGAACACTATAGACGGGTGTACTCATCCATTGGTCTTTGTAGTCCTCATAGCCCTGGCCTGATTTATATTTCTCCCTCAAGGGCTGCTGGATTTTGCCATGCTAGGGTTTCTAAAGTCCTCATTGTCATATATGCTCTAGGGTTACTCATCAATACTCACGTATTGCTTTCCCTCTTCCATCGGGTCAAAATTCAAACCCACCGAACATTCAACTCTCAAGTAGCGAGAAATAAGCAACATTGAAAACAACACTCAAAACAAATTCAAGCAGGAATTTTTTTTTTTTTATATAAAATGAAAAGCAAATGACAAGAAACATAAAAGCAATTCACCGCGATTTCAGACGAGATCACAAGTGTTCCACAGCTCCTCACTTGCACTAAGGCACCATCCCCGGCAACGGCGCCATATTTGATTCAGGCTAATTAGTAGGTGATCCGAATCAACAATATTTATCCTATATTCCTCCTACTCATTAGTCAAGCTACCGCAGTATAGCGGTCTAGGCCTAACACGTGGATGTTTTCTTCGTGACAAATGATTTGATAAGTCAAAATTTAGTGAATTTTGTTTCCTGATTTTTAAGGTTTTCTGCAAAACAAAGGTGCATGGTGGGTTGCAGGATGAAAATAAATGAAAAAATGTAAAAGAGAACTCCTTAGAAGTGCCTGCCACTGGATTCAGTTCTAAAGTTCATCGAGGGGTCCCCGGTTTATTTCTCTCATGGGCTGGGGAAAATGACCGTATAGTCATTTCGAACCGATCTTCATTTAGCTTTTAAAACTAAACCCTATGATTTTCCTTTTGAAAGATGGCATTTAACTTAACATTCATGGTCCCATGAAAACCTACCTCCCTGACTAATCTTTACATTAACAAATAGGAGGCAACTAATTTATCACCTGACCAGATAAGATCCAAACGAACCCTAAAAGAGATTGCCAACACCTGGTCGATCAAGATGCACCTAAGAGATTTGAACCTGTGAGTGAAGGTTAGGGAGCATAAATGCCCATAAATGTGTGCGAAGAAACAGAGACTACCGCTTACCTTCAGAAGCTCCGCCCAAAGAAACTTTCCCGTCTAAGGAGGAGGCCTTAGCCAAACATCCTTCCGAAGGTCCTCGCAGGGGTGTCGGGGCAAATGAAAAGGGGAGAAAAGGAAAAGCTGAAATCGAGAGAAACAGCCGAAAGCCTTGCACTCTAGAAATTTTATTGGTTAAGTTCTCCAACAGTGCATGTCTTGGGGCCTTATAGCCAAACCCCTTTACCAAATTACAAAAATAACCTCCCAAATATCCCATAATCAGCAAAAATAAGAAAAAAAGAGACTAAAAAGCAAAAACAAATCCGTAGCAGGAAATCAATCAAGTAGAGGAATAGTATGCGTGAGGAAATTTCCCAGGTGCTCCAATTTTCCTTGTAGTTCCACTTTTCTTGCATTTTCGCTTTCCTTTCGTATCTCGATTCGTAATGCCGAGTTTGACTCGTATTCTTCGTGCTTGGATCTACTCAAAGAATTTTGGGGATAATTAGCTCGCAAAAACTCGCAAAATTTGCCATAAAGTCGCGATCAAGAAAATATTAGCAGGGACCTTGATGTTAATCGGGTTAATTATAATGATCATGACAATAAAAACACTCAAACCCGAAATGTCAGGGTTCAAAATAGCACTTTTCGGGGCAATTAATCTACACCTCTCTAACCTACACATTACTAGTCCCTTAGCAATGAAGCGGAAAGAAAGAAAGAAAGAGCATACAAAATGATAACAAAATAACGCTCTACAAAATGGTATTTCAAAAGGCCGTGAATGAGTAATGCCTAACCATAAGTAAAAATCATCAAAGCCGTGTTCAATGATTATCATGAGAGAATGAATGCCATACAAAATTGAGTATTAAAAGAGCCTCCTTCTTGGTGAATCAACTACAAACTTCCACCAAAATCTAAGTGTTTTGTTTGATCAGCTCTCAAAAATAAACTACTAAATTGTACTCTCCCCCCAACCTAGCTACTACCACGACCTAGCATGCTAACCAACCTAAATAGATCAAGACCCACCTCTTATTCCACAATTCTTTTTGCGTTGTAGGGTGCAATGCTGAGGAATCGACCTCACCAAAGTCCATGTAACGGGGATCTACCACGGTGGAGGAGCATTGTAAACAAAAGCTACAAGAAGAGATGATAAAGACTTTTCAGAATTTTCTGAAGGGCTATCTAAATTCTCAGACTTTTGTGCTGCTTTTTGTCCATCGAGAAAGAATGAAGCAATCTCCCCATTGATGACTAAGGAAGGTAGTGGAAAGGAAGTAGTGGAAGAGCCCTAAAAGCTTATTCTTAAAACATTTCCCACATAATTGAATCCTAGTGCCACTGCCCAAGCCACCAACAACCACTACCGCAAAGACTTCTCGACCTAAGGCATATCCCACGACAATCACAAGACACTCGACACCCGAAGCACCAATTACCAAAGTCGAGGCCAACTGCATTTCCAGAATCGCCTCACAAACTTTAGAAGTTAGTGGCCTGCCCAACTTTTGCCACTACATCACGCATACATTAGTAGCTGCTCATACTCATGGCACACCTGACGGCCTATACCGAAAACATCCCGGGTTCGGGATTTGGAGCACTGACCTCAAAGAATTTCACCATATCCGCTAGCACTTTGGGGACTGCACAAGGAGGAGCTTCCCCTCCTTGAGCCTCCAAAAGCTTGAGAAACTGGTTTGGGGGGACTCAGTCTCCTCTGAGACTATAGAGTCTACTTACTTTTTGTTTTGATTTTTTTTTTTGTTATTTTATTTTATTTTGATTTATTTCATTTTTCTCTTTAGATTTTCTCTAATTTCAATTTAATATTTGTTTTTAGCTTGTTTTTCATTTTCCTGCATTTTTTTTTAATTTTTCCTAGCTTATTTTCGCAGGTCTCGTGCTAATTTATAATATGAAGGCTTATGTAAGTAAAACCCAGAAAATTTTGCAAGGGTTGCGAAATTTGGCAACCCCTGCGAAATTTCGCAAACTCTGCAGTAAATTGAAGACTAAATTTTCAGAGAAATTTTTAGATCAACGCTGTATCACATGGAAATTTCAGAGCTCCATTTGTGGAAGCCATATTTCGCAGGATCATCAGAGCAAGCAAACAATAGTACATCACTAAAAAAAAATCTTGTCTTTGAAATATATATATATATATATATATATATATATATATATATATATATATATATATATATATATATATATATATATATATATATATATATATATAAAATTCCTTTATCTTTTAAAAATCCTTTATCTTAAAAATAATAATAATAATAATTCGCAGTGTGAAATTTCGTAGGCTTTGCAAATTTTCGCAAGAATTTTCGCAGCTCCCCAAATTTCTACACTCCTAGTTTCTTTTTGCCATAACTTTTTCACCTGAACTCCGTTTTGTGTGATCTTGATATCGTTGAAAATATTAGAGAGTGTAGAATCTAAATATAGCTAGAAAGAACACTTTTGAAATTATGATAAAGGTTTAATTTTCAAAATTCTCCATTTGGTCACTTTTAACCTCTCTTTTCTTCTTCCAACTTGATCATTTGAAGCCCAAAAAGAGTTAATAAAGCCTATTTGGAAAGCCTATTTTTATATTTTTGATTAACATTCTTGTATCATAATCATATTTTTCACTGTTAATATTTTGATTTAACACTTTTCCCCTCTGCATTGTTTACATGGCCTCTCCACAACCGGTCACATTCTGAGGTATCACTTCCTTCTTTAAATTTCCACTCCACACCCCATTGAGGACAATGCAATATTTGGTTGGGGGGAGAATTAATGAAGGAAGTGGCTTTTTATGTTATAGTTATGTTTTTGTTTCAAGTCCTTTTGTGTAGCTGAACAACTTGCTGGCATTTTTTTTTTTACAAGCATAGGTCTTTAGTTTCAGCACATGTTATAAAGCTTACAGTTTCTCATTTACAACCATTTTTTTTGTGATGCCCAACTTGCAGTAGGAGAAATTGAAATATTGTTCCAATACTATTGATGTTAGAATGGTGTTATGCCCAATCAGTTGGATAACCGCTTGGAAGTATTGTTTTCTAACCTCTTCCACTTCAACTAACCACACCGTGCATACATTAGGTTTCAATGATAAGCCGAAACCTGGTCTCGCTTCCTAAGCCCCGCAAAAAGTCCTACTAAAGTACTTTGACCACCTTTAATAGGTCGAGACCCCTGAATAAAATACCAATGAGTCTTTCAAAGAAAGAAAGAAAAAAAAAAGAAAAAGAAGAGAAAAGAAAAAAAAAAAAGTTATGACGCTTTGCCTTGAAACCTGAGCACGGTCCGAGGGGTATATGGTGAAAGTCTTTAAAGCCCGGTTCCCTAAACAAATTGGTTGAGAGTCACCGACTTTGTGCTCGTTACATGGGTGAATAGGCGGAGTTTAGAAAATTGTAGGTGTTGGAGTCTCGAACTCATTAAGAGTTCGGGGTGAAACTTGAAGTGTTAGTGGTCGAAATATCCTTATGACTTGATGCCCTAAACCTTAATTAGTTGGGAGTCATCGGTGGACCCCCGTTACATGGACACTTGTGAGTTCGATACCCTCAGCATTGCACCCCTACAAAAAAAAAAAAAAAAAAGTTATAGAATAAAGTTGGGTCCTGATCTATTGAGGTTGGTTAGGCTGCTAGGTTTGGATAAAAGCTAGGTTGGGGGGAGAGAATAATTTGACGATCTATTTTTGAAACATAATCAAATCAAACACTTAGGTTTTTGTGGAAGGCTTCAGGTTGGTTCTCTAGGAGTTGAACCTCTTTTGAAACATTGATTTTGCATAGCACACAGTCTTACTAAGATAGTTGTTGGGCAGGAATTTTGGTGACTCTTGTTTTTTGGGGACATATATATAGCTTATCTTGTTTTTGTTTGCTTTCCTCTTCCTTCATTGCTAAGTGACTAACAATGTGTCGGTTTGGGGGAGTGATTACTACCCAAAAAGTGCTATTTTACACCCTTATTAATACAGGTTTTGAGCACTATTTACGTAGTACTCAACCTAATTAGCCGGGCTCGTAAAGGACTTCATGTGCTATTTATACCATAGATAGGGGATTCGGGCCTACATAACAAAATCAATTGGAATCAGTTAAAAAGGTAGAACCAAGCATAACAGTGGAGAGTGCAAAGAGGTTCTTGGCAATTTTGCAAGGGTTGCAAAATTTCGCAACCCCTACGAATTTTCTCAGCCCCTACAAAATTTTGCAGAGCTGCGAGCTAAATTGCCCTTCCCTGCGAAAGTTTCCTGCCACTGTAGAATGTTCTTGCGCCTTTTGACTTTTTGACCTTTTTTGTCACTTTTTGGATTTATTCCCAATTTGTCCCCCTGTAATAGTTATTGCTTTTGTTATTTTGGTAATTTATGGGGTTTGGTTATAAAAGTCCCCTAGACAAGACATTGCAAAGAAGTCTTTTCATTATTGAAGTTTTGGAGGGACGCTTGTAGCAGTTCCCGATTTTTCTCATTTTCTTTCACTTTCTCTCATTTTTTCACCAACCAAACACCCTTAGAGGATGAGTAGCTAAAACCCCTTCATCCTTGAAGTGGAAGGCCACTGGGCAAAGGATCTAAGGCAAGCTGAGGGGTTTCATGGTTCTTACGCAGGTATTCACTATTATTACTGTTCTCCCTTTCTAACTTTAGGTTTTGATCCCTTCGAGTCACCTTGAATAGTTATTATTTGGTAAGCTTTTAGGGCTCATTGGATGCTTAATGATAGATTCAGTGATGTTCATTAGTTATCATTTATGAGTCATTAGAAGGTGAGTAAAGGAGACTTTTTTTTCACTGTCTGAGACCATTAATGCTTAGTGAATACCATTTCCAAAGGATAATTATTTTGGGGCAGCTTTCATAGCTAAATGAAGAATGGGTTCGGGAGATGACCATAGGTCATCTTGCCCAACGCGAGGAAAAGACCCGAGAAACCCTCATTTGTCTTAGGAACCTAAGCCCAGTGACCTAACACTTCAAGGAATTCTCTTTTACATTTTAACTTATTTTATTTTCAGTTTTCAACCATTACAACCCACTGTTTTTATCAAATCCCAACATCCAAAGAGAAATCACCAGTGTAAAACCTTAGTATTAGTTATTTCTACGAAGAAAACCCATCCCTGTGGACGATCCTATAGCTGCTATACTAAAGTAGCAATGCTACAATAGTAGAAGGTATTAGGTATAAATTTTGTTGATTCAGGATACCCCATAGGCTACGAATCAAACCTTCAATCCATTTAGATTTCATTATCTTTTTCATTAAAGAAAAATTGAATAAAACTTATTATTTCAGTTATACTAGTTAGTTACATTTACTAAAATGTTGGTTCAAATAATGGTAATCTTGAGTAGTAGGGATACTTGATCTTTAAATTATCTCATCAATCCCTGTGGGAATGATATCTGGACTTATAATCCACTTTATTACTTGTTGACCCGTGCACTTGCAATGATTTGGACAAATTTGAATATCAAATATATTATTATAGACAAACATTATAAAACAATCTTAACTATCAAACCAAGTTTTTGGCATTGTTGCTAAGGATTGTTTAGTCTCTAAAGGTAGGCCTAGTGCCACCTTGATCCACTAATGAAATGTCATGGCTGTAAGTGTACTTGTGCAGTGTAATGTTCAATGAATCTCCAACAAGTCAAGTACATCTCAAGAAGACATTCCAATTCTCTTCTTTCCACAAAGTAAAAATGTAGGTTGATGATGATGAGTGTGAAACTCATATAGTTTTAAGTCCATTTTTCATGCATATATGAGACCTTAATGTTCAGTATAGTGCTAAATTATGGAATCTTCACCCAAATTAGTGTTTTGCAGGGGTTAAGAGAAAAAGAAGCAAAAACAGCAAGAAAAACAGCTAAATTGGTCAAGGCATGAAGCATAGAATGTCATGACAATTTCAATATTCTCGTGCCAAAACTGAAGGAAATTAGCAAAAGAATTTGTTGCGACAATTCAAACTCTATCACGACAAATATTGAGAAGAATCCCTAAGAAGACAATTGAAAGTTGTCGTGACATTTCCAAAGTTGTCTCGACACAGTACAAGGCAGAAGGCAAGGAATTTATTGCGACATTTCAAAATTTGTCACGACAATTATGAGGAGAGTACTTGAGGAAACAACTAAACATTTTTTGCGAAAATTATAAATTTTTCGTGACAATGACCCTAGAGAAAAGTTAAGCAACAGTGTCGCGACCATCTCATAACAACTTTGAAGACATCTAGCAGTTCAACATTGTCGCAACAATTATACATTTGTTGCGACAATCTACCAAAGATCAAAAGTTGAACAAAAAAGAAGACATTGTCAAGACAAATATGAACAACAAAAGATAAGAAGTGATTGTCATGACATTTCAAACTTTGTCGCGAAAAATACTACTAAGGAAAATCTGGAAAACAACAAAAATGTCGCGACAATTCCACAATAAATTCTGAAGACAAATAAGAATGCTAGAATGTCGTGGCATTTCTTCTATTGTTGCGACAATTTATTCAGTGGGCTTACACTGAAACCCACAAAATCCACCTTGAATTTCGGCCAAGCATTCATTGGCCTATAAATAGAAAGAGATAGGGTGCAAAAGAGAGATCATCAGAGATGGACATAGAGAGGAGGATACAAAAAGAGAAGGAGAGACAAAAGCTTTTTTACATAATTTTATTTTTCTTTTCTTATTTAATTTTCATTTTCAATTTTGAGGATTAGAGTAGTTGATCTGAGCTGAAATATTGAGCTGGATCTTTGAATATTAAGCTCCATTGTTGTCTGAACTTGAAGGGGAGATGAAAACATTTATGGAAACCTTTTTCTTCAGTTTTGATTACAGTTTCAATGAATTTGTTTAATCAACTAGTCATTGTTATTTGTGATCCAGTTATGAAAGGCTAAGCTCCTTTTGGTAAGGGATTGGTGTTTTGATTATCATTTTTGTAGTATTTAAATTTATGCTGTGGGTTGAAGGCTGGATTGATCTAATTGGTATTGTTCTTCTAAAGAACTATTCTCAGTATCAATGGAGTATACCCAAAAAGAGTTGTATCTATGCTTTTATTTCCAAGATGCCTCTGAGTGACACGAATGGATGTTCCTAAGAGCAAGGAGCAGTCACTTGGGGATATGCTACATTGATGCTCTTAGAACTAATAAACTCTAAATATCACTATGATGAATCACAGGAGATGTTCTAACCTCTGACTTCAAGGTTCCCATCTGAGTGATAGCATAAGTGTGTTCCTAAGGCATAAGGACCACCTAAATGATTCATCAATTTAACATTTAGAGGTTTCATCTCAGTTTGGTAGAATGTTTTTACTTCTATTTTTGGAATTGTTTATTCTGATCAAAGTTCATATTGAGGTACCAATGAAATTGGAGGCTTGTACTACCCTGTCTATGGGGACAAGTTGACTTCAGTCCTGAGAAATGGTTTAGCAGTATTGGTTTAGGAAAGGCAACCAAATCTCAGAGGGAACCAGATCCTAAAAGTAATTGTTTAGACACATGGTGTCCTGGTTTAGGAACATGGAGAGCTAAATGGTGCAATGTATAGTAGTTGAAGGTATTTCAAGACTATACTAATTTGCTCTTGGAAAAATCCAGTATTTAGGCCCATAACTATTGAATTTCTTAAACAACAGAAATCGATGACCGTAACATCATCCCATTCCTAAGTGTTAATTTCTTTGAAACTCTAATTCCTTTAGATTTAAACGTCTTTTCAATTAAAGAAAAATATACAAAAATACTGTTATTTCAGCTTTGTTATTTAGTTAATAATCATGGAACGAGAAGTTCAAATAGTGATGTTCTTGAGTAGTAGGGGTATTTGATCTTTAAATTTTCTTATCAATTCCTGTGTGAATGATATCTAGACTTAAAAATCCACTTTATTACTTGTTGACATGTGCACTTGCAATGATGCAGACCAAATTGAATTTATAAATAGGTTAGAATAAAAAGAAGTAGAAACTCTGGTCTAAACAACAAGTTTTTGGTGCGGTTGCAGGGGTCTTTAGTTAGTCTTTAGCAGCAATATCATAATAGTTGTTCCAAATTTAACTTCAACAATTTTCTGGCACCATTTCTAGGGATTGAAACAAGAAGTTTGAAGATCAATATTGTAACCAAAAAGGAAATTGCTAATTTGAGCATTTTTACCTTTTTACCAAATTTTTAGAAAATTAGTTTTAATAGTTTACTTAGTTTGCATATTTTTCTATTGTTCTAACTGAAGTTATAATCAAATTTATCTAGTGATCTCACTTTGATTTTAGTGTGCTATATACCTTTAGGTACCTTTTACATGCATAGGAGGTCAGAAGCTGAATTATTGCCACTTAACACTGAAATAGAGAAAAAACTAAGGAATTTGAAAAAAGTGAGAGTAGTTGAAGAAGCACTCATAACAGATAATTGGAATATTCTTATAATAACAACTGATAGACCTTAACAAAGGTAGAGAACCATGGAGGATTTCTGGAGACCAATTATAAGAGAAGAATACTCAGTAGTGAGGTAGCCACCAATTGAGGCCAATAATTTTGAACTAAAACATGCTTTAATACTATGGTTCAGCAAAACCAATTTACTGGGCATCCAAGTGATGATCCCAATGAACATTTGGGCAGATTTTTTAGGATGGCCCATACTATAAAGCTGAATGGTGTGAACACTGATGTGATCAAGCTGCAGTTGTCTCCATTTTCCCTAAGAGATATTGCAGCTAGCTAGTTTGAATCCTTGCCTTATGGCTTAGTCAGTAATTGGGAGGAACTTATGGAAGCATACCTCAGCAGATTTTTCCCTCATGCTCTCACTTTTGAGAGGAGAGGATAAATAATAGCTTTCAAATAAAAGGAGGATGAGTCATTATACAATGCCTGGGAAAGATATAAACAGTTGCTAAGGAGATGTCCCATGCATGGAATTGAGTCGATGACTCATATGGACATTTTCTATGATAATTCATTTGGACATTTTCTATCATGCTATGAACTTTACTTCAAAGGGAACAGTGGATACAACCTTTGGAGGTGCATTCAGAAGAAAAAGTGCTGAAGAAGAAACTTAGTTGATTGAAGAACTAGCTAAGAGCAACTACAGAGCTCCATCTAAAGCTTTAGGGAGTAGTAGCAGACTCAGAACAAGAGGTGTGATTGAACTTAACAAAATGACATCAATTGAGGCAAAGCTTGATTTAATTATGAACAAAAGGAACAATCAAGAAAGAAGAGGTCATTCCTAGAATAGCTGGGAATCAGAAAAGGTTGTGAACAAAAAGTACTGGCGATCGTGGACTACCATGAAGGCATACCAAGTTATGTCTGCGTGACATTAATGGGAATAGACATTACAACTTCAAACCCAACACCAACCTACCAACCCACTACACACCAGAACTGAGGAACCATGAAATCTATCCTATAGAGGTGGAATGCAGCAAGGTCTAAGACCAACTAAGAATTATCATCAGAACTATGCTCCACCTGGGTTCCAAGGACAATCAAGGAATTCAAAGAGCATATAATCAAGTATAAAAGAGATCTCAATCATGTGAAGAGAAAATGCTGAATTTTATGTCTGAAAACAAAAGAATACTCAACATGCATGAGCAGAAATTTGCTAAACTTGCAGTTTTTCAAGCTAACACAACTATGTTTCAAGCTAATACAAATGCCTCCTTGAAAAACTTGGAGACTCAAGTAGGGAAACTAGCCCTTAATATGCAGAATCGGTATAGGGATTCTTTCCCTAGTGATACAAAAAAGAACCCAAAAGACTGCACAACCATCACACTGAGAAATGACAAAGAACTGCAAGAATGAAAAGAAGTTGAGAAAAAGCAGATAGATGATGAAACTTAAAGTAAATATCATAATTCAATAGGTAGTAAAATCTAGCATAAATGAGTTATCTGTAATAGAACTCATGAATCAAAGAGCAAGGTGAATTGCAAACATAAAAGACAAAGGTAAAAGAAGGAGGAAGTATGGCTTATCAACCTCCACCTATTCTCAAAGACTAAGCAAAATACAAACTGGATAATCAGTATTCCAAGTTCTTGAATATGTTCAAGAAGTTGGAGATCAACATTCCTTTTGTTGAGGAATTAGATTAAATGCCATATTATGCAAAATTCATGAAAGATATAATTAGCAAAAAAAGGAAATTTGATGAAAGTGGAGTGGTGAGCCTATCTACAAACTATAGTGCCATTATTAAAAAAAAACCTACCACATAAAATTCAAGACCCAGGCAGTTTCACTATACCCTGCACTATTAGGAACCATGAATTTGGAAAAGCTCTGTGTGACTCTGGTGCTAGCATAAATCTGATGCCTTTGTCAATAGTAAGAAGATTAAGTTTGGGGAGTTAAATCCCACTACAATGTCTCTACAAATGGCAGATAGATTAATGGCTCAACCAGAAAGTATTCTATAAGATGTGCTTATCAAGGTGGGAAAGTTCATTTTCCCAATGGACTTTGTGGTGATTGACATAGAAGAAGACAAGAAAATACCATTTTTTCTTGGTAGACCATTCCTAGCTACAAGAGTAGCCTTGATAGATTTCAAGAATGGAGAGCTTACTTTAAGAGTTGGCACAGAAGAAGTACACTTCAATCTGAATCAGAGTCTAAAACAACCTAACTTTGAGAAAGCTTAGTGTATGAGGATTGATAATGTGATTCCTGTCATTAAATAGCATAATGATAGTTATAGGAACCAAGATCCACGTGAGGAATGCATGTTGAACTCACTGAACAAAGAAAACATGGATTTGGAAAACCTGAATGCAAGTGAGGAATTGATGGAAATTGTTTTGAGCTTAAATGAAAGAAGTGCAGATGATCTAAGCAGTGAAAGGGAGGCGTAGGAAGCAGAAGAGAGTTCTAAAGGGCTAATTTTAAAGAAATTACCTAAGCATCTGAATATATATTCCTAGGTGAAAAAAGTCCAAACTTGTGATAATAGCAGCATACTTTACTACTGAAAAAGAGGAAAAAGTGAGAGATTCTCAAAAGGCATAAGGAAGTAATAGCTTGGTTAATAGAAGATCTAAAGGGGATCAGCCCATCTATATGTATGCATAAAATCCTCATGGAGGAGAATGCAAAGACTTCCATAAAACACCAAAGGAGATTAAATCCAGTAATGAAGGAAGTTATGAGAAAGGAGGTCCTTAATTGGTTAAATGTTGGATTCATATATGCCATATCAAATAGCTCAGCGAGCCTAGCCATGTGCATTCCTGGCTAGCTGTGGAACGACAAGGATCAAAAATGAGAAAAATGAGCTGATACCTACAAGAACTATGACATGATAGAGAGTTTGCATAGATTACAAGAAGTTGAATACTACCACCAGAAAAGATCACTATCCTTTACCATTTATTGACCAGATGTTGGACAGATTGGCAGGACATCCTCATTACTATTTTCTGGATGGGTATTATGGCTACAATCAAATAGCCATAGCACCTGAAGACCAAGAGAAGACTACTTTCACATGTCCTTATGGCACCTATGCTTTCATAAGGATGCCATTTGGACTGTAATGCTCCTGCCACTTTTTAGAGATGTATGATGTCTATTTTCTCAAACTTAGTAGAAGAGATTATGGAAATATTCATGGATGATTTTTCTGTCTATGGTTCCAGTTTTGAGAACTGCTTGGAGAAGTTATATGTGGTACTTCATAGGTGCAAGGACAAGAACTTGGCTCTTAATTGGGAGAAATGTCAATTTATGATAACTGAGGGAATTGTACTGGGGCATAAAATCTCTACAACAGGGTTGGAAGTAGACCAAGCTAAGATTTCTATGATTAGAACTTTGATGCCACCAACTACAGTAAAGGGAATCATAAGTTTTCTAGGGCATGTAGGTTTATATAAGAGATTTATAAAAGATTTCTCCAAAACAACAAAACCATTGTGCAGACTGCTTAACAAAGATTCCAAGTTTGAATTTGATGAAGCATGCAGGTTTGCATTCGAAGAGATAAAAGCTAGATTGGTCATAGCTCCCATTATGGCAACACCAGAATGGAGCAAGAACTTTGAGATTATGTGTGATGCAAGTGATTATGAAATTGGAGCAGTTATGGGGCAAAGGATAAGGAAGATCTTTAAAGCTATATATTATGCTAGCAAGACCTTTAATGAGGCTCGAGAAAATTACTCAACCATAGAGAAGGAAATGCTGGCAATGGTCTTTGCCTATGAGAAGTTAAAACAATATATATTGGGATATCATGTAATAGTGCATATAGATCATGCAACAATCAAGTACCTAATGGAAAAGAAAGATGTCAAACCAAGACTAATCAAATGGCTTTTATTGTTGTAAGAATTTGATTTAGAGATCAAGGACAAAAAGGGTAGTGATAATGTGATAGTTTATCACTTATCAAGGATAGAGAAGCATAATGAAGACAAAAAGAGGACTGAAATTGAAGAATACTTTCCAAATGAGCAGTTGTTTCAGGTATCAGTTCAATTGCCTTAGTATGCCGATCTAGTGAACTACTTAGCTTATGGAATTATGCTATCAGAACTCACCTATCATCAGGAAGGGAAGTTGAGAACTAAAGCTAGATTGTATATATGGGATGATCCACTTCTATTCAGAAGGGGTGCAGATCAGATCATCAAAAGGTGTATACCTGAGACTAAACAAGCTGAGATTTTAGACGAATGTCATGCATCATAGTATGGAAGTCACTTAGCAAGAGATAGAACATCCCAGAAGATTCTCTAATTAGGATTCTACTGGCCAACATTATTCAGAGATGGTTCTGAAGGGTCAAGAATTGTGACAAATGTCAGAGAATGGGCAACATAAATAGAAGAAATGAGATGCCTCTGGAAGGGATCCTGGTGGTGCAAATTTTTTATGTATGGGGTATAGACTTCATGGGACCTTTCCCACCATCATTTGGAAATCTATACATTCTCCTTGTTGTGGATTATGTATCCAAATGGGTTGAAGCTATTGCTTGTCCAAGTAATGATACCAACACAGTTATTTGGTTTGTTCAAAGGAACATACTAAATAGATATGGAGCCCTAAGGACCATCATCAATTATGAGGGAAACCATTTTGCTAACAAAATGTTTGCAAAAGTCTTGAGTAGATATGGAGTAAGACATGTTATGGGTTTTGTAACACCCTGAAATATACCCTAGTCGTTTTCAGCATGTTTAGGGTATTTTGTAGGTATAATTTGAATTTTTCATAAATTAAATGCAAAACGTAAAATATGAGAAACCCGAAAATAAGCAAGGGTAAATTTGTAATTTGTCAAAACAGGACACAAAAGTCATAAGATAAAAAAATGTGAGGCTATTATAGAAATAACATAACTTGTGGAGCAAATAGAAAAGAGTTGAAGGACCAAGTGCAATAAAATGAAAATGAAGTCAAAAGAATGCATTTTTGTGGCCAAACATGGCCTTAACTCCAAAATAAGGATAAGACCAAATTGGTCTCTCATTTTGGGCATTTTGGAGGTTCATACGTGAAGGGAGAAGAAAAAGAGGAAGCCAAGAAAGGTTTGGATACTTGTTTGGATTTGCTATGGTTTTGTTTGAATTTGCTTTGGGTTTTGTATGGATTTTAGTTGTTCCATTTCTAGGGTTTAGTTAGGAATCCATCCTAACCCTAGATTTGTTGAAAGTTGGGTTGGTAAAACCCTATTTTGTACAAGATGAGTAAGGAATCCTCCCTTGGGTATGGATTCTTGGTTTAAGATGTATGGATACCGATATGGGTGTTATGAAGTTAACCTAACTTACGAGTATTTGAATTAGGGTTTGGAAAAACCTTAATTGATCTCTATGATTGCATTGCCGAAGTTAGAAACATACTTGGGAGATGTTTTTCTACAAAGTTTATGAGTTTTCTTTGGTTTTTGGTTGGATTTCTGGAAAAAATGGGTGAAATCATGCAAATCTTGGCAAGCTGTCGGGGTCCTAAGCCGCGATTTAGGGACCCCTCGCCGTAGCGAAGGTCCATGCCACAGTGTGGCATGTCCACGCCGTGGTGTGGCTGAGAAGAGGATTTTCCCATCCTCGGGTTCACCGCGGCAGAAGCTGTGGCTTCACCGCGGCCAGAGCCACCTGCTCACAAACATAGAAAATCGCTGTGGTTTTGGCTTTGTTTTTGTTATTCCGCTTGCTCCGAGGAATCGTCTATCGGGACTAATGAGGACCCTATAGCAAAGGAAAGTGGTCCATACATGTTTCAGAAGTGTAAAGGAAACAGAAATTAGATTGTACTCTTCACACAATAGTTCGATGTTAGCAAACGTAATGCCCCTATGATAAGATAGTAGGTTTCTGAACACATATCATCAGAGACTACCCAAGACCGTGACATTGAATTATATGACACTCACATGCCAAGCAGCACATCTCCTCGATCGCTGCTTCGCAAGACTCCCGCTGGGCCACACGACACTTTGTTACGCGCGCATCGCTTCGATCAAGAGCCTCGACACTCGCTAAGGTTACACACTACACGTGATATTTACGATCTCCATCGTTGCTTCCTAAGACTCGCTGCCATAAGACACTTTTGTTAAATACACGACTTCCTCACATGCGGACAAAAGACGCATGCGACTTCCCAGATTCCGATCGCTCTAAGACTCGCTTGCGGCTACGACATCTTAGTACCTTATCGTATCTTCTGGTACTTATCAGGTCGTGGTCCTACCATTTCTTATTACCGGTCTAGGGTAGTCAAAACAATTATATGATAAGAGTCCGAATAACTAATAAGAGTAAAGTACATCATTACGTTTCTAAATGTACCTAATGGGCAATTTCTATATAAGTATAAGTTCTTATAGTACCCCAAGGGTACCTGCGAACAAGTATAAGTCTGAACTTCTACTCGGATATCCGAACAAGTATAAGTCCGGCTATAAGCATAAGTATGTGTATAAGTTTGTTATATGAATTCAAGATAAATTATGATATCTGCTACTAAAAATCTGTTACTGCTATATGATTACTATTAAAGAGTATTGATGCATGTGTATACGTATAAGTCATATGTTTCCCACTAAGCGTAAAGCTTAGCACGGGTTTTAATCCGTGTAGGCACAGAGGAGGACGTCCGTGATCTTTCGCATACTGCTAGGCTAACACACTTGTAGGGGTCTATCACTTATAGGTTCTGCGCTCTGATTATGTAAACGTAAATGTATAGTTTTTGTATATGTATATGTAAATGGGACTAGGACTGTATGTATTGACACTGTAAACACCACTATAGTGGTAGTTTTATTTTGTATCTTTTTATATGATATTTTGATTCAGTTATAAGACTCAAATTTCAATTAATGTCCGAAAAAGAAAGTAAAGAGTCCTAAGATAGCTTCGCACCCCTTCATCCTCTCTCATAGCTGGGTTCTAGGCATGACAGCTTCATTACCACCCTCTACCAACATGCTTAGATGTCCAATAGGGAGATAAAGAATATACTGAGAAGATAGGGTGAATACAAGGTAAATTATAGGGTCAAGAGTTAGACGATACATCAGGGGCCTACAAAGCCACTTACAAATCTCCTATCGGGATGTCCCCATACGTGATTGTGTTTGGAAAGGCATGTCATCTCTGGCTCTCAACCGGAATATAAAGCTATGCGGGCAATTAAGAAGTCGAATTTTGATCGCGGGCTTACTAAGGAAAAGAGACTTCTAGATGAGCACTGGAAGAACTGAGGAATGAAGTTTCATGACAAGGCTGCACTTACAGACAAGACTAAGAGGTGGCATGACTGGGATATTTTGAAAAGAGTTCACGGTAGGAGAACTAGTCCTACTGTACAACTCAAGGCTCGGAATTTTCCCAAGAAAGCTTAAATGAAGATGGAGTGCTTCTTTCACAGTCATTGCAGTTGCACCATTTGGAGTAGTTACTTTAAAAGAATAGTCATTAAATGAATTTAAAGTGAATGGTCAAAGATTGAAGCACTATATTGGGGGAACAATAAATGAATAACAGTCTGGAGATTAAAGTTTGGAAGAGAATTGCTGAAAAGATTGCATACTACAACAATGTCTAGCTAAAGACATAAAACTGAGCAGTTTCTTAGGAAGCAACCCAAGCAAATTTTATTTCCCATTGATAGTTTGTTTTTAATTAATTTAGTGTGTTTGAAGTCTTGATTTAAAGTTTGAGTTTTTATGTTAGTTATTCTTTATTGTTTTTCAGGGCAAGAAAACTGATTATTAATTTGGAGTTATTGTCAATGAGCAGCTTTGATCAATGAGTGAAATTATGCTAAATGAAGAGAAAAAGCATGCTCAACAATTTTGTGAAAAGTTTCAAAATGGCTTTCTTGGTAGTTAATTTCTTTATTTTACAATTGAAATTTTTCTAAAGAAACAAAATTTGAATTTAATTGTCCATGCTTGAATTGAAATGGTTCATGATCAATTTGTGTTCACAAGCATGGTTTGTTGTGATTAGAAATGATATATGTTGCTTTGTGTGAGAAAGTAATAAGAATTGTGCAGCATTTTGAGTGATGTGAATTGTGATCAAAGTATAATTGTCGTGACATATTCCTAAATTGTTGCGACAAATTAGTTACCTATTATATTTCACTGAATAACTAAATCATTTTTCACGACAAGAGAATATTTGTTGCAACAATTTTCAAACCTTAAGGCCTAATGCTTCATCTATTTCATATGCTAAAATTATTCCCAAGCGTAGGAACTAAAGTCGTCAAGCATTATACTACTGTGGGAGTCCACAGGTCATTTCCACAGGGAGTGGTTTCCAAGATGATCCTTAGGGATTGCTTTTCCAATGAATGTGCATTTAAAGTAAAATCTTGGCGTTGTGATTAATTGATTGAGTAACCAATTAACTTAACTATTTTAAAACAAGAAGGGTGAATGATAGGATCCTTAGGTGTTCGCTCACCGCCGACTAGGTAATACCCACTTCACTATAATTCATGTGTATTTAACATGAATGGCCTTCACCTAAGATATAACATTAAAAGCTTTTCTTAAGATAAAGAACGATTGAGCGATAACAAACACTTGTTTAGACGAATTGCTTGGACTCTTAGTCTGCATTTGCGATCAAGCACAACCGTGTACCGAGAGTCTCTCGTTCACACGTTGTCAAGAAGATGCCAAACTAAGGTTTTATAAGATTTTTCACAAGTGTTTAGCATTATAAAATCCCATTGAAGCACAAAAGAGGAATTGAGGGTTGTTACCTTGAAGGAGGTGAGCTTCCACCGTTAGAACCCTATCATGGAGGTTTAGAACTCCATTGAAACTGAGAGTCGATTCATGATTAATAAAACACTAATCGTAATTGTGACTTGAAAAATAACACTTCTATTGCAAGGTTGGGATATCAAAAGCACATAATCCCGTAAGAAAATACCGAGTTATAGAAACCAACTGAAAGATTACAAGTGATTAAAAACTCATAATCCGAAGAAAAACTAAGTACTCTACTCTATAAACCCTAGCAAATTATGAGAAAACACTCCAACTGTTTAAAACCAAACCCTAGAATCCCATCCTCTTTAACTCTGCCCTAAAGTGGGCTTAAATACAATCCTCATTAGTGATCTCGAAGTGGTGGTCAAAAGACGAGCGTGCCCTCGAACCAAGATTGAAATTCTGCTCAAGTCCCGCAGAGATTGCATGTCAGTACCAAGAGCTCGCGAAGTGTGGCACGGCACTCAAAAGTGCACCGGCACTACGCCTCGGGTATTTGCACCATCGCTTCACGCATGTGGGTACTTACTAAAGAAGTGTGGTACCTATACCACCGCTCCACAACTCCAAGCCCTTTCACCGTAGCACTACCCGGGCCTCTCAACAGCCACCGCCATCAACAACGACGATCTACATTTATTCTCCTCGAATCAACCTACAAAATGTACACGGACTAAAACCTCGCACACACGCATAAAAACGCTAGAAACGGTCAAAGGCACCTATTCTACACAAAATGAGAGCAAAACATGAGCTGAGGGCATTAAAACCCTATATAAATGTTGCATTTTTATGTATTCAACACCTAATATTTGGTCGTGACAATATTTTATAAGTCCTAAAAAATAAATTGTCGCAACATTTAAAATTTTGTTACTACATTCTTTTAGCCTTACAAGTTTAATTATTGATCGTGAGATTATTTTCATATTTCGACAAATCGATTGTCGCAACATTAAATTCTATGTTGCGACAATTAATTGCAATGAAATATTTCCTATTGCTTATATAAAGAGAATTTGAAAAGCCCAAATCAACATTCCTATTTTTTACCGTTAGAAGTCAGACCAATCCTTTTCAATCCTAAACCCTAAACCTAAACCATCCTTCAAAAAAATGTATGAGCAACATATGCCGATCTCGAACTAACGAGATTATAAAGAATTCAGAAATTAAAATGTAGTTGCTCGAAAGCCGTAGAGACAGAATTTCTGCCGAGAAGGAAGTTCAAGAGTAAGTTGTCGAGCCTAAGAAAAAAATAGAAGAATGAAGCAAAATGAAAAGAGTTGGGGAAGAAGAAAAACAGCAAAGTGATGAAGAATTGGACGAATTCGTCTCAGATAAAGCTTATGAGATAATAGATAAGAAGCTTTAAAAGAATGACTTCACTAGAGAGAGGGGTTTCAAGAAGTTCATGACAGGACCCTTCCCAAACCTTATCTAAACTCTTGTCTGGAGGATCCCGGCCGCACTTCAACTGACTCCCCTCGAACCGACCTGGCCATCGAAGAAATCCGAGAAGTAAACCCTAACTTTCTATAACCGATTTACTCGTTTAAACTCAGAAATTAAATTTTCTTTTAATTAGTTTGGAGTGATAAAATTTTTCGCAACTTTTGTTTCAAATATTTTTACAAAATTTTCAAGATAACGACCAGATTTTGATAAATCAAAATTTACCCGGCCAAGAAATTTACACTTCTACTAAAACCTCAATTTCTCCCAACTTTATTCCAAACTTGTAATAATCATTATCATATTTCCACCAACATGCCACATCAACACTCAATTCTCAATTTATAAATACAAACTTACAAACTTAAGTAGAATATATCTAGATGCATCATATATATGAAATGCATGGATATTTACAAATATACAATTTCAAAATCTAAATATGTGTTGTTCAATTACATATCCATCTCATACAAAAAGTTTTACATCATAGGTCATAAATCGCCCACCTATATAGACAACAAAATGATGACGTCCTGTCGTCCGCGATAGCACATAATGGAATATAAATAGCCATAAATGAACAAACAAGTTAAAAAACGAAAATATATATCACATACACTAACATGACAATACCATTTGTTTTATGGTTTCTTTCAAAACCCTCCTATGTATATCCTTTAATTATTTTAACCATCATGGGCGATTTAAAAACTAACGCCAACGTGAAGCTTGCTAAGTCATCTCAACTACTAATGCTACGGAATTTACCGCATCGCACGTAGGGCTTAAAGTTTATCACCGAGCAACTACAATACCCGAATTTATCAGACGCAATCGAGCGAAACTCGCAACTACGAGCGGAATTTACCGATTGCCAAATAGTGCCAAACTATACAAATAGCCAACCACGTATGGAATTGTCTCGCACGCAACGTAGCTTTATACTTATGAAACCGGTTAAATCCACTTACCTTACCTCTTCAGATCACAATGCGAAGGCTAACTTTTCTTTATCATGAGCAACTACGGATCAAATTTAATGATCGCCACATAACGCTAAATCTCATTATATCTTAAGGAATATACTAATGGGTTTTAAAACTACATTTACGTAGTGTCAAAGCACAAATCTAACTTCATTTTGAAACTTAAAACTCTTTTCAAATATTTTCTTTTTTAGATTACTTAACTACCATATTCATTACTAACATCAACCATTTACATGAACCTGAAAGATCTTAAGTGGCGAACCACTTACCTTAGCCGTCACTCCCCCGCTGCCGCCTCTACGAGGCTCGTGGACTCGCTCCCGTGCCTGCCACCTACACAATATTCCTCATCATTACTTAATGACAAAAATTTCCACCTCAACTATAAGGTCAAGAATCTCAATTAAGACCATTTTTCTCTATATATCCTCCTAACTTGTTTCTACTCAACCTGAGACTCTAATCCCGATTTCTTTTATGTAAAGTTTTAGTTTTTGACCCTTAGGGATCACCCCACGCGGTCCATTTAATTCCTGAAGGCTTGGAACGAAAAATTATATTTTTACTCAAAACGGATTACCCCATACAAAGGTGGTAGCACGTCGGTCCCGTCTTTGTTCTTCTTCCACGGTTCACTTATATCACCTTATATTCACACGAAATTGCCTTTTGTTTCTTCACTCATTTGAAGCTATGGTTCTAAGGTTTCTTATCCAATTTGAATCACCCAATTTGGATCACCAAAACTCAAGTTATTGTATTTTATACCTAGATTACTCAAATCGCGTAATTAATCTGCACATAGCTACACTTGGAAATATTTCTGGGCACTCTGGGGTTACAATTTGATTGAACTTCCTTCAGCTAACTTATTCCCCTAGAAGTATATTTTACCCAGAATTTTGAATCACTCAATTTGGATGAGTGAAACTCCACTTATGACCAAAACACTACAACCATACCCAAAACAAAGCAAAATCAGTGAGCTACACGAGTTCACCTTTCAGTCCGTATTTGGGAGCCTTAGAGATACAATTTTCTCTTGGTCCCTTCTATAAATTTGTAGCCCTATCTCTTTTGGTTCTTTACCAATTGGAATCAATTCATTTGGATGATTCTAACTTAATTTATAGTCAAAACAAAAACAGGGGTTTTACAGAAATTTTTGATAGCAATTCCTTTAAGAACCCAACATTCTCCTTTATTTTTTTTTTTTTACAACCAATCCTCAAAACCGTAATACCCCAATAATCAACATGAAAGTCATTCAAAACCACTCCATAACACTTGTATTGGTGGTTTGGAACTCCATTCAACAAAACCCTAGGTAAAATCTTATGAATTCAACCAAAGGTCCACCCTTCTGTAAACCCATATAAATATGATGATTCCATGTTTATTTTCCACCAATCGGGGTTTTACTCTCATAACCCCCAACACCAAAGGTTTATGTGATCTTTCCACAAAACCTAGACTAAAGGAGCAACCACTTCATACCAAACCTAATAATCCAATTACCCATGATTCTGGGCAAACACATACTCAATTTTCTTGACTTCTTCTCCTTTTCCTTTCCTTTCCTCCTCTTCCTTCCTTGCTCTTCTCTCCTCCAAACATGAGCCCTAGCTTTGGAGACCAAAAAATGAGTTTGACTTTGTTTTTCCCATTTTTATATTCTAATATTTCCTTTAATTGCCATCAAGTCCTTCATCCTTTTAATTTTTCAAATCGTTTTTTGTTATTTATATGATGGCCCATCTCTACTCACTTAATGGTTTTCATATCCTTTTTATGAATTACAATTTAACTCGCTCATACTACAATTCCTGGTTCCATAATTTATAATTTCCTAATTTCATTTCCAGAATATTACAATGTAACACTTATGCTCAGATACGCCCACAAAGATCATGTACTGTATAATTTCTGGATTCGGCGTTAACCATATAACTAATTTAGTCGGCCAACCTTAAATTGATAATTCTCTAATGCCATGAGATTCAATTAATCTAATGTAGAGATTTATTTTACCCTCCTAATCCATCTTTTAACACTAAGAGGTTATAAATCGAAACTAGGGGTTTACAGTTTATCTCACCTTTCAAAGAGATTATTAACAAGAGAAGTTGGAGGATTATATGTCAACACAAGCCATCTGGATTTGTAGCATTGGTGAGGGAATTTTATGCTAACATGGTAGACAAAAAAGAGACTCGGTGTTATTGATGAGTCTTAAACTCATGTATTTTTAATCCATTTTTCTGGCATGTTTTTAACAATTTTAGATATATTTTTATGCCAAATTATGGAATATTCACCAAATTTATGTTTTGCATGTGTTATTTGAAAAAAGAGAGAAAACAAGCTGAAAAAAAGAAAAAAAGATGGAAAATGCATTAGTCTTTGTCGTGACATAATTTTCGTATGTCGTGACACAAAATTCAAGCAAGCCAAAGGAACTATGTCACAGCCAGCAACTAAATGTCGCAACAAAGCTTAGACATAACTCAATGGCTGAAAGAGAAATGTTTGTCGCGACAAAGAGTTTTTCTATCGTGACATTATTAAAGAAGATTGTGAAGAAAACAGTCGCGACAATTCTTGACTCTGTCACGACAATGATTAAAGCAGAGACCAAAGAAGTTGTGTCACGACAATATAATTTATGTCGCAACATAAAAAGCTAAAGACTAACAAATGAACTCTGTCGTGACAAAAGAAAATTCTATCGCGACAGAAATTGCTCAGATTACAACACAAGTCAACTGAGACAAGTGTTTTTATGTTGCGACAAAGTTTTTAGCATCAAGCTAGCTCAAGGAAGAATTGTTGTTGCAACAAAGAGAACCTTGTTGCGACATAACATTCAGAATTCAAAACCAAGAGCAACAAAATCTCTGTCGCGACAAAGATTATTTATGTTGCGACAACCAAAACATGAAGGAGGTTAATTCCTTGTCGAGACAAGAAGCTGAAGAGTAACACAAGAAGGATGGCGACAAAGAAATTGTTATTGTGACATGATCAAGAGTTAAAAGCAAAACCTGTGTCGCGACAAAGAATTTTTCTGTCGCGACAATAAAAGCTATGGAATGATAAAATTCTATCACGACAGAGAAAAATTAGGTCTTATTATTAAATCAAGAAGAATTGAGCATAAAGAAGGCAATTGAGTTGCAACAAATAATTTATATCGCAACACACAAATTTCAACAAGCCAGAGGAATCATAGAAGAAAGTCTGCCGCGAATTAAGGAGCTTCCTCGTCGCGATTAAATCATAAGGACTCAAAGAAACTCCGCGTAATGTGAGTTAACATGCTGAAAAGGTAAATGTTTGTAGCGAAAAATAAAATTATGTCGCGAAAAACTCCAGAAGGACAAGGACATGAGAAGCTGGTTGTAAACAGGTTGGGTGTCGTGACACAAGGCATTCCTGTCGTGACAAGAACAAGACTGCTGAATAAAATCTATGTCACAACATTATCAAAGTATGTCACAACACAATCCAAGAGCAAGCCTAAAGAACAGGTTGCGACAGAAAACAAGAAGCTACAACAAAGACTTCGCGACAGAACATTCTATGTCGCGACAAAGAGACCAATTTGGGCCAAAATTTTGGGGATCCACAACGATATTAATGAAGTGAGGCCCAACAATGGAAAGCCTATAAATAGATGTTTTTAGGGCAATGTGCTCATCTTCCGCAACGCCCACACATCTTGGTGGTTGAAGACTCTTGTATATTTTTATATTTTTTTTCTTTTTTTTTTCCATTTTAGTAGATCTAGTTTTAGTGTAGCTTTATTTTGTTAGTTTTCCTTTAATTTTCTAGATTTGGGTATTGTACTGAAGTGCAACTTCAAACTAGTATTTCTTTATAAAATCATCTTTTTCATTACTGTTTGATTTAAATGGATGATGGAAAGTCTCTTGAGTTCATTTATTTCATTTCGTTTATGATTTCAATGATTTTCCTGATCAGCTAGTCATCGATATGAGTGAAACCCGCAAAAGTCGAGCTCTCTAGGAATGGGGTCATTGATGATAGTCATTTTTCTGCATAAGGTGGAAGAAAGCTTTAATGAATTATTGAATTTATTTGATTGGTATTGTTTATAAATTTATTTTGTTCTCGCCTAGCACCGTGTACCTAATAAGGGTAATCAGATCTTGCCTGACTTAATAGCCTTCCTGAGTGACATAGAGATGGAAAACTCAGGAGGTGGAGCGCCCTTGTGGGTATGGTAGACTAACTATGGAACTAATGAACTTTGAAAGATTACTCCGTATAGACTACCAACTTACTTATAATTTGAGGATGGTTGAAACGGGCGTATTTGTTTAATCACTCGTGAGGTCTCTCCTCTTCAAGCAAATTGAGTTTGATCCTGTTAGCAAAGATCTAACCAAGGAGATGAAATTTCACCGGCGTGTAGGATGAGGTGTCAACTAAATCGAGTAAGGCTTGAAATATCTTGTCTATGGGGGCAAGAATTCTTTAGTCCTAAGATCTAAGTATGAAGTACTGAAAAGGAAAAATACTTAAATCTTAGAAAGAGGGTTACATATTACAAGTAACTGATTAGAATCATGTTTCGGAAATGAATATGAACCTTTAATCAGTGAAAAGTATGGTTGGGGGAGAAATCCAAATTATAATACCTTGCATCTTTAACAAACTCAATTTTCCAATTTATGGTTGAGCTATGAATTGAAATGATGCAGAAATTGATTATTACTAATTTATCTACGCCCGCTTGTCTCACTCTATGAATCCTCAACCCCAGCCTCTATTAAACTTTATATATATATATATATATATATATATATATATATATATATATATATATATATATATATATATTAAAGATTTTAGTCTAGACTACATTTACCCTTATCATCATAACAAAGGGAGTTCAAATAGTAATGACTCCTGAGTAATGGGGTATTTAAATTTTGATTTATAATCCTTCCTTGGTGGGAACGTATATCCGACTTTAAATATCCACTTTTATTGTTTGTACGACTGCAGACTGCAAGTGATCATGTAAAAACCCGAAAATTAGAAATTTTCAAAATGGAAAAATAAATAAAATTTCTAATAGTTCTGAAGTTGAAAATTCTCTAGACCTCGGGATGACAAATCTGATCGCAAGGCTGGATTTGTCTCGCGAAATCTAGTGACCAAAAAAAGTTTATTGAATTTTGACACTGTTGAATTTTCATGTTTTCTAGGCGGCAGAGTTGCCAATATTCCGTGATCTAGATTTTTATGAGGAATCTCGGAGTCGAAAAATAACTCCGAGCGTTCTATTTAAATGAATTGAACGGAAAAGAAATAAATTATTTCGGGATAGAAATGAACCCGGATGGGTCATGGACTCGTGGAGCGAAGTGGGCCCGCGTCCAACTTAAACTTAAATGAAAAAAAAAGGGAAAAGAGAAGAAAAATCACATTTTCTCCCATTTTCTATGAAATGGCGGAGTTAGAGAGAGAAATGTAGAGGAACTCCCTCCTTCTTCTACAATCTACTTGAGATCTGGGTAATTTAATATGTCGAGTCAAGATTTAAAATTCATCTACTCAATGAGGGCTACACGTGGGTAACGACAACATGCAATTTCGTCGAAGATTTCATGTTTGGAGAAGAAAAGTTAGAGAGAGAAACTCTAACTTATCTCTAAGACGGAGCTCCCCGTGGTCGTCTCGTCGCCAAGACTTAAAGTCGAGTACTGCAAGGAAGCGCACGCGGATTAATGCCCAAAAGTGCAATTTTGAACCCTATATTAGATAGGTTTTGAGTGCTTTTGCGCATTAATCATGTCATTTATACCCTAATTCGAAGTGTTCTAGTCTTTTTTAGTAACACTTATGCCATTTGAGAGGGTATTTTCGTTGTTTTCAGAGGCTTTCGCACACTCTCGAGTTCAATCTCGAATCAAATGATGAATCATGAAGTTGGAATTCAAGTCTCACATCAACCAGCCCAAGACTTAAATGAGAAACCAAGGCAAAATGAAGAAAATTCAATGCAAGCCAAGACAGAGGCAATGCAAAGCAAAGAATCAACACGCAGGATTTTCGCTGAGTTGCGTACCGCTTAGGATTGCGAAAATTCTCGGAGAACCTTAGCGAAATTTCGCAACTCCAGCGAAACACCAAATTTCGCTGTAACACATCGGCCGCTAGGCACCATTTTTAGCTTAAAAACTGATTTCGCTTCTCACAATAATTTCGCTTAGTTTAGCGAAATTTCCCGCTAGCTAGTGAAATCACCCTTAGCGAATTTTTGCTTTCGCTAGACTGATTTCGCTAGTTAGCGAAATTCTCACCTCTAGCGAAATTTGATGCCTCGTCATGTTTTGTAATTAATCGCCAAACCGCCTCCAAACTTGGTATTACTCTATTATCCTTTAACTCCGCATTTTCCATAGGTTTTTCGTATTTTCATACCTCGAGGAGGTCTATATAAACCCTCTTGTTTTGTAAGAAAGGAGGACAATTGGTGAACACCTGGGAGAAGATATTTTTGTAAGTTTTTATTTGTAAATAAAGTCTTTTATTTTAGGTTTTGCTTTATTTCTTTTCTCTCTTCTCCTCTCTTTCTTCCACGCTAAACACACCTCTCGAGATGACAACTCAAGAGATGCTTCGCTAAGTCCTTTCAAGGAGGAAGGAAGTAATAGTGCAAGGCTATACATGTTGTCCCTCTCAGATTAAAAACTACGTAGTGTATTTATGGCCCTTATATTTTCAAAACATGGTCAGATAACATTGAATATCATTAATCACAATACTTCCATATGCTTTAGAATCCAAAGGTATATTCAAGTGAGAGAGGGTAATTTGATTTTAGATGGTCTTGGCTTATTTCAAAATGATATTTATGTTAGTTTTCTTTCTCAAATTAGGGCTGCATAGCATTTAATGTTATTGATTTGGCCAATATCATGCTTTAGGACTGATTCTTTAGATGGTCTTTACGAGCCTCCGAGATGATATTAAATGTTAGGTTTTAAACTAAAAAGGGGCCATAACTCCATGCTACCCGATTGACTCAAATAGAGTTATTTCACGGTGAGGTTTCAGTTAACATAGATCCCAAGTATGCCATGGACTATATGTTGCATGTCATAACGCGAGGATAAAACCCGAGGACACTTTGTTTCTCACTTAACTTGCCAAGATAGTAACCTAAATCTTCAAAGTTACCTTTTTCACCTTTTAATTTCGCGATAGCTTCGCCAACTTCATTCCACTCGCTTTTGAAACACAATTCCAAAGAGTCCAAATAGAAAGCCTTACCATGCACCGATGCAAACCATTTCTGTGATGAAAACCCATCCTCAGAATCAATCTTACCAATTATACCGCAAAGAGTCGACTACCGCAAAGAAGAGGAACTTTGTGGGTGTATAAATTTCATGATTTTAGCTCACCATCGTGGCACAAATCAAATGGTGCCGCTGTCAGATGGTGCCAAACTACTAATGGTAAGTCAAGAGTACTTCTGTGGATCCACATCACGCTTTAAGGTAACCTTTTACCTCTCGCAACCTACCGCAGTGAACCGCCGCTTTAGCAATTAAGAAGAATCGCACCGCTTCGCTTTCGCCATCCAGCTTAGTTTTATCGCTGTTAGTTAATTTTAATCTTTGCAAGTTGTTTGGTCAGTTTTCGTTGTCTCTAGCAATTTGTACAAAAAGCTTTATGTCACGATGTAGAGACACATCAAGTAGACCGAATAGGATTGCACACAACTCGACTCCAAATGGGTGAGGTTAGTAAAATTAACCGATACCACATGGATCCTCATACCCGAGGAACAACAGCCAACCAAAGAACCCCCTATGAACTAAATGCCTATAGAACAATAGAGGGATCACATCCACCTCCTAGAGTTAAGGCCCCATCCTCAGATTTCATTCCTCCCGCCGAAGATTTAGTGCACTGAAGCTATATTTGGTACTCTACTCCCCACATGGTATGGAAAATGAAATCCATACACTATATTAGGGATTTTGAGGAGGTTTCAGACTACCTTCATGGAAGGTATGACGACATGGATTCATTGCCAAAGGCATTTACTGGACTCTAAAGGACAAGCAAGATACGGCTCAAACCTATCAGAGGCCTGTAACCATTAGAAATCAATGAGCCTGTGCACTAAGAAGTTTTTCAGCACCACAAGACCAATAATTTGAAAGACAAATCTGTACTTTTGCAAACAGGATGGTGAGAGATTTTACTCCGTTGTCGGGAAAGATTTATGAACCATCGCTGGTACTTCACATCACGTGGTTCGACACTGATGTCGGAACCACTTCTACGGGTGGTATGTCCCCCGCCATGAGGCAACTCTGAAACCATGTGGGGGAGATTTTTTTACAAACATCCCTGATGAAGCCATGGATTTTTTAAATTACGTGGGTCAGAAACTTCTAAGGGCTGGGATGAGCTTAACCCTAGAGAATCGGATGATGAGACCACCAAATAACCAAAGGCGGGATGTATGCACCTCAAGAAATAGAATGAGCTAGATTTCAACCCTAGCTAGAAGGTAGAGGAGCTTGGGGCAAACAATGCATGAGGGTGCATGCAAAGGATCTAAAATCCGCCTCACCCAACTGTGACCACCTTCAATCCCCGCACACTCCAAATGCACAAAGGTCCTACGGCTCCCCGCAGCGAAGGATTCATGTCGAATGTGCAACACCGTAGGACAATCTGCCACAACAATCCATCGCTCCATATGGTACCTACAATTCCACCGAGGAATCACCCGTAATCTCGCATGGAGACCCAATCCCCCCCATGCACCCTGCCAAGCCTCGCTGTTTCTCACAAGCCACAACAACCACCCATCCTCTCCGCAGAGCAAAGCCATATTGAAATCTGAGTAAGGTGGTGGGCAACTTGTTGAGGAACAAAAGTACAACACGCTAACCTGCACAAAGAATTGGATAATCGCAGTAGTACACCGAATAAGAGAATAGATGGGCTCGAGAAAGCAATCTCAACTAAAAATTGATAACCTACATTCAATCACCAAGATTAACAAGTCGCTGTAGGTACAAGAAAGAGGGAGGTTCCTCCACAAATGGGGCCCAAATCCTAAGGGAATTCATGAGGTAGATCATCCAAACAATTCGAATGGACGAGGTTAAGGCCATAATAACCCCGAGAAGGGAAAAGAGGCCGATCACCTCATGCCAAAACCCGTTGAAGAATCTAGCAGGAGAAGAATTGCAACCCTCGAGCATATTCTCCCAGAGGAGGATTCAATGAAATACCGCATACCAATTTCCATTTCCACAAGCACTTAGAGGAAAGAAGGCAACCTAACAAGGTGCATTCTCAGGTTTTGGCGCGAAGGTTAACATACCTTACCGACCTAATCAAATGCTTCTTCCGCTATGCAAAATTTTGAAAGATCTTCGTAGACAATCAAGAAGCGGATTAGGCATTGAGAAGAAAGCATTTCATCGACATGTCGCTGTCATAATTCAAAGCAACACTCACAAATACAAAGATCCCGATCCCACACCTCACCAATATCAGCGGAATTGCATAGAAAAGTCCTTGTCGATTAGGAGCCGCTAGAACCTACGTCGCATTCGGTGATAATACAGCTAGGTCTGTGTGAACTTAAACTCACCAACATCACACTCCCCACGCCATCGAGCATAGATCGCTGAAAACCTTTAAGGATAGTTGAGGATGTCTTAGTGAAGATAGACAAATTTACTACCTGCAGACTCTCAGGGTACTGACACCGAACCAATTGCTAGCTGAACCCAACCATGTACCAATCATCTTAAAGAAGACCATTTCGTCACCGCCAATGCAATAAATTGCCGAATGGAGTCATGCACTTAACTTTGCACATGACCATGGAGTTGAACATCTTTCATTTGAACAACAACATGATGCTGCTAGAAATTGAAAATCAAATTTCGATGAAGTTGTTTCAATTGGATCAAGATGCAGGAAAACAGCACCTAAGAAGCGCGAGGAGTGATCAGCCAAGAAAATGAAGAAATTTTGGTCTTGCCATCAACACTACGCAACCAATTGCTCAATTCAACAAGCCACGAGGAGCAAATATCAACACCGTCACCCAACACAACGTGAATTGTACTTGCAAATCGTGTGGGTCAGAGTTATCCCTCCTCGAATTTCCTTAAGTAATTTTGGTAAATTGAACTGGTTTGTTCTCAAAAACTAAATTGCAGTTCAACAATTTTTGTTTTCTATTTAGTCAATTTCCATTTTTAGCTATTTTTAGTATGTTTCTTAATTTAGCAAATTTTCCATTTTTAGTGTGCTTGGTAAGTATTTTATATTATCTTATATTAAATAATTAGATATATTCTATTTCCTAACTTTACTCTTAATTTTTACTTAATAATATATTAATTTCTATTTAATCCCAAAATTTGAATTGGTGCAGCGGTGTACCTGGTGTGAGCTAAATTCGCTAAAAATAGCAAAAAATTGGCATGGTTCTTTCCTGGCTGCCGTTGGATGGCAGGCAAACCTGGGAGGGCTGGTTTAGAATGCCACTTTACATTCCTCCCTCCCAAATTCGTGCTCGAGCTCCCACAAGCCCCGAGTCCCAGTCCCGTCGCCGACCGTCACCCGCCGTCGTCCTCGAGTCAAGCCGACGATCACGCCGTGACTGTGAGCGCCTGCACCCCGCCCGTAGTTTCAGCCCCATCCACTCGCACCGACCGAGCCTTCAAAGGAGCATCCTCCACATGCGCACGAAGCCCCACCGGCTCACGGAGTCATTGGCCTTTGGGGCTCCCCGAATTCGAGCTCGCCCGAGCACAAGTGAGCCTCCACACCGAGCCATCGCTTGCCGCACAAACTGCTCAACAGTGCCCGCCCAAGATCTATCATTCATCGAAATACCGCCACGGGGCCTGTGGCCTATATCGTATGCAGCTGAGTCTGGTCGGGCTTGATTACTTCGTAGTACTCAAGAATTTCTCGCAGATCTTCGGCCTTATATATAGTGCAAGAAGAGTATTTCGTGAGTCGAGCCCTTTCTGGTATTTTATTTCTGATATTATGCCTCAGATTTGGTGGGTCCTGCTCGGCTTTGAGTGAGATTTAAGACGCTCGAGAGAGGCCCCCACCCGGCCCCGCCTCAGATTGACACGGCCCGAGGTGATCTCGAGGAGCCTCAGGGATTTAGAGACGTTATCAGGATTCTGACTTTAACTCATCCCATCAGCCCCGTACCACCTGAGGAGAAAGCCAGGAGGGCCCCGCTCTTTCCGGCGGCCCGCATCGCCCAGCAGAGTCATCATCTCTCTCAAAATTTCTCCCCATCTCCTGCAAGATTCCAAATTACGAGGTGATTCCTCATCACCTCAAATTGCCGCCATGATCGAGGATCTCGAGGCCACTGCTTCGCAGTGGCACCCTATCCTCGGGAATATACGACTCCACCGCGTAGAGTTTCATCGTGAGTCATTCTACGACGTCCCCAAGATTGAGGGGTCGAATTTTATAACGGAGTCTATGAGGATTGATCGAGGAGCATTTACTCTACTCCTTTGCACCCATAGCTTTATTACCCGAGATTTGCACCGTAAAGACTACCACTCCACAGACATCCAAAGAGACAGATCATCCAATTTTCGTAGATCTGGGCCAAGATAGATGACCGCCCCGGTGTACTCCGGTGTGACCACCGATATATCAAGAAGATTTGGATCAGCAGACACCGTCGCGCAACTCGGGGAGGGTTGAGTGAGCTCGGCCCACCGCCTGTGAGATGGTCCGAGACCGCGCAGACATCACTCACTGGTCCAAGATTCTATGAGGCGGCCCGCCTCGTATGTCATTGACACCACTTGCTACGTACTGCACTGGTTCTCCGCGAAAGACATGTGCAAGAGGAGGGATGCTATCCCGGGAGGCACTTTACCGATTCGGGATTTCGTTCACTCTCCGAAATGCGATGGCTTCGTTGGTAAATGAGAGCAGGTCCATCTGAAGGACTGCCCGAAGGAGAGCATCCCACTAATCGATGCCTTCAGACTCCTATGCTAAGGTTCTCGAGCAGATGGGATTCCCAGAGGAGCCTAAGCTAGAGATGAGAGCTAGATGCCTACATGTAGTGTCAGAGACAGATGACTATGCCCGCTCTCTTTCCATATACGATCACAGGACTGTGGAGGAGGCACCGGTCGAGGTCGAGGACCACGTAGACGATATACCCGCCCGAGCCCGAGGCCAGAGACTTATGTCCGATCGTCTACCTCCATCTCCTCCAAGACATCGTGACCAAAGAGCCGCAGCTAGATACTCCTGCCTTCCTATTCAAAGACATCATTCACCGGAGTACATCCATGCTACCGAGAGAGATAACTGTGCGATGGATGCCATCCGCCACTGGCAGCCTACACAGTCGCCCAGATCGCAGGTCGGCCTGCCATTCTATGTCGACTCGTGATTATGACCCATCCTGTCTTCTCGTGATCCGCCTGCAGAGAGGAGCCTACCACCGATGCAGCCTTCATTGATGTTCCGCCGCAGCAGTTAAAGAAGCCAGCTCACCACCACCACCACAAAGAAACAGGCAGTTTCTTTGATTTTTGTTTAACAAATTTTTATCAACCCGCTTCGGCTAATTTTGTTTAGGATTTATGTTTTGTACCATGGTAAAGTGCAAGTGATATTTTTGTGTTTAGCTTCAGGCGCATGTATCAGCCATTCGCTATATCAAAAGCTATCTGGCTTATATACATGACTTTGTATATCATGTTTCAGGCCTTCGCTGTGTAAATGTTTTTCTTCAATCAACAATCAATTGCTACAAACTGGATGATTGAATCATCATGTTTTCACTTCTATGCTAGAACAAATTCCATGCTTGAATTAAATTTCGTCGGGCCAAGGCCCAAAAGAGATGCTCATAACTTGAGGCTTCCTTTATTAATTCACACACGCACCTGCATCGCTCCTAACAGGGCCGTGGGAATTTGTGTGCCTCCTTTCGCCAGATGCCGGCCTTAGGTATAGCTGGGCAACATAAGATAGATTTGTGTTACTTGGCGCTGAAGACCAATGTTGTCTTCAAAAAAAAAAAAAAAAAAAAAAAAAGCAAAAAAGAAAAAGAAAAAGAAAAGAAGAAAAAGAAAAATAAAGTCGTGAAGTTTTGCCTTGAAACCCGAGCATGGTCCGAGGGGTGTATGGTGAAAGCTCTTGAAACCTGGCGCCCAAGCCTTAATCGGGTCGGAGTCATCGATTATGTGTTCTATACTGGTGGATAGGTTAAGTTTAATGACTTGTGGGTGCTTAATTTTCAAGTCATTCGAGTCCGGTGAAGCCTTTGTGAGTTGGGCGTGGTCAAGTGATCCTTTCGGCTCGATGCCCTAAACCTTAATCGGCTGGGGAGTCATCTGGCGGACCCGCTACACCTGACTTTTGGGCAGCCTGATTTTAAGCATTGCACCCTACGATGTAGATGAATAAAGAAAGAAGAGTGAACTAATTATTCAGGTCGCTCAACAACTTAAGGCCATGCTCGGCTGCTAGCCTGGGGAGGTGGCAATTTTGCGCTTTATTAGTTTAACTGCTACATAAAGAATCATTAGACTTGTGTGGAAATTCAAGTTGAGAATTATGGATCCAATATTGACTCAGAATTGTTCTTGTATGGTTTTGATTCTTCATATCTACTATAGCTTTGATTTCAATTTCATTTAAGGTAAATGTTTATATGTATATAAACCTTTTCAATCATAACCTTTTCGTAAATCACCACATGCATCTCCTTTTTCTTTATTTTGCATCATATGACTAGCAACGCTTTCGTTTGGGTGTGATTAATGCCCAAAAAGCGCAATTTTGAACCCTATATTAGATAGGTTTTGAGTGCTTCATGCGATTAATCATGTCATTTATACCAATCAAGTGTTCTAGTCTTCTTAGTAACACTTATGCTACTTGTAGAGGGTATTTTTGGTTGTTTTCATAGGCTTTCGCATAAATTTCGAGTTCAATTAATCAATGATGAATCATGAAGTCGAATTCAAGTTCTCAAATGATCAACCAAATTTTCAAGATTCAATGAGAAAACCAAGGCAAAATGAAGAAAATTCAATGCAAATAAGACAGAGGCAATGCAAAGGAAGAATCAACACCAGGATTTTCGCAGATAGCATAAAATTTTCTAGGATTGCGAAAAATTTCGCAATCTAGCGAAAAATTTCAACCCAATGAAACACCAAATTTCGCTAGAACACACCGCCGCTAGGCACCATTTTTAGCTAAAAACTTGATTTCGCTTCATAATACTGGGCTAGCTTAGCGAAATTTCGCTTAGCTAGCGAAATTGCCCACCCCTTAGCTAAATTTCTGCTTTCGCTAGACTCCGTTGATTTCAATAGCTAAATTCCTCACCCTAGCGAAATTTGATGCCCGCCGTTTTGTAATTAATGCCAAACCGCCCAAACTTGGTATTACCTCATTATCCTTAACTTAGCCATCTATAGGTTTTTGGTATTTTCATACTCTCGAGGAGGTCTATATAAACCCCTCTTGTTTTGTAAGAAAGGGAGGACACCAGAACAATCTATGGAGAAGATATTTTCTTTGTAAGTTTTTATTTTTGCAATAAGTCTTATTTTGTGGTTTTGCTTTTATTTTTCTCTTCTCTCCTCTTTCTTTCTCTCTTTCCTACGCTAAAACACACCTCTCGAGGATGACAACTCAAGATGCTTGGCAAGTCTCCTTTCTTGAAGAGTGAAGGAAGCTAGCTTTGGGCGGTGGGGCATATACATGTGCTCTTGTATTAAAACTACTGGTAGTGTATTTATGGCCCTTATATTTTCAAAACATGGTTAGATAACATTGAATATCATTAATTTGGCCAATACTCTTCCATGCTTTAGAATCCAAAGCATATTCAGTGAGAGAGGTAATCAGGATTCTTTGGGATGGTCTTTACGAGCCTCTAAAATGATATTTATATGTTAGTTTTCAAATTAGGTTGCATAGCATTTAATGTTATTGATTTGAATAATACTTCCACGCTTTAGGACTCGTGATTCTTAGATGGTCTTACGAGCCTCCGAGATGATATTAAATGTTGTGTTTTAAACTAAAAGGGGCCATAATCGCATGCTAATTGTATTGACTCAAATAGGAGTTGTTTCATGGGTGAGGCCTGTTAGTTAAACATAGATCCCAAGCATGCCACGGACTATGTTGCATGTCACAATGCGAGGATAAACCCGAGGACAATTTGTTTGCCCTAACTCGCTAAGATAGTAACCTAAATTCAAAGCTACTTTTTCACCTTTAATTTCAGTTTGCGCTGGCCAACTTATTCCCACTGCTTTTGAAACACAATTCCAAAGAGTCCTAAACAGAAAGCCTTACCTTCACGCATCGATGCAAACCATTTCTGGGATGAAAACCCATCCCCCGTGTTCGACCTAAACACCACTACATCGCAAAGAGTCAATTACCGCAAAGAGTGTGAACTTAGGTGTATATAAATTTTGTTGATTTTACTCAGCCATCGTGGCACGAATCAGCGTGGGATACCATAAAACTCTAAGTTTCACAAGGTTTCAGACGAGGTTCGGGAGCCGAAAGCTTCGTGTTCGTGAAGTATTCGCGACTTCCCTGGTCGCCGTCATGTCAAGAGGTAAGGAACCTTCCTACTCGGGCTTATTTTCCATCTAGGTGTTGTTTTGTTCGGGCTGGGTTTTAGGGGCTGTTTGGATGGTGCTATAAACTTAAAACGCATTTTTCTAGGTCTGCGTATGTGTCTACATGAAGCCCAAACTTCGTCGACCATAACTTTTTTCATCCGACTGACGTGAGTTCGGACTCTATGGAAAGAAATTTGAGTCTAGAATACATCCATATATAACTTGATGCAATTTGGACTCATATTATGTCCGAAAATGACAGAAAATAGTATGGCTCTGCTGGTTCTGCGTGTAAGTCACTGTTCATATGAGGCCTTCAACTTCGGACGGCCATAACTTTCTCGTCCGAACTATGATTCATGTGTTAGACTCTACGGAAAGCCCCTTGAGTCTAGAATCTGAACATATTCCTTTTAATGGCTTTTGGTGCCCACATATGTTCTAAAATTTTGATTTTAGTACCAAGTGTGCAAATTACTTGGTTATGATGACGTGTGTATTCTAATACATTGAAATTGGTGTATGTTTTTTGGTTATTATATGCATATTGATATAATTATCCATGAGGTTTGGGGAAATGCATGAGTTTGTGTATGATTGAGGCCATTGCCATTGCGTGGCTTGTTGTAGGCTACTTGTGGACTTGATATGTCACAATTAGGCCTAGAGGTTAAATTATGTCGTTACTTGAGTGGTAATGACTTATGATGTCAATGTATACATGTATTGATATATTGGCATGAATCATGTGAATTAATTGGAATTTATGTGTTCATTGATATAACTTTCCAATTGATGCATGGGTTGAAATACATGAGTAGGCATGTACATATAGCACTCATATATATGTAGCATGGTGATAGGAAATGGCATATTGCATTTCATTTATGCGCAAGTACATCGCATGAAATGGGCTTGAGTGCATGGGAAAAATCAGCATTTGTGTTTGGTGTTGATGTTGGTTTCGGCCTAGGGACAAAGTCCTAAAAGGTCTTATGAATGATCGGAGGTTGCCTAACATGGATTTTGAACAAAGTGGTTTTATCGGAGTATGTCCAATAAATTATGATATCGAAGGGTTGTCCAATAAATAAATTATATCGGAGTATGTCCAATAAACTTTATCTATAGCGTCCAATAAACATACCAGGTCGTCACCTTAACGGAAGTCCCACTTCAAATTATAATTGAGGTTTGTCCACCAAATTTTATCGGAGTATGTCCAATAAATTATATCATAAGGTTGTCCGATAAATTTTGATATCGATCGGTCTAATGAGTTTTCAAACAAAATCTTTTTTGTTTCGAAAAACAAGTCATACATGGCATATTGTATGTTAAGGAGAAGTCTGAGACTCTGCATAAGGACTGCGAGTGTATAGCACCATTCATGTCATGTAGATTCCATTCTGTATCAACATAATCGTGATCGAATGTGCTTCGCGGGTGCGACCATTGCACGGTAATTAAAGCGGAGTAGCTCCCCATAGATTTCACTTTATCGGGCATTGCTCACCGTGGACCCCATTCGTGCAATAAAGGGATGTGCAGGAGATGGCGTCACTAGAGGCCGATACGATAAAGAAAAGTCGAATTGTGGCTTTGATTTATATTTTGTAAAACATGTATTAAATTTTATATTCGATATATGTTTTGTATGGGTATTTGGTGTAAATTTAAAATTTATGGACTATGGTCCCATAGTCATGTGCTTATGTTCGAAAGTATGGATAAATGGGCCCTATGTGGCCATTTTATGGAAGGCGTATGTGGACCTAATTATTGGTGGTTGTATATAATATTAGGACGGGTTGCCATGTAATTGCACATGTTGTATTTTGGAATTGCGAGCTCATTACAAAGGATAATCTACTGCGATTTCGTTAATCTTGGGTCAGGAAAAGAATTACTCAATGGTGTGGTATCGGGTTACGACATCCATAATCTTCCAGCGGGTTGGCCGGGTTGTCAAACGGACCCTTAGGATTTGGGAGTCACAGATCAAGACCACACAAATTTAAATGAATCATTTACAAAAAGAACAAATCAAATGCTTTTCATGTTTAGTAAAATGAATACAACATTTTAGCATTGTGAAGATGAAAAGTTCTTGGTGACAATACGAAGTTGCTTCTGCGATCACATCATACAGTTTGGTCTTAACAAGTTTTTGACCTCGTTAGCCGAGGAATCGAATTGATGAATCTAAAGATCAATATTCTAACGAAAAAGGGATTTACTAATTTGGACATTTTTCTTTTTGATATTATAAATTTCCAATAATCACAAAAAGGGTTTTAATGGCAGTAGCTGAAGAAGCTACTAAAAAAATTTTTAGGAGCTTAAATAAAGATAATTGTCTCCCATTGAATTCATTTGATCTTAGTGTGTTTCTATTTCATGAAGTTTTAAATGCATAGAAAACAAGAAGCAGATATGTTGCCTCTAGACACTGAAATTGAGATAACACTAAAGAATCTAAGGAAGATCATAGTTCACGAGAATCGAAAGTATGGCAAATCAAAGAAAGATGTGACTATTCAAAGAAGAAGAAGAAGTGAAAGAACTCGAGGCTATTACTGTGGGGGACTTTTGGAGGCTTATTATCGAGAGGAGTACTGCGTAGTAGACCTTGCCATGCAGCCCAGTAATTTTGGCGAGCCGGCATTGATTACCATGGTACAACAACACTAGTTCACTGGTCATCCCTTTAAATATCCCAATGATCATATGGGAAGATTCATGAGGATGGCCCGACTATCAGCCGAATGGGGTGAGACGGGAAGTAAATCAAATGCAGCTCCTTTTCATGAGAGATGTGTGGCGACAACGTGGTGTTAATTGCAGGTTTGATTAATGAGCAGGTTGGGAAGAGTTGGTGGAGGCCTATATGAGCATATTTTTCCTCTAGCTCCCAGCAAGAGAAAGGAGAAATATTGTCTTCCAAGCGGGGAGAGAAAAGTCTCTTGACACGTGGGAAAGATTTAAAGTACATTAAAAAGTGTCTATGCATGGAATAGATCGACCACTTCGATGGATATATTCTATCATGCACCATGAATTATGTCTCCAAAGGGTATAATTGATGCATCCTGGCACATTAGGAGCTTTTAAGAGAAGGGGGTGCGAGGAGCGAGGCAGGCGATTGAGACCTTGCGAATCTGGCTATAAGGCTGTCTGAAGCTTGAGGAGGATGAAGTAAATGAAGGAAGTGGTTTAATTAGTGACAGAGTATGACCCCTTGCGTTAAAATTTGGATGTAGTGATGAACAAACTAGGAAGCAATGAAAGGAGAATGCATACTGCAAATGAAGTGGGAGCAGTAAAAGAAGGAATTAGAAGTAGTGTTGAGGGACTAGTTTAAGAAGAGCCCTACCAAGTTGAGGAGACCAAGTATTGAATGAGCAAAGAAGCTATCACTTCAAGCCCAACCCTAACTTACCAACACCTTTATACACTAGCAACTGGGAACCATGAAAACTTTACAGAGAAATGGTGGAGGGCCAGCAATGAAGACTAATCTGCAGACGAAATGCCATCGAGGGCTTATACTCGACCAGGTTCTAGAAACGGCATTGCTGTGAGAGGGACAAGAGCGAATATTAGGGTTAAAAAATGACTCAATCATTTGAAGATTAGATGTTGCATTTCATGTCAAAAAACAAAAGAATTCTGAATATGCATGAGACAAGATTTTATGAACTTGGAAATTTCTAAGCAAACACAACTGTGTTTCAGAGAAATACCAATGCCTCTTTGAAGATTTTGGAGACTTAGATAGGGTAGCTGGCTCTGAATATGCAGAATCAGTCCAAGGATTTAGTTCCAAGTGACACAAGGAAGGATTCAAGGGAATGTAATTATGTTGAAAAGAAGAGTTGAAAACTGGATAAGAGAAGAGTTGAAAAGAAGGACACTGAGGAAGATAATTATGTTGAAATTAGAGAAGAGTTTAAGCATCACAGTTCAGAAACTACGGAGGAAGAGAAAACAACAAAGATGCAGCCAGAGCAACAGGTGGAAAAAGAAAATTCAGGGAAAAAGGGAGAGGTTAAGGCTTATGAACCTCAAGTTCCATTCCCTCAAGGCCGTGCATGTGCTAGAAGAGCAATTCTCTAAATTCTTAGACATGTTTAAGAAGATAGAGATCAACATTCCTTTCTCATAAGCATTGACTAAAATGCCTCTTTATGCAAAATTTATGAAGGAGATATTGAGTAGAAAAAGAAAGATTGCTGAAGAAGGAATAGTGAGCCTGATAGTACCGCAAAGGCAAGAATCTCGCACTTTTTACTGGTGAGAAGATGCAAGATCTAGGAAGCTTCACTATACCTTGCGAAATTGGGCCCGCTGATATGGGAAAAGCACTATGTGATTCTGGAACCAGCATAAACTTGATGCCATTGTCTGTTACTAAAAGACTAAGTTTGGGGGAACTTACTCCCACAACCATGACCTTGCAAATGGCAGACTGAACACTGGCCCATCCTAAGGGCATTCTAGAAGATGTGTTGATCAAAGTGGGAAAATTCATTTTCCCAGTGGACTTTGTAGTCATTGATATAGAGGAAGACAAACAAGTCTCACTGCTGTTAGGAACCTTTCTTAGCAACAGGAGCAGCTTTAATCGACGTGAAAAAAGGAGAATTAACTCTCAGGGTTGGAGATGGGGCAATGCACGTCAATCTCAATCACGCTTTGAAATGTGTACTCGACTAAGTAATGCTACTGTGAGATTTTAGAAACAAAAAATTTCTATCAGTTCTAAACTGAATAATGATTGTATTTTTCAAAATTCAATGAATGAGAATGAGATGAATTTCCAGAATCTTGAGCATCTTGAAGTGGAATTTCTAGACTCCAATGTTAAATTGAAAAAGGCAATACTCAATGTTGAAGAAAATAATACAGAAAAATCCAGTAATGATGAAGAGGAAGCTGCTAACATAAACAAAATTTCAAATGGTTTAATTCTAAAAGAATTACTTGAACATTTAGAGTATGCTTTCGCAACTTAAAAAGTGAAGGCTACCATCATTTTAGGCCGGATTGAACGAGCTTGAAAAACAAAACCATTGAAATTTCTTTAAAATATAAGGAGGCAATAGCTTGGTCCATAAGATTTGAAAGCGAATCAATCCTTCTATTTGTATGCACAAGACTTCATTGAGGAGAATGCTAAAACCTCTATAGAACACGAGAAGTCTCAATCCGCGAACGAAGAAGTAGTCATAAATAACATCGGAGTGGCTAAATGCAGGCTTCATATATGCAATCTCATACAACCATTAGGTAAGCCTAGTTCATGTGGTTCCAAAGAATGGAGGATTCATTGTGATCAGGAATGAGAAGAATGAATTGATTTCTACAAGAACTATGACAGGATGGAGAGTGTGTATAGACTACAAAAAACTGAACACTGCTACTAGAAAGGACCATTATCCTCTACCTTTCATTAACCAAATGCTGGATAAAGTTAAGAAAAGTAATTCCCATTATCAAGTTGATGGATATTCTGGTTATAACCAGATTGCTATAGCCCTAGAGGATAAGGAGAAAACTACATTTACATGTCCTTATGGCACCTTTGCTTTTAGAGGAATGCCTTTTGGATTATGTAATGCTCCTGCAACCTTTCAAAGATGTATGATGTCTATGTTTTCTGATTTGGTGGAAGAGGTTATGGAAATCTTTATGGATGACTTCTCAATATATGGATCCTGTTTTGAGAATTGCTTAGAAAATTTAGAAACAATACTTCAGAGGTGTCAAGACAAAAATCTAGCTCTAAATTGGGAGAAATATCATTTTATGGTAATAGAAGGTATTGTCTTGGGACATAAAATTTATGCTACTGGATTGGAAGTAGACCAAGCAAAAGTTGATATTATAAAAACTTTTAGGCCACCTACAACAGTAAAGGGGATAAGAAGCTTCCTTAGACATGCTTGTTTTTACAGAAGATTCATAAAGGACTTTCTCAAAATCTCTTTACCCATTATGTCGATCGCCGAAAATGCAAATTTTGATTTTGATGAATCATGCAGATTTGCATTTGATGAAATCAAGTCCAAATTAGTGACAGGTCCCATCATGTTGACACTTGACTGGAACAATGACTATGAAATTATGTGTGATGCCAGTGATTATGCAATGAGAGCAGTATTGGGACAAAGAATTGAAAAGATATTCAAGGCCATATACTATGCCAGCAAAACCTTTAATGAGGCACAAGAAAAATACTCCACCATAGAAAATGAGATGCTGGTAATGGTGTTTGCTTGTGAAAAATTCAAGCCTTACATATTGGGGTCTCATGTTATAATACACACTGATCATGTTGCAATTAGATATCTTATGGCAAAGAAGGAGGCCAAACGAAGACTAGTCAGATGGGTATTGATACTACAAGAATTTGATCTTGAGATCAAAGATAAGAAGGGTAGTGACAATGTGATAGCAAATCACTTGTCTAGATTGGAAATTACTGCTGGAAATAAAAAATGAACCGAAATAGAAATTTTTTTTCCTGATGAGCAGCTATTTTGGTTGTCAGTTCAAACACCCTGGTATGCTTATATTGTCAATTACTTAGATTGTGGAGTTGTGCCACCTGAATTCAATTACCAGTAGAGAAGAAAATTAAGAACTAATTGCAGATTCTTTATTTGGGATGACCCACTACTTTATAGAAGAGGAGCAGGTATGATCATAAGGAAATGTGTACCAGAAACAAAACAAAGTGGTATTATGGAGAAATGTCATGCATCACCATATGGAGGACACTTTGCAGAAGACAAAACAACCCAGAAAATTATGCAATCAGGTTTTTATTGGCCTACCTTATTCAAAGACTATTTTGAGTGGGTAAAACATTGTGATAATTGTCAGAGAATGGGAAACATTAGCAGAAGAAATGAAATACCCCTACAAGGAATTCTGGTGGTGCAGATTTTTTATGTTTGGGGAATATACTACATGGGACCTTTTCCATCATCATTTGGTAACATATACATTCTCCTAGCTATGGATTATGTATCCAAATGGGTGGAAGCATAAGCTTGTCCTAGAAATTATGCCAACACAGTGGTGGGGTTTATACAAAGAAATATTTTAAGCAGATTTGGAGCCCCAAAAACAATCATTAGTGATGAGGGAAGCCATTTTGCAAATAAAATTTTTGAAAAACTCCTTAGCAGATATGGAATCAGACATGTGATGGGTTTAGCCTATCACCTTCAGTCAAATGGGCAAGCAGACATTTCCAACAGGGAAATAAAGAAAATTCTAGAGAAAACAATAAACACAAGCAGGAAGGACTGGTCTATAAAGCTAGATGATGCATTGTGGGCTTATAGAACTACTTACAAAACTCCCATTAGAATGTCCCCATACATAATTGTATTTGGAAAACCTTGTCATCTCCCTTTAGAACTGGAATACAAATCTATGTGGGCCATCAAGAAATTGATTTGTGACTTTCAAGCTGCCAAGAAAAAGAGAATACTCCAAATTAATGAATTGGAAGAGTTGAGAAATGAAGCTTATGATAATGCTAGAATTTACAGAGAAAAGACCAAGAGGTGGCATGATCAAAAGATTATGAGGAAGGAATTCAAGGCTGGAGAACAAGTCCTCTTATAACTCTAGTTCAAGCTTATTTCCATGGAAATTGAAGTCAAGATGGAGTGTCCTTACATAGTGGTAACAAGTATTACCTTTGGAGCAAGAATAATTAAAAGATGAATCTCGAAGTGAATTTAAAGTAAATGGTCGAGATCAAGCATTATCTTGGAGGAAGCATAAATGAAGTAGATCCGCATTTTGGAAAAGTTGGAAAGAGTTTGGCTGAAATGAAGACATTCTCGCAAAGAAGTGTCCTGCCAAGAACATTAAACCGAAAACTTCTTAGAGGCTGTCTGCTGAGGCTGGCAGGCGCCTAAATCAACAAAATTTATATCCTAGGATTCCTACTACCGACGAGCAAAAGCTACCGCAGTGATAAAGGGGTTTCGTATCGAACACTGGGACGGTTTTTCATTTATAAGAGTTGCAATGCATTGAAAATGGTGTTTTCTCGTTGGATTTGTAGGGTTTGTGAAAAGCAATATGTGTGAATGGTTGAAAACTGAAATAACTGAAGTAAATGATTAAAAGAATTCCTTGAAGTTTCGCCACTGGCTTAGTGGTTCTGGTTAACCCATGTCCCTGCCTTTTTTCTCGTGTTGGAGATCATGACATATAGTCATTTCCCTAATCGAATCTTCATTTAGCTTTAAAACCTAAACCCTTAAAGTTTTCCTCTTGAAAGATGGCATTTGATTGGGCATAAAAGTCCCTAACGGTGAGAACATATCTAAAAAACCTACCCTATAGTAACTAATAGGAGACAACTAACTGGGCATCAGTGGATCTAGTGAAAGTATCCACTAAACCCAAAAAGCTTGCCAAATACACATTAGGGAGAGCATGCCTAAGAGATTTTAACCTAAGGTGAGAAACAGGAGCACAAATACCCCTAAATGCATACATGAAAAGCATGAGAACATGCAGCTAAGCCCAAAATCAGCACCCAGTGGCCTTCCCCTTCAAGGATCAAGGGGGTTTAGCCGAGCATCCCTTGAATTGTCATCACCAAGGGGTGTTTGGCTACCAAGAAAGTGCAAGAAAGTAAAGGAAGAAGAGAAAATCACCAACAGTAGAGGGAGAGGAAGCTTCGTGCCAAATTTCCTTGATTGATTGATGGAGTGAAAAGTTGATTTGATTACGTGCCAGATCGCCAGGTGTCGTGATAAGGAAATTACAAAAGTAAAGCAATGAACCAAAATTACATGAGGGTAAACTTGTATAAAACCACAAAAGGTGGGTAAAAAGCAAATTAACCGAGTGAGCGTTGTTATAATTTTTGCAACCTAAATTGCAAAGCTGCCAATTTTTGCAACCCTCAAAATTTCCATAGCTTGCTTTTCCCTTCTTCAACAATTTTGCTCCGAATTTCCTCTTATTCGAGCATGCACCTTCGAATTTGGCTCGGGTTCATCGTGGTTGAATCGAATTGAAGAAAATGAGGCATTTGACTTGCAAAACTACTAAAAATGGCTACAAAATGTAATCAGTGACAAAGCGGGGACCTCAATGCATTGATTAGGTTATTAAAGTCGATTAATACACAAAAAGCGCATAAAACCTACTATAAACAAGGCTCGAAATTGCACTATTTGGGTACTAATCACTCCTCTCACTGCATACATTAAGGTCCTTTAGCAATGATAAAAGAAGGAAGATCATGCAAGATATATTTTTGTAAAAATGGACTGTCTGTTCAAGAAGTGTGTGTAAAAGTGATGCCTGACCTTTAGTATGAAAGTCAGGGACATAAAACCAGCTCGGGGAGAATGAGTGCCATACAGGAACAAGTTTAGAGTAGTGTGCATTCCAAGAAAATCAACCTTAAATTCCACCAAAATCTAAATGTTTTTAGGTGATCAATTTGCACCAATAAGCCGTAGGTTACTCCCACCAAACTACCAATGCCTCGACTCATCGACTCAACCTAAATAGATTCCGTTCCACACTTATTCCATACTTCCTCTATCAGAGATTGTAGGCATTAATGTCAAAACCCCACTTCACCAAAGTCTGTGTAACGGGGATCCACCGATGACTCCCAACCAACTAAGGTTTAGGGCATCAAGTTAAAAGGATCTTTCAACCACAAAGTTTACGGGTTTCACCCCGGACTTCGAATGATTTCGAGAATCCAGCACCTACAACTCGCTAAACTCCACCCATCCACCCATGTAGCGAGCACTAAGTCGGTGACTCCCAACCGCCTGGTTTAGTGGCACCAGTTATAAAGGCTTTCACAGAGACTTCTGACCGTGTTTCAAGTCAAGGCAAAGCGCGGCTTTACTTGACTTTTCTTTTCTTTTTTCTTTGTCTTTTCTTTTTCTTTTGGGAAGACTCATTGGCCTTCTTCTTAAGTGGTGAACTCTAATCTATTAAGGTCACAACGATGCTAAGGCCTGGCTTTTGTAAAGTAAGGGAAGTAAGGCAATTTTCTGCAAATTCTATCATGAAAAACTAATGTGAATCGTGTGTGTGGCTAGAATGGTGGAAGACAGGGTAATTACTGTATTCTAACTCACCAATAACTCAATCAAGCATGGAACCATTCTAGCATTTGTATCACATGCTGCTTCAACTTTTCAATTTACAGGAAAGGCAAAACCACAACAATATAGGGGCAAAATGAGATGCAAAAGTGTAGAAAAATAGATTTGTATTATATATCAAGGTGAATTTACAAAATTTTCGACTTTTGAAAAATGATGTAAACATCAAGCCTCTAAATATACAAAAATGGGATTTGCTAGGCATGTGGTACAAGTAAAACTAAAGTCAAAAGTATGAACATCACTTCCTACACTAACTATCCCGACAACGGAACGAGAAAGTTAGCGGAGGAAGTGATACCTCCTCAATCGGTGGCTGGAGAAGGATCATCCCCAGCCCGGGCAGATGAGGTGCCGTGAAGTGGTTTATGCCGCCGCACCGCCAACACATCCAAGGAAGCCGCAGGGGCCGGCTATGGGAGGAGATCCCGCCGGAGGATAGCCGAGGCCCCGAAAGGTGGGTATGCGAGGAGACATGATCAATTAATGGCATTTAGTGACCATTAATTAATTGGCTCAAAAGATTATAATTTTAAATGTAGGAGCGTGAAATGGAGGGTTGCAGGGGAAATTTCGCAGCAGAGAACAAAGAGTTGTAGGGGAGACAATGAATACTAGATGCGAATTTTCGCAAACTACGACCAAAGTTGCGAAAATTTTTCAACCCGAGAAATTCTCGTGCAAATTTTGCCTCCCGGTGACTGAACACCTACAACAACACAAGACCAAAAATTATGAGAAGTTAAGCTAGAAAAATAAGGAAATTTACTATTTTTCGAAATTAAAGGATATTAATGAAATCCAATCTAAACTGAAATAAAAAAAAAAATCTCACAAAATTCCTGGGAGTGGTTTCAAAGTTCGCTTTAACCACTCCCTTATGTCAAGTAAGAGGTCACAGAGTCAAGGAGAGAAGCTCCATGTCATAGTGAGGTGTGCCGCGCTTGAGTTCAACTTCTACCCCGGGTTGTTACATTATGTTTCTCGTGGTGTCGGTGGCATGACAGATGCGGTGATGGGTGACTAATGCACTGATCCTTCATTAATCGCTTCGTGGTTCTTGCTAATTATCCCGGCAGCGATGAGCACCGTGCTTCCTACACCTCGGTGCCACCTCAGCATACTTCTTCTAATTCCCTCCGCTCCTCATCCTCGCCGGCTTATCCTCACTCAAGTAAAAATGTCGAGCCCAAAGTCATGTCACAAGGTGAGCTACAACCCCATTCTACGCTTGATTATAAAGACAGATGGCCAAACTGGGCCCCAAGTATTGATAGGTAATTTCGTGAGTGCTCTCTACCATTGGCCTGTGACAAGAACCATAAACTACCGACAAGGCTCAAAGTTCTATTTTTTGAACCCTATTTTAATAGGTTTTGAACGCCTTTTGTGTACTAATTGTTATAATTAACCCAATTGACATGTTCGGGTCCCTATTTGTACTCGACGCATTCGGGGCTGCTTTGTAGTTTTTGCAGGAATTGAAAGCCAAATCATCGTGTCAATCCAATCATAACAAAGTCGGGTTGATTTCCATCAATTTCATATGGTTTTCTATCAATTTCAGCAAGCCAGGAATGAAGAATATCAAAGCAAGAAGAAATGGAATAGTAGCAGTAGGGAGTAATGGAACAGTGATGAACAGTGCTGAAGCAAAATTTTGCTACGTTGGAATTTTCTCTATATAGCAAAATTTTCGCTATAGCGAAATTCTCTGCTCTTGCTGTTTTGTGTATAAACGACCCCATTTTGGTTAATTTAATTTCTACCCTTGTAATAGCTTTTGTTTTGGTTTGTTTTAGTAATTTCCCTTGCTCTAAGCACTATATAAGCGCAGTCAAGTTCCTGTAAGATCAATCACTTCTGAAATAAATTTTTGGGGAGAAGCTTTCAACTCTCCCGTTTTTTTTTCTCCTCATGTTCTTTTCTTTCATTTCTTTCCACTTTATGGGCAGTTAAACACCCTCCGAGGATGACAACCTGGATGGTTGGCTGAAACCCTTCCCCTCTCAAGCTGAAGGTCGGCCGGGTGCGTGATCTAAAGCACTGAGGGTCCCCCTGCTATTCACGCTGTGGTCTACTACCGCATCATGTTCCCTTTCTAACAGTAGGTTTTTATCCCTTTGAATCTCCTTTGAATTAAGCATATTTGGTAAGTTTTTAGGGTTCGTGATGCTTATTGTTAGATCCACTGATATTCATTAGTTACCCTCTATGACCCATTGAAAGGGGAGTCCAGGAGACTTATTCTTCATTGTTGGTGACCACTGATGGCCAGTAGATGCCATTTTTCAAAAGGATAAATATTTTGGGTTAGGTTTTATAGCTAAATGAAGATCCGGTTCGGGAAATGACTATATGTCATCCTCCCAACACGAGGAAATGAACCCAAGGACTTCGCTACTCCTAGAATCCTAAGCTCGCATTCCGAGATACTTCAAGGGAGACTCCTTTTATTATTTTTCTTATTTCGCCCGCCTATTTTCGCCATCATCAAACCTCACTGCTTTTATAAACCCTAAATCAAAATTGAATTCACCAATTTTGGCCTTCACTGTTAGTCATTTGTGCAAAGAAAAACCCATCCTCGTAGTTCGACTTAGAGTCGCTATATCAGCAAGAGTTTTTGCTACTGAAGTAGGAGGAATTTAGGATACAAATATTCTTGATTCCGATCACCCATCTCCTGCGCTTATGAGCACCGTGCTTTCCCTACACTTGTGCCACTCTCAGCACTCGATTTCAAGCCCTCATCCTCAACCGGGTTTATCCTCATACTCAAGTGAAAAATGTTGAGCTCTAAAGTCATGTTGCCGAAGGTGAGCCGCATAACCTCATTCCTAAGTAGCTTGATTATAGCATTAGATGTGGCAAAACTACTTCCCAAGTATGATGGGCACTTGGTGAGTGCTCTCTCGCCATCGCTCAGATCGCAACCATAAAATCCACTCGGATAAGAGAATTTTGGCTTTATCTTTACCAAGACATCCTCAACTATTCCTTTTGGTATTTCACTGATCGATCTGCTAAGGATAGGGTGATGTTGGTAGGCTTCAGCTCTCCCAAACCTAACTTCTTGTACACTGAGTATGGCAGTAGGTTGACACTATCTCCTAAATCCAGCAGTGCCTTGTCTATGCAGGTCTCTCCAATGTTGACTGAAATGGTGGGGGTCTTTAGATCTTTATATTTAACCAAGGTTCTGCACTGGATGATGGAGCTGACTTGCTCTATTAGGAAGACTTTCTTGTCAATGCCCAACCCCTTTTTTACTGTGCACAAGTCCTTTAGAAATTTTGCATAAATGGAACTCTGATCATGTCGCTAAAGGATGTTCACTGACCATTTCGCCACTTCCGTGATGCCTTCTTGCTTAGAAGCTCTTTTGGCTTCCTCGCTGCTGGGAAATGGGGAGGAGCGTTTCTTCATCGAATCCTCTTAATGAATATGTGTTCAGGCTCCTCTTCCTCCCGCTCTCCTCGGTTTTTCGCGCTAGCTCGCATCGTCGCCCAATTTCCTTACCACTCCTCAGTGATAATGGCATGGACTTCATCCATTTTTTCGGTGCTCGCTGAAAGCTTAGTTCATGCAATTCCCCTAGATCGGGCAATGTTTGGAGAAGGAATCTCCCTTTCCCGCACTTGTTGCCGACGTCAAGCTAACATGGATGACTCCGCATGGTATCAATTTTTATTTCAGCTTTCGCAGCCCATCGATTCTTTTGTCCATGGAGCTTTACCTTTCTATTCTGCGGTGTTAACCGAAAGCATTGATAGTTTTCTCAGCCTCCTCTACAAAATTCCCCACCACCTTGCTCAAATTCATGATAGCTTCATTCACAGTGATGAGGTCATGGCCGATGTCACGAGAGTGGACTCCTGGGAACATATAATGGGAGGTCTAAAGCTTCCAGTTAGGTCAGTGGTTCTTCCATTGATTATAAGTATTGCCATATTGGGTATCAGATGGTGGCTTATTTGTCCTTAATAACATTTGCATTTTCAACCATCAAATCCTTTACTGGAGGAGAAATCGACAATGTTCTCCTTAGTGACCCAGATCGACAATTGAAACACGTTGGCTGTATGCCTCGGGCCACGCCCGTACTCTCCCGCCGGGCTCCGCCTCGCCCTTCCATCCTTCCGTCTGCAGGGACAATCTTAGCCTTTAGTTCCACATCCTCCGTCGCTGAATAAACGCTCCCTCGAGTTTATTGCTGGTTTTATTCCTCTACCTCCCTCGTCTCGCCATCCCATCCCTTTGAGGCTTTGGGAACCCACGTAGTTCAAAAAGTCCATGGTTTCATCAATATTTTGCTAAGGAAGTCCTCCACACATGGCCTCCAAGAGTTGTTTCACTAAGGGACATTCCATCGTAGAAGTGGCTCACTAGGCATCCATGTATCAAAGGCATGGCGAGGGTACGTGACCGATGGTTTTAAGATACCTTCCCAAAGACCATAAAATCTTTCACCGTCAAGTGAGCTGCAAAGGTAGATCTTCCTCTTCAGATTGTTGGTCTTATGGCACCAAGAACTTCTTCAAAATTCTCACCTCCGTACCGGCCCGCCTCCTAATGGTCCTCGGCCTTAGCTGGAACTGGGCCAAACTGGGCTTTATCTTCAGGGCCAAATGGAAGGCTTCTTCACTTGAGCAAGTCCATATCAAATGCACCTCCCAAAGTAGTGCAAACCTCCTTGAAATCCCAAATATGTGTGTATGGATTTTCGTTTTCTCCATACCATGAAAAGCTCGGAGCAATGGGCACCAAATAAGGTCTCACCGCCACACATCCCTCCTCAAGTAGGGTATAACGCATGAGGGTGTACTCACCTCGAGGGTGTATGTGATCCTCATCGATCGGGTAGGCATTGGGTTCCGAAGGAACCCCCTGCTGGCTCTCCGCGACTTCGTGTGGGCCTCCATCTCGATTGGTGTGCAAGCACTTCATGTACCTGGGTTCAATCGGGAATACCCAATTCTTTCCACCGTGACGCAGTTGCTTCTCGTCCCACGCATAAGCTGTTATGAACACACCACAAGCAAGAAACCAACAAAAATAAGACTAACAAAAAGGTTATGGTTAGCTAAAATCAAAACAGGGGGTACAGTCTGCACAGTGAAGTTTTCAAACTCCCTGTAATGAAATTTTCAAACTCCCCTGCAGTGAACTGCAAGTGGGGAAAAATGGTAAAATAAAAAAGAAATGAGATTGCACCAAAACTTGTGATGTGAACTGCCTCACTGCTTTTCTTCTCATTTGGGGCACCATCCTTAACTGGCGCCCATTTGATCTGCCTGTGCCAAGTAGTGTTCCCAATCAACAAAATTTATATCCTAGGATTCCTACACTGACGTAGCAAAAGCTGCTGTAGTATAGTGGCTCTAGGGTAGAACATGGGGATGGGTTTTCTTCGTGAGAGAAGAGTTGCAATGCATTGAAAATAGTGTTTTCTCATTGGATTTTTAGGGTTTGTGAAAATAAAGATGTGTGAATGGTCAAAAATTGAAATAATCAAGTAAATGGTTAAAAGAATTCCTTGAAGTCTTGGGCCACTGGGCTTAGGGTTCTAAGTTAACCGACATGTCCTCGGGTCTTTTTCCTTGTGTTGGAGATCATGACATATAGTCATTTCCCAAACCAGATCTTCATTTGTTTTTAAAACTCCAAACCCTTAAAAGTTTTCCTCTCAAAGATGGCATCTGACAAGCATAAATGTCCCTAACGGTGAGAACATATCTCAAAAACCTACCCTACAGTAACTAATATGAGACAACTAACTGGGCATCAGTGGATCTAGTGAAAGTATCCACTAAACCCAAAAAGCTTTCTAAATACACATTAGGGAGAGCATGCCTAAGAGATTTTAACCTAAGGTGAGAAACAGGAGCACAAATACCCCTAAATGCATACATGAAGCGCATGAGAACATGCAGCTACGCCCAAAATCAGCACCTAGTGGCCTTCCCCTTCAAGGATCAGGGGGGTTTAGTCGAGCATCCCTTGATTTGTCATCACCAAGGGGTGTTTGGCTACCAAGAAAGTGCAAGAAAGTAAAGGGAGAAGAAGAGAAAATCACTAATAAAGCAGAGGGAGAGAAGCTGTGACAAATTTCCTGACATTGATTGATGGAGTGAAAAGTTGATTTGATTACAGCAGGATCGAAGCAGTAGGTGCTCAAGATAAGGAAATTATGCGCGCTTAATGAACCAAAATTACATGAGGGTAAACTTCAGATAAAACCAAAGGCGGGTCAAAAAGCAAGAACCGTGGAGCAAGAAGGCGAACTTTGGTAACCATGAAATTCGAGAATCCTACTAATTTACAGTTGCCAATTTGCAACCTCAAAATTTACAGTTTGCTTTACTCCTTCTTCAACAATTTTGTCAATTTCTCTCTATTCGAGCATGCACCTTCGAATTTGCCTGCTCCATCGGTTGAATCGAATTGAAGAAAATGAGGAATTTGACATGCAAAACTACTAAAAATGGCTACAAAATGTGATCAGTGACAAAGCCAGGACCACAATGCATCGATTAGGTTATTAAAGTCGATTAGTACACAAAAAGCGCATAAAACCTGCTATAAACAAGGCTCGAAATTGCACTATTTGGGTACTAATCAGGGGCAACCCAAGCAAAATTTTAATTTTGAGAAATTGATTAATGTTGATTAGTTTTATGAGTTTGAAATTCTAGTTTGAAATTTTGCTAGAAATTTTATTATGTGTTTTGATAATTTGCTTTTTTTTTTTTTCAAGAACAAAGAAGGTGAACTGTAAGGAAATGTTATTAGAAAACACATTTTCTCAAACTAAAAAATATGCAGAAAATAGCTACAAGGGGGAGTATTTCTATTTCCCACAATTTGCTTTAATAATAAACTATAGTTGCAAATTTTTTGAATTTCTGATGACACCAGAGTATAAATGATCAGACAACTTTCTAATGCCAACTGTTTGAATGTCATGTTGAATGAATTGATGAATGATATTGAGTGAAGAAAAAGAATTGTTGTTCATGCTTGAATTGAAATTGTTTGATGATAACATGTGTTTTCGCAAGTATACATTAAGTGGCAAGGATTTCTATCGCGACATACTTTCTTTATGTCGCGACACACAGCAAACATGAACCTCAGAAATCATGTCGTGACAAGAATTCAATATGTCGAGATATAATTCAACTGAAGAAAAGACAATTACCTGTCACGATAAAATTTTTTTCTCTATAGTGACAAAGAATTGCCCTAATCCAAAATTAAGTGAAAAATTTCTATCGCGACATCATTTCTTTATGTTGCGAACACCATATCAAAAAAGGCTTAAATTTAGGTCAAAAAATTGTCACGATAATTAATGAAGCACAACAACTCTTGGCCTATAAATAGAAAAGTTTGAAGACTGAAGAATCATCTGCCTCATAACATTAAAACCATTCAGCCTCACTCACCAAATCTCTCTCACTCGTTTGAAACCCTAAATCCCTAAATCGCTCTCTCACGATGTCTGAGCTCATGAACCTAGTTCCAAACCTCAACGAAATCATGGAAGAGTATGCTGAGTGGGAGAATGAGACAGTTCAAGCCACTCAAGCAGTAGCAAAAGCAAGGTGAAGAAAGGGAAAAGGTAAACAAAGAGTTTAAGCAGCCAGTGGAAGAATCTAGAAAGAGGAAAAAAGGAAATGAAGAAGCAGAGAGCAGTGAACAAAAAGCTAGTGACTGGGTCTCAGAGATGGCTTATATTGCTTGGAAGGATAAACTGTAGTACAGAGACTTCATTAGGGAAAGAGGCTTCAACAAATGGGTTTCCCCATTCCAAGAGCTGATAGAAAGAAAGGGATGGCATCTATTATGTGAGAACAAGGCTCCAAGATTTGTAGATGTGGTGAAGGAGTTCTACTCAAATATGGTGGGGATGAAGGATAAAGTTGTATACGTAAGAGGAAAATGGATATTCTTCAGTAGAGAACAAATAGATAACACATACAATCTTCAGAAGAAAAAGAATGGGTTGAAATTCAAAAGACTCCGAGGAAACACTCGACTACTGGTGATTGCAGACTTTCTACCGATGGCAAAGGAAAGTGAATGCCAATAGAAAAACCCAATACGAGTCAATCGAAGGAGCACCGACTAAAACCAAATTTAAGGTCCGCTTTATTTTTATGTTCAATCATATTGCCTTCCAAACACCTATGCATAGTCAGGGAGAAAGAGGCAATTTTATTATATGCCATCCTCAAGGGGTATAAATTTAGTATGGGCAAAATAATAGAAACCACCTCGAAAGCTACTACAGGAGGATACAAAGCTACGATTCCGCCTATCATTGATTTCAAGACTCTGCATTTTGGGTGGTGTTCAAGGAGATTAGGAAAAAACGAAGAACCGTCTGAAGACGCCCGATATTAATGGGGAATCACAAAGGGGCCTAAAAATAGAAACAGGGGAAGACAGGTGGAAGCTGTAAGGGAAGAAGAAGAACCATTAGAAAGACAGCAGCCCCAGCTTGAAGATGAAGCACCAAAGCTCCCACAAAGGCAAAGAAGTGTGAGCCTAATACTGACCTTCTTCCCTAAGGTGAGACAAGTCCATCAAGAGTAAGATGAAGGCTTAGAGCCTCTAAATAGCAATGTTGCAGTGCTAGAATTGCTGAAGGCCATGAAGCAAGAACTAGAAGAGAGGGACAGCCAGCTGAAGCTCTAACTAAAACTCAGGAATGAGTACATGGAGGCAGAGTTGACAAGAAGGGACCAATACTTGGAAGAAGCTCCAAAGCAAAGAGATAAGGAATGGAAGAGTAGATGGGAGAGAATAGAGCAAGAGCTGAGTGAAGAACTGAAAGCAAGAGAATATGCTTTTCTCTCAAACTAGCTCAGAAGAGACAGTGAGCTACTCAAGATCATGAAAGAAATGAAGGATGCTATGGAGAAGAATGACAGCAGAAGGCGTATGCCTCGAGAAGCACTTGGTCGCAGGCTGCGTGATGCCTCGGGTATCCGTGGTACGCGAGCACCAAAAGGAGATAAGAACTCTAATTGAAAAAAGGGACAAAGAATTGGAGGGCACCTTGAACTACAGGGAGAAAAGCTGGACAGAAAGCTTGGATATGATCAACAAGAACCTTATCAAAATGTACTCTACCCAGGGTAAGTTTGAGGGAACCCTAAATTCTATTAGGCAAAGACAAAATGAAATGATCAAGCAACTACCCCTAACCATGGAGTGGTTTGTACTAAACAGAAGTGGAGAAGGTAGTAAGTCAAGACAGCCATAAGTCCAAATCCCTGAGTTCTCACCTTCTGCAACTGGGTATAAATTAGACTCAATTAACCTACCTCACTCCCATAGGCATGACAAAAAAAGAAAATAGCTCTATCTGCTCTTCCATTTCTTCTCTTCATCTCCGTATTACGTCCACTCAAACATTCATCGAAATATAAATCAGGAAATTTTGTGCTGAAATTGGTGTTCACTGTTTATGAAAATTTTTGTGTTTATGTGCGTTCCTTCTTTGTGTTTACTTGTGAATAAGTTTGAATTGATGAAGTTTTAATAAATAGCTTAGTTGAAATAATTGAGAAACCAGCTACCTGGATCCAATTGTTAAATTGTTGCAGCATGTTTGGTTGATTGAAATTGATGAAAGAATAAAATTGTGGTTGTGTTGGATTATTTTGAGCTGAAAGCATGATTAAAATGAATCTCATGAATTGTTAAGTAACACAACAACAAATCTCAAAACCAAACAAAAATCTGAAGGATGCATTGGGGTAGGATGAAATGAATGGAAATGGAAATGGAAGAGATTAGCAAAGATTATGAACTTAAATGTGGTGAACTTTAAGATTAAGGAAAGACTTTTAGCCCGTGATGAATACAAATAAGACTATAATTCTATTAGTGTAAGCAGTTTAGTTATAAAAATCGATAAACTTTACACATGGTCAACAACTGCGAAAGTATGCGAAGACTAGGAACATCTTTTGAGATCCATCACAGTAAGCTCTCCAATGTCCTAGAACTTGTTAGATTAAGTGCGAAATTCTAGGCAATACCGCTGCGAGGAAATGGTTTGACACATCCATGGAGTTTTGAGCTAACACAAAGCCTACCCTTTTATATGCATAAGCATACACTAGTTCCTTAATTTGAGCCTATAGCCCGATCTCATCATCAACCAGCAAATGAAAATACAATTTTCTTCCCTAAACATAATCCTACAATGAGAACCATATTTGCCTAGATTATCACCTGAAATTACATCGAGGATAGAAAATGACAAGTTTGGGGAATATTATTTCAGGATTGTAGAAAATGATGAAAAGGGTTGAAAAACAACGCAAAGGAAATAAGAAAATATGAAGAGGATTATGAAAGAAGCGAAAGTAAAACATTAAGGAGAATAGGCGATAGCAGCCTTCCTCCCTTGAACCATTAAGTTCTTAAGGGTGTTCAACACCTAGTACCCTAATTCCATTTGGTATGGGACTTACTAACCCAAAGTTCGTCAAGGGTGGTAGAAAGGTTAAAAAGACCAACATTGCACCATTCCATAAAACTTGGTGAGAGATAAAAAGTGAAAAGGCTTCTAAAATAAGGAAGAGAAGTTATCTTCTATGTGTGGGAAAGGAAAAGAGAAAAAGATACCGCAATGAAGAATACGCATAAAGATGCACAAACCTGATAGGAAGGTTGAAAACTTACAATCAAGAGAAATCAAGGATGTATAAAGAAGGCAAGAGTGTAAGTTGATAGTGAAATCTGGGTACAATTGAGCCTAAAGTGTCAAATACCCACGGGTGCAACCACATTACAAGCCTAAAATACCTATTTGATTATGAAGGTGGTGTTATGCCTACATTAGTGGAGATTAATATGATAAACAATCATATGAGACTTTAAAAATGAAGAGTATACTTAGCTGAGTATTATCCCGGAAGATTAACTAACTTTTGCAGAAAAGAGTAAGAACCTGACCTGCGAACAACCAATCGAGTTAGAATGATTAAATCGTTACACGCGTATAGATTATTTGTTGGTCGAGTGAACTTAATGTAAAATCTTCTTGAATCTAGATTGGAAACATGTTTAAGTATTTTACAATTGACATGTGTTTTTCCCTACAGTGAGCTTAAAAGAAAAATGTCCCTAAAAATAAAAGACTGAATTGTTTAAGGACAAACAAAATTTCATTTCTTTGCTTGGGGACAAGCAAAACTTTAGGTTTAAGGGAATTTGATGAGTCTTAAACCCATGCATTTTTAATCAATTTTTCTAACATGTTTTTAACAATTTTAGATATATTTTTATGCCAAATTATGGAACATTCACCAACTTTATGTTTTGCATGTATTATTTGAAAAAAAAAAAAGCAGCAAAAAAGAAGCAAAAAAATGTGGAAAATACAACAATCTTTGTCGCAACATAATTTTCGTATGTCACAACACAAAATTCAAGCAGGCCAAAGGAACTATGTCGTAGCCAGCAACTAAATGTCGCAACAAAGCTCAGACATAACTCAATGGCTAAAAGAGAAATGTTTGTCGTGACAAAGAGTTTTTCTGTCACGACATTATTGAAGAAGATTGTGAAGAAAACTGTCGCGACAATCCTTGACTCAATTGTGACAACGATTAAAGCGAGGAGAGCCGAGAAAGGCGTACCAGCGACAATATAATTTATGTCATGACATAAAAGGCGAAGACATATAGATACCGCGACAAAAGACAATCTAGTCTCGACGAAATTGCTTTCGGATTACAGCCGCAGTCAGGCGAGACGAGTGTTTTATGTTGACAAAGTTTGCAGTCAGCCCATTTGAGAAGAATTGTTGTCGCAATAAAGAAAATCTTGTCTTTACATAACATTCAGAATTCACAACCAAGAGCAACAAAATCTCTATCGCGACAAAGATTATTTCTATCGCAACAACCAAAACATGAAGGAGGTGAATTCCCTGTCGTGACAAGAATCTAAAGAGCAACACAAGAAGGACGGCGACAAAGAAATTCTCGTTGTGACATGATCAAGAGTTAAAAGAAAAATTTGTGTCGTGACAAAGAAGTTTTATGTCGCGACAATAAAAACTATGTTATGATAAAATTACATCATGTGAGAGAAAAAATTAAGTCGTGTGAGAGGTGAAAAAGAATAAGCATAGCTGACGGTGTGTCGCAAAAAGTTATTCTATGTCGCAACACATAGCTCAACAAGCTAAAGGAATTAGAAAAGAAAAGTCTATCGTGACCAAGGAGTTTCATGTCGCGATAGAAATTGCTAAGGACACAACGAAATCCTGTCGCGATAGAGAAAACTCTGTCATGACAAAGTTAACAGGCTGAAAAGGTAAATGTTTGTCACGACAAGGAAAATTATGTCACAACAAACTCCAAAAGGATAAGGACATGAGAAGTTGGTTGCAAACAGGTTAGGTGTCACGACACAAGGCATTCCTGTCGCGACAAGAACAAGACTGCTGAATAAATCTATGTTGCGACATTATCAAAGTATGTGCAACCTGATCGACGGGGCCCGAGAGACAGGTCATGTGAAGCAAGAAGCTACAGCGGAGGCAGACAAAGTGAAGCTTTGGCGGTGATGGAACTTCTATGTCCTTGATAGGGGGCCCGATTTGGGCCCTGATTTTGGGGATGTGGCGCAGTGTGAAGTGAGGCGGCGTTGGAAGCGCGTAAATAGACGCCACAGGCGATGTGCGTAACCAGCAATGCCATATAGCGTCACAGGTGGTTGAAGACTCTTCATATTTTTATTTTTATTTTATTTTATTTTTTCATTTTAGTAGATTTACTTTTAGTGTAGCTTTATTTTTTTAATTTTCCTTTAATTTTCTTGATTTGGGTATTGTTGTAATGCCCAAATAATAACCTAAAATTTTTATAATAATTTTATTATATATTTCGGGTATGAATTGAGCCAAACTTAGGTTTTTTCGGGAAAAATGATAAATTGTTAAATTGCGAAAAGTGAAATGAATATGTAAGCATATGATTAAATATTGTATGCTAAAGTGAGAAATTGATTGAACTCAGAAATAAACCCAAGTGAAAAAGGGAAAAAATGGAAAAATGTAAAATGAGGACTTAAGGGTAATTCGAGAAAATGTTTATGTGTTTAAGTGCAAGTAGAAGTGATATATGTGCTATAAGGTAAATTGAGGCAACTTAAATCCAAAAATGGGTTTTTGATGTGCCAAACATGGCCTTGAGAAGGGTAAGTGGTATTAGACCACATTTGGTCTTAGAAATCTCCTACTTGTGCAAAACGTTTTTGAGAAAGTAGGAGAGGAGAAAAAGCTAGGGTTTGGAAATAGAGGGAGATTGGTGTGAATCACTCCATGTTTGTGCAAGATTTTGCAAGATTATTGAAGAAGAAGGCTAAAGCTTCAAGTGCAAGGGGGTTTGAGGTAAGAACCAAACCCTAGATTTCTTTAAATGATGTTTGGTTAGAAAAACCCTAATCTATCCAGGGGTTTTGTTCATGGTTGGTTTAGGATGATATTAAGATGTTATTAGGAGTGATTCCCATGTTTTGTTTTGGGTTTTTAAGGATTTTTGGAGAAAAATCACAAAAGATCAAGAGAGAAAATCTGGGTAAACACGAGCTCCTACGCCACAGCGTAGGGAACCCTGAAGGTTTTTAACGTTCAAAACAAAGTTTGCAGTGGAAGATTTTGGTCCAGTAAATTTTAAAAATTAATAAAAACTCTTTTTACGATCCTATGGTACATGCATACTAATCAACAAACAATAAAGAATAATTACCTCAATCAAATTAAGGAGATTTTTCTGGAAAGTAGCGTTGACATCTCAAGATCCTTTTTTTTTTCATGTTTTCCACGATCTTCCAAGTCGTTCCTCTTCACTACAGGGTACGTGTGGGCATATAGATTAACAAAGGTTTTGTTTTTAAAACTCTTGATATTCTCAACACATGAGATCAAGAGGGTTAGATGGAGGAAAAAAAAGTGAAACTCTTTCTCTCTTCTTTTTTCTCTAATTTTTTATCACCTCTTGACGCCTAGGGTTTTGCCTCTATTTATAATATGCCTTGAATTGATCTCAACCATTGGATCAAGTAGCATATTTAAATATTGAATTAAAATTAATTCAAATTAAGTGACAAAAAATAAATAGGATTAATTTCTCAAATTAATGGTTTCATCCATATAATGTAATTACTATTAATTAATTAATTCAATAGTCATTAATGTTATTAATTTATCAAATTAACGTTTCATCCATATAGTAATTACTATTAATTAATTAATTCAATAATTAATTAATTAACATTTAATTATCAATAATTACTACATAGTTGCTATGAAACAATTTCTCTTACAACTATGCCCTCCCGAAGATTTCTTTCTGTTAATTTAATCATGTACGAGTGTTATGCAGAGGCGACCCGAGGACCTATGGACCTGTAATTTCAACTCAATAAATTTGATAATTAGACAAAGCTCTTTAATCGAATTAATCTAACTTATTAGTTCCAGTATTATTCCACTAAAAATCTGAAACTGAACTCTTGTAATTACATAATAATTTACATAGTGATACTCAAGCAGTCCATTGATATGATCATTACATGCAATTCAATCCTCTAAAAATTAGTCCATCATTGAAACTTGGTAAGAGTGTGGACTTGCCTCTCTAGTGATATCTTTTATCCCTTAAGTTCCATTAATTCACTAGTAAGCAGTTAATTTATAAACTGTTATAAATTAGAGCGCTGAAGCGGTCGATTTAGGTAACAAGGAACCAATTATTTGGCTTACTCGAAAGGGTTGGATTCCATATATGTAGGACATGTTCCCAACCACCTATCTCAATGGGCCTCCAAGACATAAGTATTGGGCAGTCTTAGAATGAGGCAGTAACCTGAATCAAAAGGCCCTTTTGAAATGGAGACGAGAGTCCTGGCTACTCGGGATTAAGATCAATGCATATGATCATCTAGTGACATGGTTTAAACTCTTAATTGTAATGGTATATTATTTAAGAGTTTTAATCCCATGTCTGAATCTTTGACTCCTATGTAATCCAAATTGCATAAAGCACCTCCATTTAATGTCACTACATCAGTAATCTAGATCGACATTCTTTGCATTCTTAATGTTCAATGGGCCCAGTACTAGTAGTATCATAGATCGAAAGTCTACTTTGATTTACTACGGGGCCGGTTTAGTTTATTATCTATAATCTTGATCATCTCATATATAACTATTATATACTAAGATTATAGTTACATTAATAAACTTGAGATTTTCTGATATTTACTAAATTATACAACACATGTATAAGAATCAAATATAGAAAATTGTTTCATGAAATGATACAATTACATGCTTTTAGGGCACCATACTTGACAATCTCCCAACCCTTACTAAAGCAGGTGAGACATGTCTCTTAAACCTAGTCCTCTAAGTGACCCATGAACACCCTTTCAAGTAAAGTCTTAATGCGGATCAACAAAGGTTAATTCAGAAGCTATCTTATATGACTATGTGCCACTCTATGTACAATCTCTCGTATCATGTAATCTTCCTTTATATGCTTCCCCTCTGTTGTGACTCCTTGGTTCTTTGGGTTGCCCTTTGCTCCACTTCATTGTCACGAGTATAAAACAAGTGGTTTTCCATGTTTAGAGCCCCTACTTCGGATTAGTGTGTAGAACTTTTTGAGGCAAAATGGAGTTCTTCAGGTAGCCTGACCGCTGTGTCCGACTTCCATGGTTGAATGTCTGCAATCTTGGGTGTTTGATGCTTCTCCGGACTACGACTCCACCGCAGTGAATGTTGACCTAGATGTCGACTTTAGGCTATCTTTATCGATTGAAAATCGAGAATCAGTATATCAAATAGGGTTCGAGGTCTCCGCTTTGGTGAGTACCGCAAGCATATAATCTCTCGTTCTTCTAAGATACTTGAGAATATGCTTCATGCTATCCAGTGACCCATTCCAGGATTGGATTGGCAACGACTGACTTTCCCTACTACATAACAGATATCAGGCCTCGTACACAACATGGCATACATGTGGCTGCCTACAACTGAGGCATAGGGAATTTGTCTCATATCCTATTCCTCTTGAGGTGTCTTAGGAAACTGCTCCTTGGAAAGGATAAGTCGAGTCGGTAATAGATCTTTCTTGGAATCTTGCATCAAAAAACGAGCTAGCACCTTATTAATATAAGATGCTTGAGACAATGCTAAAAGCTTGTTCTTATGATCTCTCTGTTTAGATCCCAAGAATATAGCTTGCTTCTCCCAAATCTTTCATTTGAAATTGCTCGGCTAACCATTTCTTTACATTCGATAATGTTTCTACATCATTCCCAATGAGTAGAATATCATCTACGTAAAGAACCAAGAAGACCACCTTCTTTTCTTTGATGTACTTGTATACAGGTTCATTAACATTTTGCTCAAAACCATACGTTTTGATAGTTTCATCAGATTAGAGACCTTGAAGCTGCGATCCATAAATGGACCTAGGAAACTGCGGACTACTTGTTGTTGGCCTTTAGCCATAAGGCCTTTTGTTGCATCATGTAGATGCTTTCTCAAGACCATTCGAAAAGCGATTACAGACATCCATTTTCCATATCTCATAATCGAGATAAGCGGCTATGGATAAAAGAATGAGAATAGACTTATGCATAGCTACTGGCGAGAAAGTTTCTTCATAGTCCACTCCCTATTTTTGGGTATAACCCTTTTCCACTAGCCTAGCTTTGAAAGAACCCACTTTCCCATCTATGCCTCTTTTTATTTTGAAGATCCATTAACATCCTATGGGCCTGACATCCTTAGGTGGATCTACAAGTTCCCAGACAGAGTTAGAGTACATGGACTCCATTTCTTGGTTCATAGCATCTTGCCATTTGTCCTTGTCGAGTCATCCGCATGGCATCACGGTATGTCGATGGATCATCTGGTTAGTGATGGACGCAGAAATTGTACTTCTCATTCGTAATAAAGTAGCGAGTGGTGAGTCTCACTACCCTCACTACGTGAGTACCCGAGGATATTCTAAATAGGAATAGTGGTCTCTTGACTTTGTCGTTCGTCCAATGATGGTGGTGCTATACGTCGAGCGTAGTTCCTCTGATATAACCTTCTTTGCGAGTTTGAAGTTTTTCATATAGTCATCTTCGAGAAAAGTTGTATATGTTAATACAAATACTTTCTTGTAGAGGACTATAGGAACAAATCCCTTGTGCCTTTTGGATAGCCCTCTGAAGAACATGCCGTGGGGTTCAACTTCGATCTTTCCTTTCATCACGTGTGTCGGACACCCCATATGAGGCAGCCAAGCTAGGTTTATGTCATTTCACTGACCTACAGGGTGTCTTTAGGATTGACTTAGATGGAACTACATCCAAAATGTAGACCGTAGTTTGTAGTGAATATCCCCAAAATGAGATTGGTAACGAGGAGTAGCTCATCATTGATTTAACCATATCTAGTAACGTCCTGTTTCTCCTTTCTACAACACCATTTTGATGTGGTGTTCTAGGTGTTGTGAGTTAAGATAGGATTCCATGCTCCAGAAAATGATCCTTGAACTCTGTATCAAAGTATTCACCTCCTCGATCTGATCAAAGATTTTATAGTGATTTACTTAGCGCTTTTAAACTACGCCATGAATTCACTAAACTTTCCAAAGTCTCCAGTTTCTTGTGCATTGGGTAAACATAGCAGTATCTTGAATAATCGTCAATGAAAGGTGATGAAATATTCATAACCACCTACAGCATGCGCTTAGTGGACCGCGGGCGTCGCTATGTACAAGTTGAAGGAGGTTCTTTGGATCTCTCGCTCTTTGCTAAGAAGATGTTTTAGTGTTTACGCCTAGCAGGATTCACAAGGGAAGAGTGCCAACATTAGCTTTTCTTAAGGACCATCCTTTACTACTTAGGTTGTCTGTCCAAGGTTAATGTGGCCTAACACGAGATGCAAAGATACGTGTTATCACTATGGGAAACTTTTACGTTTGTTAGATTTAGGATGTTCTGCTTTGAATAATTCTGAATTATTTAATGGCCAGCTCAGGTGGCCTTAGACGTACAACCCATTTCAGGTTGCATGACAAATATCTAAGCCATTTCTTGAAATAACAATCTCATTATTAATAAAAGAAATGCTAAATAATTGTTCATACGACATAGAAACGAAATAAAATTTCTCTAAAACCGGGAATAAAATACATTGTTCAAAACAAGAAATTTATTCCTTAAATTTAAGAAGCGACTCACGCAGCCTTTCTTTGAGATGACCTCCCACTACCAAATCATAGTAACGTCCTATTAGCAAGTTCCTCGAAGAATTAAGCATCTGCAAGAAAAACGAACATAGTTAGTGGCTCTGAATCAACTATCGGGGTGACAAATCATCTTCCACTAAAGCGAGGTTGATTGTACCCTGATAGGTGTCTTGGAATCAGCAATATTTATATCTAAGATTCAGCTGTCGTAGCAAAGCTACTGCGGTATAGTGGTCGAGTCGAACTTCGAGGATAGGTTTCTTCATGCAAAATGAGTCACGATTGGCCCGAAAATGGATTTCACTTTGGATTTGGGGTTTCTTGTAAAAACAGTGAGGTTGATGGCTTGAAAAGCCATAACTGTAGAGAAATAAAGTGTAAAAGAACTCCTTGAAGTTTCTGGCCATTAGGCTTAGGGTCCTAAAGCAATTGTAATGTCCTCGGGTCCTTTTCCTCGCGTTGGGGAGGATGACCTATAGTCATTTCTAGAACGGATACTATGTTTAGCCATAAAGTGAACCTGAGTTTTCTCTAGTATCTGACATTTATTAACCATTAATGTTTAAACGATTAAACTAACCCTTGGATATAACTGTGAAGCAAATAAATGGCAACTAAGTTAACATCAATGGATCTAGCAATAAGTATCCTTGAGCCTTAAAACTTGCAATCTTGGCCACTTTCGAGGGTACATCACGAGTTCAAGCCTAACGTGAGATGCGAAACATAAATGATAATAAATGCACTGCGTTAACTGATAGGAGGACGATTAGCTACCTGAAACTTCCAACCAGTGGCCATGCTCTTCAGGATGAGGGGAGTTTGTGGCTGTCCCTTGAGTTGTCATCCTCGAGGGTGTTTGGCTGGTGGCAATACGATAAAGGAAAATGAGAAAAATCACACACGGAAAGCTAAAAGCTTTAGGCGCCAATTTTATTGATTGATGGATTGATTGATTTCTGGAAAAGCGGCGAGGCTTATATGTGCTCGAGTCAGGATGTGCTACAAAAAGTATGAAACAACAAAATTACATTGAGGGCAATTTTGGTACAAAACCATAAAAAGCAGTCAAAAAGTGGTCAATCTCACGACAAGCAGGGGCGGCCTGCGAAATTTCATAACTGAGTGCGGGTTGCGGTCATGACAACTGCAAAATTTTCTGATGCTCACCCTCATACGTATTTAGCTCCAATTGCCTTCGATTTGTACATGCGGCAGTTCGGCTCAAAGGGATCTTCCATATTTGAATTATTCGAAGATAATGGTGTAATTGGCTCGCAAAACTACAAAAAATATCCACAAAATTTGATTAGTAGTATAGCCGAGACCTTAGTGTATCAATTTGCTTATTTAAGTTGATTAGTACATAAAAAGTGCTCAGAACCTGCAATGAACATGGCTCAAAACAGCACTATTTGGGCATTAATCACTCCCCCCAACCGACACATTGCTAGTCCCTTAGCAATGACAAAAAGAAGGAAGCGGACGAGGTTATGCGCAATGCGAAAGGAATGGTATTTCGAAGTGTATGAATAAGTAATGCCTACCCTCGATGTGAATGATTGAAGACACACGACAACCAACTTGGGAGAAAAAATGCCATACAGGACCAAGTTTCAGAAGAGTATTCATCCCAAGGGAATCAACCTGAAACTTCCACCAAAATCTAAGTGTTTATGTGATCGGAGTTTTCCCATGATAACTTTCTTCATTGCTCTCCCCTGACGAGCTGCGCGAGTCTAGCACATTGACCAACCCTAAATAAGCTGGTTCCCTCTTATTTCCCATATTTCTTTTTACCTTATTGTAGGATGCAATGCTGAGAAATGGAGCCTCACAGAAGTCAGGTGTAGCGGGTCCACGATGACTCCCGACCAGCTAAGGCTTGGGGCATCAGTCGTGAGGATCTTTCGTTCCACTAAGCTCCTCGAGTTTCACCCCGGACTCAGATCAGATTTGAAATTCCAGCACCTACAACTCGCTAAACCTCACCCATCCACCCATGTAGTGAGCACTAAGTCGGTGGCTCCCAACCAGTTGGTTTAGGGCACCAGGCTTTAAAAACTTTCGTCGTAAACCCCTCGGACCGTGCTCAGGTTTCAAGGTAAAGCGCGCGACTTTTCTCTTCTCTTTTCTTTTTCTTTTTTTTTTCTTTTTTTTTTGTCTTTTTCTTTTTCTTTTAAAAGACTTCATTGACCTTATTTTCTGGGGAACCATAAGCTTTTACAGGTGGTCAATGAAACTAGGGTAGGTTTGCACGGTAAGGGAGTTATGCAATTTCTCGGCTATTACGAGAAGCGAGTGCGCGGTGTGTGGCTACAAAGTGGAAGGGGAAAAGATTGAATGCCGGGAGACTGAATGACCATCCACTTCGTCATGCATGGAACTAATCTAGCATCATTGGCATTTGGAAGTGTTTCCAGTTTTCAACTACTGATAGGCAAAACCACCTGAAATGAGACGAAATTATTGCAGCGGATTAAGAAAACATTTGTCTTAAATGTATAATAGTGTGTCAGTAACTTTGACTTTTTTCAATAACAGCTTTCTCAAAAAGGAGTAAAAAGTAAGACACTAAACATACAAAATGGGCTTTGCTTACACATGTAGTAGACTCAAAAAGTGTAAAAAAAATATGATATCAAAAGTATAAAAATCACTTCCTTCACTAACTCTCTCCCCAACCAAGTGTGCCATTGACCGCAATGGGGTGTGGATTGGAAAGTTAGTGGAGGAGATACTTCGGTCGATGGCCGGTGAAGGCGTCTCGGTCTGGACGGGCAAGGTGCTGCGGTGGAGGGGCTGCGGCTCTGGCTGCGGTGTTGGGGACATCGAGGAGTTTGTGGGTGGTGGCGCGGCGACGGAGCCGTGCTTGGAGCCGCCGGTAGGGGAAAAGGAGGAACGGCGCACCCGAGGCTGGAAAGCACGGCATCCGGGGGTCTTCACCATGCTAAAGCCAGAGAATGAGAAGAAATGGAGAGAGGGAGATGAAGGTCATGTGATTAATGGCCTTAAGTGCCTGTTAATGGTGGATCGGAAAAAGAAAAGGAAAATTAATGGCGTGTAGGGAAAGCGAGGGTTTACGACAAACGGAAGATGAAAGGAGATGAACAATGCGAGCACTGCCAATTCCTCTGAGTTACGAGAATTTAATTTCAAAGCGAGAAAAGCAACATCGGCCCTTGACATGACATAAGTATAAAAATTGTGAGAAGACAAACTTGTAAATGAGAAAAAATTTCAAGGCAAAAACAAGCAAAAAAACAAGGGAATAAAAATCTCTAAAAACAAGAATGAAAGTAAAGAAAGCCAAATTGGCGACAAAATTTTAGGGGCTTTTGAGATACTGCAGAAGCCACTTCCTGTAAGACAGTTTTTAGCAATCATGGAGGGTCAAGGAGGGGGATCTCCTCCTTGTCAGTTGAGTGTTGCACTGCATATGGTTTCAGCCTTTGCCCATTAACCTTGAATACCCTATAGTCTTTGGGTTGAGCGAGGTTCAGCGATCCGTGAGATAGACCTCTGGATGGTGAATAGATAAATCCATCTTAATTTAAGCTTGCCTGGAAAGAGGTGGAGCTTGGAGTGGTGAGAACAACACTTGTTCTCCTTGTTTGAAATGTCAGCTGCTATTATTGATTCATGTTCCTTCAGCTTATCTTTTGCAATTTTGAGTTAAATAGGCATCATTCCTCAAAGGTTATAGCTCGTTGGATATAGAGGAGCCCGCTGAGAATTAGCCTCCCTATATCTGTGTTCACTCTTCACCCGCCCACCATGCCTTATACTCAATATCCATAGCAGTGACATGCTTTGCCATAAACTGTGGATAAGGAGACATGCCTCTAATGGTCTCTTGTATGGCACCTCGTATGCCCACAAAGAGTCCGCGAGGTTGAGACCAACCTCTACAGTTCACCACTTTCATTAGTATTGTCTCGATCTCTATCGCCAGTCAACCCGCCAACGGTCCGAGGGTAGTATGGGGTGTATGTGCAGCAAAGAAAGTGTGCCACGATGCCGACACCATACTTAGCAGAGGTTCTGCATTTGTTGCAGAAATGCGAACTCCATCACTAATTGCGCCTTGGGGACCCCAAATCTATAACATATTCTCTTTAAGAATTTCATACCACCTCTGTGGTCCTGGTCGCCTCTACAAGGAACTGCTTCAACCCACTTGGACACATTGTCAACTCCCACTAAAATGTAGAGGTATCTAAGGGAGGAAGGGAATGGTCCCATGAAATCGATCCCTCATATGTCGAATAGGTCAACTACCAAAATCGGGTTTAAAGGCATCATGTGATGGCGAGAAATCTTCCCCAACCTTTGGCATTTGTCACATTCCGTGCACATGGTATGTGCATCCTTGAAAAGAGAGGGCCAATGGAATCCAGATTGCAACACTTTCTTGGCAGTTTTCTGGGAAGCAAAATGGCCTCCACATGCATTCTCATAGCAGTGGCTGAGTATTACCTATTGCTCTGCTTCGGGCACACACCTCCTGATTATCTGATCAGCACAGTATTTGTATAAGAAGGGTTCTTCCCAATAATAGGAGTGAATTTTTGCGAAGAAGAATTTCTTGTCTTATGCTTTCCAATCAGCTGGTAGCTCCCTTGTAGCCAAGTAATTTGCAATGTGGACATACCAGGGTGCCTTCTCAACCAGAGCGACTTCAAAGAACCTATCATTGATTGGAGGTTGTGAGTGTTGTGTGCATTGTTAATCTCGAGCAGGCGATTTCCAAGAACAACATTTTCCTTACACCCTTTATCCCCGATTCAGTGCTCAACTTCTTGGCGTAGAGAATCCCACTGGAGCAAGCCTAGTCTTTAGCATTTTGTTTGGTAGAGCAGTATTTCAAGGCCAAAGGATCTGAATATTATTATGTCCGACCCAGTTAAATAAGCTCGGGAATTTGTCTAAGCATGTACTTCACTACTAGTAGCTCATTTTCTATGGCCAGGTAATTCTCTTCAGGCTCTTTAGTATCTGCCTTCACATAATGTAATTACATAATGTTTTCCTCCTTCCCTTTGTCCGAGAACTGCTCCAATGGCTGGATAGCTTGCATTGCACATCACCTCGAAGGGTAACTACCAGTTAGGGGATCTCACTATTGGCGTAGGCCAACAGCTTTAAGCTCCTCAAAGCCATAGCCACATCCCAAATAAATTCGGGCATCTTTCCAAAGTTAGCTAGGAAGGCTTGGCAATTTTGAGAAGTCCATGACAGAATCTCCAGAGAACCCAGATGCTCCTAAGAATTACCTTACAAATTTTTACATTTTTTGGGAGGGGTAAAGTGCAGTTGGAAATTAAGTCAATTTTTGCCTTATCAACTTCGATCCCTTTTTCTGAAATAATGTGCCCGAGTACAATTCCCTGACTGACCATGAAATGGCATTTTTCCCAGTTCAGTACCAGGTTTTTCTCTATGCACCTATGCAAGACGCCTAAAAGATTAGGCATTCTTCAAAGCTCCTCCATAGATCAGAATGTCATCCATGAAACTCCATAACGCTGCTCTACCAAATCAATGCACATATATACACGTTAAAATGTGGTAGGGGTATTACACAAGCCAAAAGGCATTCTCTTGTATGCATATGTGTCAAATGGGCATGTGAAGGTGGTCTTTTCTTAGTCTTCTACAGGAATTTCTATTTGAAAGTATCCTGAATAGCCATCCAGGAAACAGTAGAAGGGGTGACCAGAAATCCTCTCAAGAAGCTAATCCATGAAGGGTGGAGGGAAGTGATCCTTCCTTGTCACTTCATTTAGCCTCATGTTCAATACATACCCAACCTCGTGGTAAGGGTGGCATCTCCCTCTCCTTTTCGTTATGCAATCGTGGTTACCCCCGATTTCCAGGCGTTCACCTAGGCTTGACTCACTCCAGTGCGGTCCGACATGTGGTAGATGATACCATCCCTGTTGTCACAGACTTCGTCCCAATCACTTTTGTACAGTGTGGTCATCTTCCAGTCACCTATTCATCTCTCTCCCTCCCTCCCAGGATGATTAAAAACTCAGCCAATCTCTGACGTGAACTTCATCCAGCCTCGCTATTCACTTAGACGCAGCTGGTTCCTGAAGGCAGATGAAACAGATAACTGATAATCTATCACTTCAAGAAGAAGCTTCAAATCTGGTTATAAATAAGTCTGAATTAGTCATTGTTCTTCCTCATTCATCAAGGTAAAATTTTTAAGAATCGCACAGAGCAAAGTCGATAACTGCTTCCGCCGTTTTCTGAGTTACCAACCTGAATTCTCGTTAATAACCTGTGATTCTACGTCGGTCGCTTGTTCTCCGATCGTGTCAATGACAAATCTGCTCTCAGGGCCATCTTGCACTAGCAAAGATGTGCTTTTACCTAAGTGGAAGATGTTGAGCTTGCTGTGGTCAGCGTTTCCGGCGTGAGCCGCAGGCAACAAATTATTTTCACAGCTGATAACGCATTGAAGTGGCTGGGCAAATGGTCTCCTGCAAGAAGATAGGTACATAATTGGCTTCTACCAACGCCGGTTCTCAGGTCAAGTACAACAAAATCTACCGGATAGTAGAATTTGCCCACTTATTGGGGACATCTTCCACTGCCCCTTGGTACTACTCGACCTATCTCGCAAGAGACATAATTGGTAGGCCTTTAGTTCTCCTTAACCCGAAATGCGGTACATCGAATGTGGAGTGAGATTCACACTTGCACCGTGTTCAGCAAAGGCCTTTTCCACAAGTGCTCCAATATTAACCGAGATGGTCGACAACCCGGATCTTTATATTTCACCGATTCGTATCGATGATAAGATCGGATTGTCACCAAGGTTCTCATAACATCACCCCTTTTCACCGCGACATAAGTCCTTCTCGCACTTTGCCAGGCGGAGGTGACCTGCCTGATCACGTCGCTATGGATGTCGACCTTTACTTACCCCTATATCACTTCTAACATTTCAACCCTGACATGGCCTTTTAGCTTTATCATTGAGGAAAAGCAAGGTATATTTTTCACTGTTAGCCGCGCTTGATCACCACCTCCTCTGCTCACTCTTTAGCTTCCCCGGCCTTGTTCTTACTAATACTTTGGGCAGGCCGGGTCGTTGAGCTATTTGCCACTTCAATGTGATGATTGCCTTAACTTCATCCATCCCAGAATTTGGTTCACCTGGAGGAGCTTCACTCTACGTACCTCGGGATTTGCTGTGTCCGGGAGGAATTTCTCCTTTTCCCGCACTCCGCCGCCGGTTGGGATAGTTCTGAGATTGAATAACGTAGTTGTCATATATTTTTTGGGAAATTTCCCACCTTACAAGTCGTCTTGCTTTTGAGAAATTTCCGAGTGCAGGTTGCTCATTTTCTTATCGAAAGTGTACTTTCCACTCGGTGTCAATTATTTGATTACCGCATTCACGCCTTTGTTCCTCCACAAAGTTACCTACCACTCAAGCCAAGTTCATACAGCCTTGTTCAATTGGAGATGAAGATGGTGGTGGCTGTGGTCAATGAGGATCCAGGCGGCTGTGCGCAGAGGTACATAGGAGGAGGTTTTGGTTTCCAAGAGAGGCTCAAAGTGTTCCGCGCCGGGTCAGAGTATTGCTTGTATATGTTATGGTCAGGCTTGTATTAGACCACTGCATTAGCTTGTTCAGCCACAAAGTCCCTCACCGAAGGAACACTTGAGCAATGCTCTCCTTGTGCTCAAAGTGGATCAATAATTTAAGCAGGCCAAGTTAGGCATAGATGCTCTCACACCGCTTTCGCACCTCAAGCCGATTCCTCATTTCAAGTTTCCAAACTCCTAGCCAAGGTGGGCGCCTTGCTTTCGTCTCCCATACAGTTCCTCTCGAGCGAGTACATGTCTCCCTTGATTTGGCAGGTCATCCCTGTCTTGCTTCCCAGGGATTCGCTCATCCCAAGCTTTGAGGTTTCATTTAAATAGTCGAGGAAGTTCACGGCTTCATCCGGATTCTTTGCTCAAGAAGTCCCTCCACACATGGTCTCCAATAATTGCTTCATGGCGCAGGACATTCCATCATAGAAGTGGCGACCAACATCCATGTATCAAAGCCATGGCGTAGCATGCAATCGATGGTTTCCATATATCTCCCATCATTAGTAGAACTTCTCATTATCGCGGGTCGTAAATCGTATACTCGCTTCAAATCAAGTTGGTCCCGTGTGCACCGCAACTTTTTCAAAACCCACTGTAGTTCCGCTCTCAATTCCGATGGTTCTAGCCTTGCAGGAATTAAACCAAATTTGGCTTTGTCCTTCAGGGTTAAGGGAAAGGCCTTCAGTTTAAGCAGATCCATATCGGCTTGCAACCTCCCAAAGTCAGGCAAACTCTCAAACTCCCTGGATGTGTGCTGGGAGGATTCCTACTTTCCAGCTACCATGGAAGGTTGGGAATTGAAAAACAAATAAGGTTCCACTTAATTACATCTCTCTAATAGAGGTACAATGTATGATCTGGCACTCACCCTTGGTGGGCATATATGGTCCTCATTGACCTCGTAGGCATTAGGGTTTCTCGTATCCCCCGTCGACTTGTTGCTCCTCGGCGGAGGTTCCATCCGATTACTTTGTAAACCGACTCACACCCTATATCGTGGAGCATTGTCTCTCTCTACCGCCATAAGTTCCTATCCCAAAGGTTGCATAAAAGTCCTAGGAACACAACACAAAATAGCACGAAACCAAAAACAAGGCTACCAAAAAGGGTTATAGTTGGTTAAACTTAAAACAAAGAAAAATTGGGTATGCACAATATAAAATTTCAACTCAGAAATAACTCGTAAACTGGGAATAATGGTAAAACAAAAAGTGAATGCGAGAATTCACCAATACTTGTGATGTGGATCAAGTCCACGGCTTCACTTACACTACGGCATAATCCCTATATATTGGCGCCATTCGGCCCCGTGGCACAAAGAGGTGTAATCGGAATCAACAATATTTATATCCTTAAGATTCCTACCACCGTGAGAAAAGCTAACAGAGTATGTCGGTCTGTGGCCGAACCTGGGGATGGGCTTCATGCAAAATGAGTCACAGCTTGATTGAAAAATGTGCTTTCACTTTGGATTTGGGGTTTCTTGTAAAAACAAGGAGGTCATAATGAACCATAATCAGAGAGGAAATAAAGTGGCACTCTCGGGTTTCAGTGCCACTGGGCCAGGTCCCAAGGCAACTGTGAATGTCCTCGGTGTCCTTTTCCTCAAGGTGGGAGGATGACCTATAGTCATTTCCCGAACTCTGATCTATGTTTAGCCATAAAGATGAACCAAAAGTTTTCTCCAGTATACAACATTTATTAACAATTAATGTTTCGGGCAGTTAAAACTAGCCCTCGGATCTAATACGTAGGAGAAAAATAAATGGCAATCCAGCTAGCATCATGATCTAGCACAAGTATCCACCGAGCCTTGGAAAGCTTGCCAAGTACTAGCCACTCAGTGGTACATCACAGATTCAAACCTAACGTGAGATGCGTAAACATAAACATAATAAATGCCCGTTGCTAAGGCTAGGAGGACAAGGCTTTACCTCAAAACTTCAACTCCAGCTCGCCTTCTCTTCAAGGACGAGGGGGGTTTAGCTACATCCCTTGAGTTGTCATCCTCAAGGTGTTTAGTTGGTGAGAAAATGCGAAAGGAGAGAAAACAGAAAATCACACACGCAGAGTTTCCAAAGCTGGGCGCCAATTTTATTGATCGATGGATTGATTGATTTGGCGTAGCTCGACCGAGGCTTATACCGCTTGTAGTCATGAAATTACAAAAGTATGAAACAACAAAATACGTTGAGGGCAATTTTGGTACAAAACCAAAAAGCAAATCAAAAGTGGTCAATACAACAAACAAAGTGTACTTACCGAAATCTTTTTCAACTCCGCGAGTCTCTCGCAAGTTGCGAAAATTCACAACAATGCAAAATTTCTGCAATGCTCACCCTCCTTTTGTATTTAGCTCCAATTGCCTTCTGATTTGTACATGCAAATTAGTGTTCGACTGATCTCGTATTTGAATTGACTCAAGATAAAGGTGTAATTGGCTTGCAAACTACAAAAAATATCCACAAAATATGATTAGTAGTATAACTCGACCTTGAGCGCATCAATCGGGTTATTTAAGTTGATTAGTACACAAAAAGCTCGTCCCAATGAACATGGCTCAAAACAGTACTATTTGGGGCACTAATCAAGCTTCAAACTAGCAAATCATATCCACCTTCTTTTTGTCCTTCAATCAAGAGATACTTGTTACGCTTTCTTCTAGTGACCTTCAACCCTTGAATGGAAACATTTTCCTTAAGCTTTATCCTCGGGTTGTTCTTCTTCCTCGCTTTGGTTCCTTTCTCGGGTCGTGTGCTCCGCACTCCACCTTATGTGTTCTTCCTCTTTTATTCTTGCTACCGTAAGAGAAAGATGGCTTATGCTCAAAGAACATTTGGTTCGCCTCGGGGCCTAGTCTTACTTTATGGCCTCAAAAGTCTCAAGTAGCTCATCTAAGAGCCGAGTCATGTTGTAATGCAGCTTGCCTATAACATAGCCGGGCAGCTGAACTCGCGAGAGCCGGGTGTGAGAGACTCAAGGATAATACTTACTTGAGTACGCTCATCAATGGTGTCCCCATGTATCTCCGCCTCGTAACAAAGCCGATCATGTTTAAAACATGTCTCTCGACCAAACTCCTTTATCTTACGCTCATGCATTACTAGCAGGTTCACGATCAAGACTAGTCGATTGTTGCCCAAACATGGCCTAGAGAGATTCCCATATCTCAAATGCAATCTCCATGTCCTCATGCTTCTTCCTAAGAACATCGTTCATGCTAGCAAGCATGTAACAACGAGCTTTGTTGTTGGAATGAATCCAACTATCATATATCTTCGTGGCAAAGACGAAGCATTAGCAGGGGGCCTGAGGACATCTTCTCGTGAGAAACGAACTGTCTTTACAAATTAGCACAATATTAATGTTTGACTTCCATTTAACGGTTATCACCACTGCTTTTCATTAGACAGCAGTTTACTAATGGGTTGTTTAATGATGATTACAAAATTAAATAACTCAAACAATTACTATAAATGAAAATAAATATCACAAGCTTTGAAAAGTAAACGTGATGCATGAATGCAACAAGTAAAACACATAAAACCTTATGTTCATCCACGATAAACTGATTCAACACCATTATACCGTGAATCCATCATACCAATTTCAAATCAACTTTGAGACTATCTCAAATTAATACGCAAAAATCAAAATATCTCATATTTTCTTTTACTTATGAACTACCGTCAAAATTTGGTCAAGATATGATGAACAGTTTAACCATACCCATGTGAGTGTGTGACCTATTATTTCATATTTAATGACTTAACTCAAAATTGTCGTTGTAGGGTAGGGCAATCCTAAAATACATCACTCAATCCTATCTCTAAGGAAGTCAACCTTGATATTAATATAAATAGAAACCCTCTATAGGGAGGAGGAAATCTAAGCGTCGCTAGGCCCTATCTATATCTCACGGTGTTGTACTAATAATGGAGACCGTAGGGTATATTGTCATATAACCTTCTCCCACTCACTATTTTGAAATAAGTGTTTTCTATTTTATAAAATATCATATGTCTTATAATTTAGCCAATTATTACATCCTATATAATTAATTACTAAGATGTGAACTCTAATCAAATTATGAGTCCAATCCTATTGGTACTAAGTTAATTAGATAATCTAATTCATAAATTAAGTGGGTCTAACTATTAGAAACCTAGTATAAATAGTTTACCTAAGTCAAATTTACCATTAATCAATAAAATCTTTATTTTATCGCTCATGAAAAATCATTTTTCAAGATGATATTAATAAAACACTAAATTAAATTAATGTGAATTTTACCAAGTTTAGCTAATTAAACTAAGCACATTATTTAATTAATTTTTCCATCAAAGATAACAAGATAAGCACATAGGACAATCCTAGTTATCATGTTTTAGGAAAAATGATATGTATGAAAGCATTAAACATAAATATAATTATAATGCATTAAATGCATTGATACGTTATCAATCATATCAATAATAACAAAGAATAAAATAAATAAATAAAAAGAAAGCTGGTCGAGTGTCTTGGGGTATTTCTAAAATTACAACCCTGTAAATAAAATAAAATAAAATAAATAAATTAAGAAAGTGCTTTTTGATTGGGGCGCCAAAAGTGCTATTTCAGCCCTATTTACATAGGTTTTGAGTGTTTTTGTAATAATCATATTAATTAAGCCAATTGACAAGTGTAGGTCCCTTTGGTACTAATGATTGTATTCTCCCGAGTCGTCAGGTAGTTTTTGCAGTGCTCTTATAAACCTATCCCACCATATCAAGCTAAGTATATCGGGGTTGAGTTGGATTCACACCGAGTTCTACGATTTATATTCTGGACATACTGCCGATGAAGAAATCAAGATGAAATAAGATGGATACAGGCTGGATGATGCAGGATGTAAGTAGGAGAAGATATGAAATTTCGCTATGTAGTGAAATTTTCGCAATTATAGCGAAATTTTCGCTATGTATACTTCACATAGCGAAATTCGCAGAAGAATGTAAATTTTGCTATAGTTAAATTCTCGCTTCATGTTTTCGGGGTTCAAACGACCTGCTTTGGTTTTTTTCCATTTCTACCCTCACTGTAATGACATTTATTAGGTTAGATTGGGTTTTTCTTACCTTGTAAGGCCATATGTCATATCTTATAAATATTTTGTAACCTAACTTTGTTTTAAGGCATTTTTCATTACGGCTCCTGTTCTCGGCTCTCAGTTTCTCTCTTCTCTCTTCTCTCTTTCTTCACTTTTCTAAAGTCACAAACACACCCTTTGAGATGACACCTCAAAGGGATGCTCGCCAAAGCCTCTAAACCTTGGAAGATGAGGGTTACTAGGTAGTCAAGTGTCACGTGTTCCTCTGTTTTTCAAGACGCAGGTACTGTGTATTTATGTTCCAAACTTTCAAAACTAGGTTTAAATGCTATTTGATGTATTTTCCTTGGTCAATACTTGGCAAGCTTTTAGGTTCAGTGTATTCTTAATGGTAGATACACTGACATCCATTAGATGTCATTTACGAGCCATCGAGGGTAGGTTAAATGCTGGATTTCAACCTGTGAACATTAAAATGCCCAAGAATGCCATATTTCAAATAGAATGGTACTAAGTGGTTAGTTTCTAAAGTTAAACAAAGATCCGGCTGAGATGACTACATGTCATCTCCCTAATGCAGGTAAAACCCGAGACACCTTTGCAACCCTATCATACCAAACTAGTGGCCCGAAACCCGTCTTCTTTACATTTTATTTCGAATTTCCTTCAGCCCAACTTGAGCGACAAATCCACCACTGCTAAGACAACCAACCAAAAAAAGCTCTCACCATTTTGAACCATTATACAAAACCCATTTGTAAGACAAAACCCATCCTAGTACCCGATCCCAGAGCCACTATACCGCAAAGAGTCATGCTAACACAAGACGTAGTTTAGGTGTATAAATTTTGTCGATCCAAACACCTACTGTGTACGCAGATCAAATGGCGTCGTTGTCTAGGGATGGTGTCGAACTATAGATGATGAGGTCGATGGGTACTTCTTGTAACCTCTATAAATCCCTGGTGACCTTTTAAACCTTTTTGAAGTTCATTGTTTAGAATTTCAAGTTTTTTTACTCAAGAAATATCGCCGAAGTTGCTTTTATATATATATATATATATATATATATATATATATATATATATATATATATATATATATATATATATAATACTATTTTATTTTTTTCAACTAACACTCGATCTTTTGGCAAGCCTTGTTGTCATTTTGCTTTGTCCCTTTTGTGTCACAGTATTTATGCATCATCGATAGAGGTATATCGTAGATCAGAAAGAGTTAGTACACCACCTGAACAACGTTGTGAAGTCGTTGTACACAAGGAGCAAATGATCCTCCACCGGCTAGGAACAAAGAAAGTCAACAAGGTGCTCCAGCTGAACTTACAAACATATAAGTCAAACGAGACCACATACACTTCCTAGAGTGAGTGTACTCCTTCCTCGCATCATACCACTACCACGATGTGGCAGCTGAGACCTCATCCTGCGCCCCCGCTCCCACTTTTCATGAATGGAGAATGAAAATCCATATACGCATATCGTGGAGTTCGAGAAGTTTGCACCTACTTTTAAAGAAGGTGTATGTCCGACACACCGCTAAGTTGAAGGCATTCCTTTGACACTGAAAAGATAAGGCCAAGATTCGCCTTAATCTACTGGGTGCCGAGAACAATTAGAAATTAAATAATCTTCAAGCTGAATTTTTAAAGAAATTTTTCAGTACAACCAAGACCAACAGCTTGAAGAGGCAAACTATTAATTCACCGACCTACGATAATGAGAAGTTTTATCAAGTCAGGAGAGATTCATGGAGCACCATCAAGGCATGTCCACACCATCGCGTACAGCCCACACCATGGGTTTGATACATGGATGCTAGTGAATCACTTCTCTATGATGGTATGTCCTCCGCCTTCATGAAGAAAACTACTCGGGAAACCATGTGCCGGGATGGGACTTTCTCGAAAAGGAACCCAGATGAAGCCATGGACTTTTTGAACTATGTAGCCGAAACCTCCAAGGCATGGGATGAACCGAATCCAAGAGAGGCAGAAAGAATGAGGCCTTCGACCCACCAAAGGGGAGGAATTTATGCACTTTCCGAAGACACGGAGATGAAAGCAAAACCGACCACTTTGACACGAAGGTTGGAGGAGCTTGAAATGAGAAATCAGCATAAAGTGCAAGCAGTGAATGAATTGCTTGCATCTCAACCAGCTTGCTATAATTGCTGGCCATAGCTATCCTGGGAGTATCATTCGTAGCTCTTCCGCCGAGGGGACTGAATGCAAGAGTATGCCCATGTCTTGGGCCAAAATAAGCCACCCACAAATGCCTTATGGCAACACCTATAACCCCAATTGGAGGAATCTATCCAAACTTATCATGGAAGCCAAACCTCCCGTGATATTCTAAGGAGCACAAAGAAATAGCTTAGCTCCACTTCAAAGACAAAGCAGCCAGCCTCCACCTTCTTCTCCCGTTGAGTAGGCAATTCTGAATTTAAGCAAGGTGGTAACTCGTTGAGGAAACAAAAGGTGTTGGAATGTTCAAACTAATCGAAAAATTGAACAAAGAGAGAGCTCACTCAACAAGAAAATTAGACAAAGATGTGATTCGGAAGTTGCAAAGTTCCATTTCCTGTGTTGTTTAACCAAAGAAGAGGGTCCTGGGCAAAGGGAAAATTCCCTTCCCGCACACAAAGAAACCCTAGAGGAATGCATGACAGGCTCGCTAATGATCCCAATGCAAGAATCGATGGAAGTCAAAGAAGTAGTGACTTGAGAAGTGGTAAAGAACCGAGACCGGGGTGAATTCCAACCAACCAAGAAAGTTCTACAAATGTCAACCACCAGTATAAGAACAACCAGCACAGGAAGAGGTGAAAACAAGCACAACCTCCTTTCCCACGTGTGGACTTCGAAAAAGGAAAATTCGGGCCAACCAAACTAAAATTTAGAGGTGCTACTACAGTTTAAGGTTAACATTCCTCTTCTCGATATGACTGCCAATTCCCACGTATGCAAAATTTTTAAAGACTTATGCACGTGAAAGAGGGCTTTAATGTGGACAAAGGCCTTTTTGACCGAAAAAAAAGTGAGTGCTATCATTGAGTGCAAGACTCCGTGAAGCATAAAGACCCCGGTGTCCCACAACTTCGCCACATCTGGGGCACTCAGGTAGAAAAAGCACTACTGGGACTCGGGAGCTTGTAGCGTGAACTTCCACGCCATTCCAAGTGTACAAGCACTGGGTCGGAGAACTAAAGCCCACTTCCATCATACTGCCTCAGTCGATGCAAGTCTAGTTGGAAATACCAAAGGGGGACCATCGAGGATGTTCCAATACAAGTGACAAATTTATCACCCAGTTGGATTTTCGCGCATTTCAAACAGAAACGCTGCAAATGGGCCAACCATGTACCCATCATATTGGGAAGGCTGGCCTTGGCTACTAACGCCATTATAAATTGCCGAAATGGGGTTATGCAACTCACCTCGGGGAACATGACTTTGAACTCAATATCTACTTGGAGTAAAAGACATATGCAACCAACGGAGGATGACCGGAAGTTAAGTCTCGCATAATAGATAATTCTCAAGAATGTGCTAATGAGCAAAGAAGTGCAAGATGCTAACCCGTGAGTTATTTGAGTGCCTTCAAGAGCAAATAGAACCTCTATGTGCATGAGCCCGGGTCAGAGGGGTACCGGAGAAAAAGGTGGAAATTCTACCTCATCGACCGAGAAGAGGAAAAGGAATCTCAATAGCTGGGATTCAAACCCCCGCTCATGGAATTAAAATATGCATTTGGAAGAAAACAAGCAGGTCCACTAGACATCGTCATTGGTCACCACTCCTAGAGGACAATCACGCACTCTCAAGATGAACAAGCAAGCTGGGTGGTACCGATTTAGTGCTGTACCACCAACAATCTACACCCATCACATTTATTTAGAAGAGGATTCAAAAGTTGTTAGGCAGCCACAGAGGAGATTGAATCCTCACATGCAGGAGGTAGTTTGTACTGGTCCCGGTTGTCGTAAGCCAAGATTATTTACCCAATATCCGACAAGACTCGTGTCTTAACCTGTGGGCGCCCTAAGAAGTCAGGGTGACCACCTAAAATGAAAAGGGCGAGGATGTGTCTACCCGCCTTACCACTGGTTGGAGGGTATGCATAGATTACAGGAGGCTCAATGCAAGACAATAAGAAAAGATCACCTTCCACCCGCCCTTCATCGGGACACTTCGAGAGTCGGGCACCCATTCTATCGCTTGGGGAAGTGGTATTCAGTGGTACTCTTCAGATAGTGATCGTAATTCATAAGATCAAGAAAATACCACCTTTACTTGTCCATTTGGAACTTATGCCTACAAGAGGATGCCTTTTGGTCTTTGCAACGCCCCTGCCACCTTCCAGAGATGTATGCTTAGTATATTCAGCGATATGGTGGAGTGCATAATGGAAGTCTACATGGATGACATCACTGTGTACGGAGGTGATTGATTAATGCCCAAAAAGTGCTATTTTGAGCCCTATTTGAGATAGGTTTTGAGTGCTTTTTGCTCACTAATCATGTCAATAAGGCCAATTGAAGTGTTCAGGTCTTCTTAGTATCACTTATGCCGTTTAGAGGTTATTTTTGGTTGTTTTCATGTGCTTTCGCGCACTCGGTGTTCAATATCGAGATATATGCTTAACCATGAAGATTGAACCCATTTATCACCCTCAAACATACCAAGATTCAATGAAGAATGGAAGGCAAGTGATGAAAATGGACAAAGAGAGGAGCAAATAAATGCAATGAAGAGCAAGACCTGTGAAATTTCGCTAAGATTGCAAAATTTTCGTTGATCGCTTAAAATTTTTCGCAATCCCAGCTTAAATCGGTGAAATTTCGCTTAGGCTTCAAAATTTCGCTATGCACTCTCCTGCCTTAATAATTACACACTTTCGCTTATTCTTAAAATTTCGCTTTAGCTAGCGAAATTGCCAAAGTGTCTTGAAGGAATTCTTCGATTTCGCTAGGTCTTCCTCGTGCAATTTCGCTACCTAGCGAAATCAGATTTCCTAATAAAATCTCCCGCCTTGTCATCCTTTGTACTCAATGCAAACCGACCTCATTTTGGTGCATTACTCCTCATTCCCTTATATTAGCCAAACAGCCAGCTCAGATTTCACACGCGCCTATAAGCCCCCCCCCCCCAAATTGTAACCCTAAGCAATCTTTTGGCACATTTCATTTTATGTAAATATCTCCCTGCAAATTTTCATAATTCTTCCGAGGTTTTGTTTTTCTCTCGGCCTCTCTCCTCTTTCTTATTTTCAGCTACCAAACAACCCTCTTGATACGACAACTCAAGAGATGTCAAGGCTTCTCTTAGTCACTTTGAAGATAAGGTAGCCACTTGGTCAGGCAAATGCAGTTGTCTCATGTTAAACAAGTACAGATCGTATTTACTGGGCTCCCATCTTCTTCAAACTAGGGCTGAATATCATTTTAAACGTCATTGTTTCTGGCCAATACTTACCACGCTTTGGTGACATGCGCATACTTATTAAGCTAGATGCAATCGTTGTCTTTGGGACGGCCTTTACTTTGAGCCACCGAAATGAAGTCGAATGTTGTGGCTTCAAATCGAAATGAGTCAGAGATGCAGCCAATTCGTGGTTTCACCAACAGAGTGATTCTAGGGTTGGCTCTGCTAGTTAAACAAAGATCCCAAGTATGGCGTGACTATAGCCAGGCTATGATGCGAGGATAAACCCGAGGACACTCAAGGGCCCCATGTTGTCAAGTTGCTGACCTAAACCTTCAAAGTTACCTTTTCTCACTTCACTTTCAGTTTTTACAATTAATCATCAGTCAAACAACTCACACTCGCTTTCTTTAAACAAAATCCAAAATCCAAATTGTGCCTCACCTTTTCTTGGCACCGATGCAATCATTCCTGGGATGAAAACCCATCCCCGTAAACAATTTAGACTACTATGTCGCAAGAGTCACTACTTAAGTAGTAGAGTGAACTTAGGATATAAATTTTGTCGATTCCCGATCACCCTACTCGTGCACGAATCGCTGATTTTGAAGAATGTCTCACTAATCTTGAAGTTGTCCCCAAAGGTGCATTGAAAAGAACCCGTGCTTAATCGGGAGAAATGCCATTTTTATGGTGAACTAAGGATCAGGCGGTGTCATTTCCAAAGCAGGGGAATAGAAGTTGACAAGGCAAAATTGAACTTATTTCCAAACTCACACGCCCGATTCCCGGTCCGACTCCGACTGGCGACCAACCGGTTTCTCAAGTGCGAAACCATATAATGGTAATTCTTTACCCCTTTTTTTCTTTTTTTTCGTGAGCTTAACTTATACTGTGGTATAAATAATTTTTTGTAATAACCAAAAGTCATTTACATATACAAAGGAACTACCACCCGAGTGGTATCCATTAAAATCTCTACACATATGCTAAGTCCCAATTACTTATACAAATACTTATATATGTACATATCTAATACAAACATTAGAGATCGCGGAAAACAGTGCTGGTGAGCACCTATCTCTGAGATGGCCCGTATCACGCTGTAATGTCCTCAGTCCTCTTTATCTCCTCTTCTCAAGATTTACACGGATTGAACACCCGTGCTGTTTTACGCTTGGGAACATATAGACAAGAATCGACCAATAAACAATAGTCGTCGTCACTATCTTTTACAATTACTTTACTTGCATATCACGAAGCCTATTCTATGGGACTTCTAACTCATATCATAAGTTTGATACATGTAGATTTTATCCTTTTCAGATTCCATGTCATGAGTCTTATGTGTCATGCCTTTTTCAAGTTTCAATTCTTATCTTCTACATGTATGGCATATCATATCATATTCAAACAATTTATACATATACAATGGCAAATCGGAACATATCAAAGTCATAACAAATGCATACAGGGTCAAATCAAACTGATACACCGTTTATTTCATTTAGTTATCGTTTTATTTAAATTTTCATTTTCAAAAGTGTCGCAATCGAACTCGACTTTACCTGATTGTGATCTGCTCAAATCCAAAGGTTTGTCTCGACATTTTCACTATTATCTTCTCAAAACATTTTGTTTTGTGTTACAATTTCATTTCAAAGTGTCGCGACTAACTCGACTTAATCACATTGGTGGATCCAAGACGGAGCCAAGTTTACTCCGACGTTTTCAATTATCATCTCAAAACATTTGCTTGGTTTTATTAAATTTTCATTTTCAAAAGTGTCGCAACCCGAATCCCCGACTTGACCCGATTGGTGGATCCAAGCCGGAGCTCCATTGATCCCACGCTTTCACCATCTCTCAAAACATTTGTTTCGTTTATTCCATTATAGACTTTTTAATTACGTGGAAACACTTCATTTAGGGCAAGCTCATAAACAATTACAATTAACAAAATGCATTTATCAAATAATGCCTTTATATCAACATACATTCATGCTATTCATTTTCGCATGCTTTCATTTTACACATCATTTATAACATCACAACATGCATTTTCAATGTACAATTCACTCCACGCCAATTCATGATTTAAGACACATTCATAATAAAAATCCCATTACACTCGCCATTAAGCTGGTTATTTCACCTTGACTATTCAGTTCACACTTCGGGCGGATTCGCTTTTGATGAATCCCTACTCCTTATTATCATTCGCAATGTGCCATACATTTATCAATTCTATCTCCCATCATGATTCCGATGTCGCTTGCGCATCCCGACATCGCGAGACGTACTTATCTTGGCCTCCTATCATGACAGAAGCCGTTTGGTGCATCCCGACACGTGGTATCACTTATTCGGTCTCCCATCATGACGGATGCGGTTTGGTGCATCCCGACATATGGTATCAATTAAATGCCATACGCCATCAAGACGGATGTCGATCAAGTGCATCCCACTGGGCTGGGCATTTCTTCAATGCCATATCGCCATCGCGATCGATGCCAATCGACATGCATCCCGCCAAGCGTGGACATTGATACCTTCTGGCGCCTCGTGATGGATGCCGATTAGTGCATCCCGTCAGGCGGTTCATTCAATATATCATTCAATTCACATTTACGATGGATTCCGTTCAATGAATCCCGTCTTTATTATTATTCACGCTTCATCTCTGGCTGGTCATCACATTTCGATTTCATATTCACTCGTATTCACATTTATGATGGATTCCGCTTGATGAATCCTCGCCCCAATATCATTCACATTCCTTTCGGTTTTCAAATATCACATTTCAATTCCATATTCACTTTCGTATTATCTTTTCAAAGATATACTCAATCACATACTCATTCATGTGATCATTTATATATACTCATTCATATACTCATTCACGTATACTCATTCACATACTCATTCATATACTTATTCACGTATACTCATTCATGTATACTCATTCATGTATACTTATTCATATATTCATTCACGTATACTCATTCACGTGTACTCATTCATATGCTTATTTACGTATACTCATTCATATACTAATTCATATACTTATTCACGTATACTCATTCATGTATACTTATTCATATATTCATTCACGTATACTCATTCACGTGTACTCATTCATATGCTCATTTACGTATACTCATTCATATACTAATTTACGTATACTCATTCATATATACTTATTTACGTATACTCATTCACGTATACTCATTCACGTGTACTCATTCATATGCTCATTTACGTAAACTCATTCATATACTAATTCATATACTATTTCACGTATACTCATTCATGTATACTCATTCATGTATACTTATTCATATATTCATTCACGTATACTCATTCACGTGTACTCGTTCATATGCTCATTTACGTATACTCATTCATATACCACCTACGATACTCATTCAATATACTCATTCATATATAGTTATTCATATATCTATCCACGATACTCATTCACGTGTACTCATTCATATGCCCATTTACGTATACTCATTCATATACTAATTTACGTATACTCATTCACGTATACTCATTCATATATACTTATTTACGTATACTCGTTCACGTATACTCATTCATATACTCATTCACATATTCATTCATGAGCTCATTTCATATACTCATTCACGTATACTCATTCATGGATACTCATTCATAACTTCATTTGCGTATACTCATTCATATATACTCCTATTTACGTATACTCATTCACGATACCATTCATATTAAATTCTATCCACATATTCATTCATGTGCTCATTTCATATACTCATCACGTATACTCATTCATGGATACTCATTCATAAATTCATTTACGTATACTCATTCACGTATACTCATTCATGTATACTTATTCATATATTCTTCGTCTCAAAATGAATCTATTTTACTTAAATCGAATCAATCCAATCGGATCATCCAAAATAAAGTTATGGCATTTTCATGCCAACTAGTCAATTTACCGATTACATTAGGGACAGTTTGTATTACTCATTTTTCCGGGATTCTAACTTCATGTTTGACACTGTACCTTTATACTCTTTTAAAGCTAAGGTGCTAAGGGTTCTATTCCAACTGGAATCACCCAATTCAAAGCAATCAAACCTGCTACGCCCTAAACAACCGGGACTACTCTATGTTCAAACTGATGCAGAATTTGACTTGAACATGGCCCCACTTTGAGTGAATTCTTTGTCCACTTAGAGTCCGAATTTGACGATGTCTATTTCTTTATGTTTGATTTTCCTTGAAGTCTGTTTTAATTGGCCATTTGAATCACTCAAATCGGATAAGAAATGAGGATGTTATGGCCAAAATACGAAAACTGGTCGAAATTGGGAAAGCATAACAGGGTGTACTTGTACACGTCTAACATGTACCGCACACCTCGCCAAAATGACTTAACCCAAAGTGCACCTAATATTTAAATGGTGGTGGTAGTTCGTGGTGTACTGGTACATGTCACCGAAAATTGCCCAGAATGTGTGTTTTTCACCCATTTTTCCATATTTTGATACCTAATCAACTCTTCACTTCAAACACACATCAAAACCATTCCATATATCTCTTGTAAACTCTTTTATACTCAATTCCTCTTCATTACTTATCTATTTCAAAATCCATCAATTACTTCCAAACTCCATCTCTAATATGGTTACACTCCATACACAACCCAATCATAAAGGTTAATTAGGTTTGTTCTAAACCCTAACTCATTTACTTACTAATTTAACCATGAATCCAACCTAAAATGAAGGATTCTATACCTATCTTGTTATACGGGTTTTACCCACCTTACTTTCATATTTTTTTGGGGTTGGCATGAAACCCTAGCAAAACCCCTAGGCTCGTAAGATAATCATGCAAAACCAAATATCCATACTCAAATTTTGTAGTTCCATACCTTTTTTAACCTTGTTTAAACTTCTCTTTCTTCTCTTTCTTCTCTTCTTCTTTCTTCTTCTCTCTTTCTCTCTCTTCTCTCCTCACGGTTTGTTCTCTCCAAAAATGAGACCACTTTGGGTCTTAAATCCCATTTTGCTAAGGCCATGCTCGTCAAGTAAAAATCCATTTTTGCCTTAAGTTTCACCTGCACCTTGGTCCCCATTTCTCATTTCTATTCCATCTTTTTCTATTTGCCTTGAATCCCATAACTTCTTCTAAATTCTAGTTTGGCATATTATCTTTCGCTTGCTTATTAATTTTTGGGTCCTCAAGTGGAAATTGACCACTTTACCCTTGTCTCTAAAATTGATTCCGGGTCTCTCATTTTATTTCCGAAAATTCATATTTAGCTTATAATATACCCTAAACAAGTCCGAAAACTACTAAGGTATATTTCGGGGTGTTACAACTCTCCCCTCCTTATAAGAATTTCGTCCTCGAAATTCATACTATGCGCTTTTTTTGTTTTATGTCAATTCCTTTCTTTTCATATTTCTTACATATGACCTTTCTTATACTTTCTTTTCATTTCTATTCTCTATGTCGTGTCTGGTATCACTCACGTCATCTATACATACCACTCAGACATCCACATCGCAGGCCAACACATTTCTATACATATGCTTTTCTTATCTTTTCACCTTATATTCTATCTAATCGCCAAACATTTGGCTTTCCGTAAACGCCTAAAACCTAGGCTCGATAATTAACTTGTCACGCCCCGACTCCCGGTCCGAATTCAGCCATGATCCGGGAACCGGTTTCGGGGTGCGAAACCATATAATGAGACTCTTTACCCCTTTTTTTTTTTTTTTTTTTTTTTTCGAGCTAACTATACCAGGTATAAATAATTTTTGTAATAACCAAAAAGTCATTTATATACAAAGGAACTACCACCCGAGTTGTATCCATTAAAATCTCTACACATATGCTAAGTCCCAATTACTTATACAAATACTTATACATGTACATATCTAATACAAAACATCGAGATCATGGAAAACAAAGGTCAGGAGCACCTATCTCCGACGCGTCTGCACTAATCGGTGTGGAAATGTCCTGTCCTCTCTTTATCTCCTCTTCGCACCTACGCATTGAACACCTGTGCTAAGCCTTACGCAGTGAAACATATAGACACAACGACCAACAACAATAGTCGCCACTATCTTTTACATTTTTACTTTACTTATGCATATAACGGCTTCTATTCTTAAGTGACCCTGAACTCATATCATATTATACATGTAGATTTTATCCTTTTCAGATTCCATGTCATTATCTCTATGTGTCATGCCTTTTACAAGTTTCAATTCATATCTTCTACATGTATGGCATATCATATTATATTCAAACAATTTATACATATACAATGGCAAATCGGAACATATCAAAGTCATAACAAATGCATACAGGGTCAAATCAAACTGATACACCATTTATTTCATTTAGTTATCGTTTTATTTAAATTTTTATTTTCAAAAGTGTCGCGACCCGAACTCGACTTGACCTGACAGGATCTCAAGCCGAGCCTGCCTACACAAACATTTTCTAATTATCTTCAAACATTTGTTTTGTGTGTTATTAAATTTCATTTTCAAAAGTGTCACACCGAATCCCCGATCGACCCGGACAGGGATCCAAGACGGAGCCAGGTTTACTCCGACGTTTTCAATTATCATCTCAAAACATTTGCTTGGTTTTATTAAATTTTCATTTTCAAAAGTGTCGAGACCCGAATCCCCGACTTGACTCGATTAGTGAATCCAAGCCGGAGCCCGGTTTAATCCAACGTTTTCAATTATCTTCTCAAAACATTTGTTTCGTTTATTCCATTATAGACTTTTACTACTGAATAATTTACTAGGCAAGCCCATAAACAATTACAATTAACAAAATGCATTTATCAAATAATGCCTTTATATCAACATACATTCATGCTATTCATTTTCGCATGCTTTCATTTTACACATCATTTATCACATCACAACATGCATTTTCAATGCAATAATTCAATTCATAGTCCATTCATGAGATTAAGTATATTCATAACAAAAATCCCATTACACTCGTCATTGTTGGTTATTTCACCTTGACTATTCAATTCACAATTTCTGGCGGATTCCGCTGATGAATCCTACTTTATTATCATTCTAAGAATGTGCTTATACATTTCAACAATTCTATATCCCATCGGCGATGTCGCTTTGCGCATCCCGGCTACTGGTATCACTTATTCGGTCTCCCATCATGACGGATGCCATTTGGTGCATCCCGACACGTGGTATCACTTATTCGGTCTCCCATCATGACGGATGCCGTTTTGTGCATCCCGACATGTGGTATCACTTAAATGCCATATCATCAAGACGGATTACTGCGCATCCCGCCAAGCCGGGACATTTCTTCAATGCTACACGCCATCACGACGATGCCGATCGTGTATCCCGCCGGGCGGGGACATCGATAATTTCGGGTGCCTTCGCGGACGATGCCGGCAAGCCGCATCCCGTCAAAAGTACTATCTGATATATCATTCATTCACATTTACGACTCTGGATCTGCCTCAATGAATCCCGCCTTTACACCCCTCATTCATTCACACTTCACATTATTATTATTCATACACACCGCCTCATATCTCTGCTCGAATATCACATTTCGATTTCATATCTGTTCTCGTATTCACATTTATGATGGATTTCAGCTTGATGAATCCCCTTCCAGCCCTTAATATCATTCACATTCATTCGGGTTTTCAACATCACATTTCACCTTATATATTCACTTTCGTATTATCTTTTCAAAGATATACTCAATCACATACTCATTCATGTGATCATTTATATATACTCATTCATATACTCATTCACGTATACTCATTCACATACTCATTCATATACTTATTCACGTATACTCATTCATGTATACTTATTCATATATTCATTCACGTATACTCATTCACGTGTACTCATTCATATGCTTATTTACGTATACTCATTCATATACTAATTCATATACTTATTCACGTATACTCATTCATGTATACTTATTCATATATTCATTCACGTATACTCATTCACGTGTACTCATTCATATGCTCATTTACGTATACTCATTCATATACTAATTTACGTATACTCATTCATATATACTTATTTACGTATACTCATTCACGTATAATCATTTACGTGTACTCATTTACGTATACTCATTCATATACTAATTCATATACTATTTCACGTATACACATTCATGTATACTCATTCATGTATACTTATTCATATATTCATTCACGTATACTCATTCACGTGCACTCATTCATACGCTCATTTACGTATACTCATTCATATACTAATTTACGTATACTCATTCACGTATAATCATTCATATATACTTATTCATATATTCATTCACGTATACTCATTCACGTGTACTCATTCATATGCTCATTTACGTATACTCATTCATATACTAATTTACGTATACTCATTCACGTATACTAATTCATATATACTTATTTACGTATACTCGTTCACGTATACTCATTCATATACTCATTCACATATTCATTCATGTGCTCATTTCATATACTCATTCACATATTCATTCATGTGCTCATTTCATATACTCATTCACGTATACTCATTCATGGATACTCATTCATAAATTCATTTACGTATACTCATTCATATATACTTATTTACGTATACTCATTCACGTATACTCATTCATATACTCATTCACATATTCATTCATGTGCTCATTTCATATAATCATTCACGTATACTCATTCATGGATACTCATTCATAAATTCATTTACGTATACTCATTCACGTATACTCATTCATGTATACTTATTCATATATTCTTGTCCCTCAATGAATCTATTTTACTTAGAAATTGGAATCAATCCAATCGGATCATCCAAAATAAAGTTATGGCATTTGCCAATTAGTCAATTTTACCGATTACATTTAAGGACAGTTTGTATTTACTCATTTTTCCAGGATTATAAATTCATGTTTGACACTGTATCTTTGTACTCTTTTAAAGCTAAGGTGCTAAGGGTTCTATTCCAACTGAATCACCCACCCGTAGCACCGAACTCAAGTTACGTCCTAGACACGCGGGACTACTCTATGTTCAAACTGATGCAGAATTTGACTTGAACATGGCCCAACTTTGAGTGAATTCTTGGGCCAATTAGAGTCCGAATTTGACGATGTCTATTTCTTTATGTTTGATTTTCCTTGAAGTCTGTTTTAATGGCCACTTGAATCACTTAAATCGGATAAGAAATGAGGAAGTTATGGCCAAAATACAAAAACTGGTCGAAATTGGGTTATATCAGGTGTATCTAAGACACGCCTAACATGTACCGTACACTCAAAATGACCAACCCAAAGTGTACCGTACGTTCAGGGTGTACCGTACATGTCACCAAAATTGCCCGTAATGTGTGTTTTTCACCCATTTTTCCATATTTTGATACCTAATCAACTCTTCACTCTAAACACACATTCAAACCATTCCATATATCTCTCAGAACTCTTTATACTCAATTCCTTTCACATTACTTATCTTATTTCAAAAATCCATCATGAATTACTTCCTCAAACTCCACTCTAATACGGTTATGACCCATACACAACCCAATCAATATAAAGGTTAATTAGGGTTTGTTCTAAAACCCTAACTCATTGATTCGCGTGCCACCTAGCAGGTAAGGATCCTAATCAACAAAATTTGTTTCCTATATTCTCCTAATTGGCCGAAATGCTTTTACCGCAGTGATAATGGGTTCAGTGGCCTAAATTAGCACGTGGGATGGGGCTTCATTCGCACAAATGATTTAAGTGAAGTCAAAATGGTGAATTTGTCTGATTTTTAAGTGATAAAAACAAGGTCGGTGGTTTCAAAATGAAAATAAGGCGAAATAACAAAATGTAACTCCTTGAAGCATTAGGTCACTGGGGTTGGATTCCTATGGTAACCGAGGGTTCTGGTTCATTTCTCACGTCGGGGGAGGATGACATATAGTCATTTCCCCGAACCGAATCTTCATTTAACTTTTAAAACTAAAACCCTAATAATTTCCTTGGTAGAAAGCATTTATTTAGCATTTAAGGTCTTGCGCTGAAATTCATCTTCACTCATCCTACAATGATTCATATGTTGGTAACTAATGAGTCTCAATGGATCTAAAAATAAGAATCCACGAACCTCAAAAGATTACCAAGTATTGATCAAAGTGGATGAATTTGTAGTGAAAATCTAACTCCCAACTTACCTCAGCTGGGCTCGTAAATGGCAACTAATGGATATTAGTGTATCTAAAGCTAAGAATACACTAAACCCTACAAGCTTGCCAAGTATTGGCCAAAGAAAGTACATTAAAAAGCTTCAAACCTAGAGTTGAAAATTTGGGAACCAAAATGACAAAACTCATGTGAAAAACAGGGGAACCACTAGCAATGCGATCCTTCCCCAAATACCTTCCACTTCAAGGAGGAAAGGTTTCACGCTCATCCTCCAAGTTGTCATCCTCGAGGTGTCTCTGGGCGACCCAAGAAAGTGAGAGAAAGAGGAGAGAGAAGAGAGAAAACTGGAACAAAAGCTGCTGTGTACTGAAAGATTAAAAGTTAGGGTTACAAAATTTATAAGTCAGCTTTATGGTAGCCAACCCACCAGTGAACAAAATGGTTCAAAATATAAGATTACAATGGGGACAATATGGTAATTAAAACGAGGTCGCTGAAACTCAAACATCAAAAACACAAAGAAGGAATTCATGAGCAGATAGTGATTTTCGCTATATAGCGAAAAATTTCGCTATATAGCGAAAACTGCAAGAAATAAATAAAACCAAAATTTCGCGCTAGAACAAATATTTCGCTTAGCTAACAAATTTCGCATTTAACTAAATTGTGCATAAAATCTTTTTTATTTTCGCTTTATGTACGTGAATCCTTCGCTATGATAGCGAAAAACCGTGCATAGCGAAATACCACTGCTCCCGCATCCCGCGGTCGCCGCCCACCGCATCCGCAACCCGCTACTCCACCGCATCCCGCAACCCGCCGCTTGCTATTTTTCTTCAATTTTCTTTCCCGCTTGAAATTTCATTCCCGCTTGCTAAAACGGATATGAGACCATATGAAATTGATGGAAATCAACCCGACTTTGGTTATGATTGGATTGACAATTTAAAATTTGGGCCCCAATTCCTGCCAAAACCATAAAAACAGCCGGAATGCAATTAGAAATGCACAGACCGAACATGTTAATCAAGTTATTTGAGACACTAGTACACAAAAGCCATCACCTATTAAAGATAGGGTTCAAAATAGCACTTTTTTGGCACTAATAACTCATTTACTTACAATTTAACCATGAATCCAACCTAAAATGAAGGATTCTATACCCATCTTGTGCCATATGGGGTTTTACCCACCTTACTTTCCATAATTTTTTTACATTATGAAACCTTTAGCAAAACCCTGTGGTTTTGGGTAAGATAATAATCATGCAAAACCAAAGATCCATACTCAAATTTTGTAGTTCCATAATTTTTTAACTTGTTGAAACCTCTTCTTCTTTCTCTTCTCTCCCTTTACTTGCTCGTTTCTTCCAAAATGAGACCAATTCTCGGGGTCTAAATCCATGTTTGCTGGTGCAATGTTTCTGGCCAAGTAAAAATCCATTTTTGCTTTAAGTTTTCATAATTGCATTCGTCCCCATTTCTTCATTTCTATTCCATCTTTTCTATTTGCCTTGAACCCATAACTTCTTCTAAATTCTAGTTTGGTATATTATCTTTTCGCTTTATTACTCCTGGGTCCTCAAGTGAAATTGACCACTTTACCCTTGTCTCTAATATTGATTATGGGTTCTCATTTTATTTCCGAAAATTCATATTTAGCTTATAATATAATTAAATAAAACCAAAACTACTAGGTATATTTCGGGGTGTTACACAACCGCCTTCTCCGAACAAAACAAGTAGGGCAATTCGCCATGCAGGATTTGCTGAAGAGATTTATCAAGGACTTCTTCGGGACATGCTTCCTTATAAGTCGCCTGCAGCATGCTAAATTCTTGTTTTCGGGAAAGTAGACTGCTAAGAGCTTGAAGAGTCAGAGGTCCCATTTGACCACGCACCACAGTACGGCACCCAATTGGCGCTCTCGAGGTGACGCGAGGTGATCTTGCTATCGAGCAGCTTCTTGGACAAAAAGAAGGTGGAAAACCTTATGTAGTCTATTATGCAAGCAAAACCTTGAACGGGGCTAACAAAGGAACCATACACTGCAGAAAGAAATTCACGGCAGCGGTCTATGCCTTAGACAAATTTCGAGCATACTTGGTTGGGTCTAATATAGTCATTTTTACAGATCATTTCGCTTTGAAATATCTCCTAACCAAGCAAAATGCCAAGGCAAGACTTATTCGATGGGTTCTTCTACTTCAGGAATTCAATTTGAAAATTAGCGATTTAAAAGGGGAAATGTCAGGTGCACTCATCTTTCGAGATTAACCATACCCCACAACACTCATACCAATTAACTATGAATTTCCATGAATCTCTAACGCATAGAGTTCCTGGTATGTCACACTACACTTCTAGTAACAGAGAAATTCCAAATGATTGAAAGAACAAGATAGGGAAGTATTTCTTGAATGTAGGTGTCAAGTAATAATATAAATTTGGGGCCACCGCTTATGCGCTGAGAATGCCTATAGGTCACTTTGTTTCCTAGAAGACAAGAATGAAGGTGTCGCAATCGTTTCTACTCGGGCTCTTCTCTTTTAAAGAAGCTCACCAAATGTTTATAAGATGATGACAAAGGCTTGGGACATTGTCCGCCGTAAGATATGATGCCCTAAACCCACTCTAGTAGTCGAAAGCTATTTACGTTTAGCACGATTTCACGGGACCTTTTCCATTGTCACGCATGGTTATCGCTGGGGTATACTATGTATCTAAATCGTTGAGGCAACCCTTGCAAAACCAATGACCATAGGGTGGTGTTTCAAATTCTTGAAGGCAAACATCTTTCCAGTTTGGGGTACCAAAAGCCATTATTAATGATGGGGGTTCACACTTTGTAACAAGTCTTCTCGAAACCTCATGGCTAAATTATGGCGTAAACATTAAATTGTCTAATTTCAACAATCCTAAACAAGTGTTCAAGTAGAGCTTGCTAATGTGGAGATAAAGACCATTCTAATGGAAGGTGGCAGAGCGCAGAATAAAAGATTGGTCCCTCAAATTGCTCGATTCACTGCGGCCTACAGTAACATCTTCAAAACGATTCTCACTGTCCTCTTATCAGCTGGTCTATGTATAAGGCATGCCATCTTCCAATGAAACTGAGGTACAGCCAGATATGGGTAATCAAGAAACCAAATATGATTTATGTAGGGCTTCCGCTCAAAAGATTCCTTGATCTCAATGAGTTGGAGGAACTATGAAATGATGCCTACTTGAACTCGAAGATTACAAAGGAAAGATCGAAAAAATGGCATGATCAGATGATATCCTGCAAGAATTTCAAAAAGTGCACTAAGTCCCCTCCCAGACGACCTGTAACTCCAATTTTTTTCGGCAAACTTAAATCCTAAATGATCTGGACCATTCATCGTCCATCAAGTACACCCCAATGGCTCGTGATTTGCTCAACTCCAGCGATAATAGGAGCGTCATACAGTCAATGGGTGGAGCTTAAGCCCTGCGTCGCACAAAGACATTGCAACGAGAGTGAGATTCTCCTTGATCCTCCACGATGCATAGCCCCAAATGACGGAGTTGGTTTGGTCTCCATCGAGACCAAACTGCAGCTCAAAATTTTGGCTTTTCTTATTAATAATTTTTTGCTTATTTTATTTTTTAGTTTTCTTTATTTATTTTAGCTTAATTAAAACCTTTTATTTTTTTATTTTATTAGAATGTTCCAATTTTTATATTTTAGTTTATTTTATTCATTTTTTTTATTTTAATTATTTTATTTTTGTTTTTTTTATTATTATTATTTGTGGTAAGTGAAAAGTGTATTTAAATTTCTATATTAGCAAAATTTTGGGCCCTCTGAATCTTTCATCGGCCTGCTCCATTAAAAAGCTCCCCCCCTCCCTCAGCCTTTCACTCACGCGCACCTAAGCCCCTCCGCTCCCCGCCCTCCCACACCCCACCGAGCCCCTGCTCCCGCCGCACCAGACAGCCTCCCACCCTCTGCCTCGCACCCGACAACACTGTCGCGCCTCCGCGCTCACCGCCCGCCCTCCAGCCCCGCCGGGCCACAGGTCATTGCCGAGCCCTCCCACTGTCTCAGATCTCTCTCCTCACCGACCGAGCTACTCCCTACCACGCATCGCCGGCCACATCTGCATAGCCGCCCCACGGCATGACCGTCGGGCCGTCCCTACCGCGAGCCCCGCTGTCGCAGTCGCGCCACGGCATGAGCGGCCCCGCCCGCCCCCCCATCTGGCCCGGGTTTTTAGTCTACGCCCATACCAGACTACGGAGCCCATCGCCATGCCTAGGGTCCGCATCGCACCCCGCCAGATGACGCCGCACATCCAAGGCTGCAACGGGCCACCGCTCAGCAGGGCACCCGATGGACTCCTCGATGCAAAGCCTATGACCCGTAGTCCCGTCCCTCGCCGCATTCCAAAGGAGCCTCAGGGTTCTGAGCCCCCACCCAGGCGATACCAGACCCGGGTGGGACCTCGCCCCCCTTCTCCTGTGCATCCGTAACTACCCCAGAGAGCCCCGCCTTCCAAGCGAGCCCGACATCCGGCCTGTGGGAGCCCTATGGTTCCAGCCCATTTCGCCCCACCGAGATGACTGTAGTTCACGCCCTAGTTATCCTATATCCCAGGATCACGCGCTCGATGTTTAGGCTCGTTATCCGATCCCAAGGAACGCGCGAATTGTCGCTGTGACTTCACTCTGGGAGTCATACGTATGATATGCCAACATTGGCAAATGGACCTCGTTATTCAGATCTCGATGCGGTTGGTCCAGAGGTACTCATTGTCGCTGCTCATGACTGAGGCGCTTCTATCCCCGTAGTACTAGAGTTTTATCATACTATTACATCCCGGGAGCAACCGCAACGCGTGCAAACTTGCCACGATCGATGGTCGTCCCGAGTTCCCGCGAGCGCCTGATATCATTACGCGAGGGCCTGCCGCAGTTCTAGCCAACTCCACGCAGTATCGACGCTGGCCCCACCATCGCCAGAGATGGTGGTTCGCCTCTCTCCTGATACCACAAACGGATCCAGACTTTTCGCCACAGCCTTCCCCTCACGGACCACACACGACTCGATCCTGCATATGTCTCACCGGCAACATTATTTACAAATGAGGGGAGCCATTCTCGAGGCCCCGCACCGATATCCGAGGGTTCCGGGTTCACTCGCCGAGTTTGTCATGACCGCTTACTTACATTTCGAGGAGTATATCCACCGTAGCAGACTCGCTCCTGGGGCAGAGGCTATTCCCCTGTTGATGTCGAGGTTGCTATGCCAGGTCTTAGAGCATCTGGGGTTCCCCGAGGAGCCACATATAGAGCGTAGGTAGAGTTGTCCTCAAATCTTATCCCGTGAGTGGGCCCTGTCAATGCCACTCTCATTTCTTTTACACCCACAGGAGGAGGTAGAGGATGTTTTTGCAGAGGACTCCACTCTAGGCGAGCATCTATTCCAAGGCGGAGGTGGGAGAGGGACTTCGTCTCTGGATTCATCCCCTCTAGTTCCACTCCCACGCCCCTCAGCCTCCTCTGAGGCCGGCTGGGCCCATCCTCCACATCAGAGCCACAAGAGCCACACATCCGGTACTTCCAGGATTTGGCCGCTTTGGCGCGCCATAGCTGATCGAAATGACGGCCCGAGCCGAGGTCACCCCGTGCAGAATCAGCCATACTTCGCATCTCGCAGCCACCCGCCTCCCAAATTCTCAGCTACAGCTGATCGAGCCTATATACCCACTTACTCATGGCCTAGCCAAATGCTTGATTCAATAAATTTCGCTGGATGTGCTCGCGACCACCAGCGCACCTCTTCAGATCCACTAAAGATCTACACCACCCGCCGAGCGAGGTCGGCACCTTCGCTAGCTTCCTTTCCTAACCCGTATGACACAACTATACTTTGGTCGGGGGAGTGGAGAATTAGCGTCTGGAAGTGGCATTTATCTTACATTTGTTTTGTTTTATACTTGTTGTTTTAGTTTTTATCAACTCCGCCTACTGCCTTATATAGACTATTTAGTATATATGTATTAGCCAATAGATGCGCTTGTTTATTCTGCTCAATATGTATGCTGTTCAGCCATGATAAGCTTGTACTTCAGCTCTTTTGTTATATAAAAGCTTATAAAGTAAGATTTGCATTTTCTACTTTTGCACCCACATTTTTTTTATTATTTATTATCATTATTTTACTTAACTTTTTGTATATGCATAATGTTTAGCCTTGCAAAGCAGTGTCGAACTTAAGCCTTTCCCTAATGGTGTCACCGTTAGAAGGTGGCCCCATGCCGAGTTTTCGAGTGGATACTCAGTTAACTTTTTGTCAGATGAAGCCTGCCTATTCCACCTTTAGCTCACTCACACACCGAGCACGTGTTAGATCTCAATGATAGTTAGGAAACAAAGATAAAACCCCTCCCCATACATTGCAAATCCTAACCTAGTGTTGTTTACTCCTCGAATGGGATTATGGACCCCATGCATAGAAGGCCAATGTGTCTTCCAAAAAAAAAAAAAAAAAAAAAAAAAGGAAAAAGTCAAAAGAAAAGAAAAGAATAGAATCGCTTTGCTTTGCCTTTGAAACCCAAGCACGGTCCGAGGGGTATATGGTGAAAGCCTTTAAAGCCTAGTGCCCTAAACCTTCACTGGTTGGGAGTCGCCGACTTAGTGTTCGCTACACGGGTGGATGGGTGGAGTTTAGCGAGTTGTAGGTGCCGGAGGCTCCTAAATCATTCGAGTTTGGGGTGAAACCTTTAGAGTCGTGTCAAAGATCCTCATGGCTTGATGCCCTAAACCTTCACTGGTTGGGAGTCGTCGGTTAATCCCCATTACACGGACTTTGGTGAAGTCGAACCCTCAGCATTTCACCCTACAACGCAAAAAAAAAAAAAAACAAAATTGTGTAATAAGGGGCAGGTCCTTATCTATTTATGTAAGGTTATGGCACTAGGGGGAGAATGTGGCTGTAGTTTATGATTGAGACTCATCAAACAAACCCCTAGTTTTTTTGTAGAAGAGCCCGGTTCATGCCTCGAGGAGAGCTTGTCAGTCGGCTAGGCGCAAAGATAGTTTTCTATTCCCTTTCGATGGGTATTAGTTCAGTTCTCGCACTCATCGTGCTTGCACATCGTTACAAACTTTTTCAATTTCTCACATATTTTGTTCTCTCGCTTGTTATTTATTTTGCATTGCTACGGACTAGCAATGTGTTTGGGTGTGATTAAGGCTCAAAAAGTGCTATTTCTGCTTCCCTATTTAAGATAGGTTTGAGTGCTTTTCGCGCATTTCAATCATATTAATTGCCAATCGACACGTGTACGTCCTTTGGTACTAATGATTGTATTTCGAGGTCAGCTGTGGTAGTTTCGGGCAGTTTCATAAACCTATCCCACCATATCAAGCTAAGCATATCGAAGTTGAGCTGATCTACATCGAGTTCTATGATTTATATTCGATTACATCAAGCCGGGGATGAAGAAATTGAAGATGAAATAAGTTGGATACAGGCTAGATGATACAGGATGCAAGCAGGAGAAGATATGAAATTTTGCTATGTAGTGTATTCTCAGCTACATAGCTTAGTCTCCTATAGTAATAAATTTCGCTATATAGCTTTAAAATTATCAAGATAGCGAAATTTCGCCACATAGCTTAGTTCTTCGCTTATAAGCTTAAAAATTTCACTATATAGCTTAAAAATTCCTCTGCTATATAGCGAAATTTTGCTATAGCGAATTTGTTCTCGCTTCATAAGTTCACATTCAAATGACCCCATTTTGGTTTTTTCCATTTCTACCCTCACTGTAATGATACTATTTAGGTTAGATTGGGTTTTTCATCTTTTTGTAAGGCTATATAAGCCATCTTATAAACATTTTGTAACCTAACTTTGTTCTGCTGAATTCTTCACACACTTCCGCCTCTGCGCCTCCCAGCTTCCTCTCCCTCTCACTTTGTACGCTAAACACACACTTCTCGAGGATGACAACTCAAAAGGATGTTCACAAAAGCCTCTAAACCTTGGAAGATGAGGGCTCTAAGTAGTAGGTCAGATGTGGGTTGTCGGGTGTTCCTGTTTTTCAAGACGTTGTGTACGCGTATTTAGCGTTCCAAACTTCTAAAACTAGGGTTTAAATGCTATTTGATGTATTTTCCTCGGTCAATACTTGGCAAGCTTTTAAGTTCGGGCAGATTCTTAATGGTAGATACATCGACATCCATTAGATGTCATTTACGAGCCATCGAGGTAGGTTAAATGTCGGATTTCAATCATAGAACATTAAATGCCTTGGTGAAATGCCATATTTCAAATAGGAATGGTACTAAGGGTTAGTTTCTAAAGTTAAACAAAGATCCGGTTTTGGAGATGACTATATGTCATCTTCCCTAATGCGAGGTAAAAACCCGAGGACACCTTTGCAACCCTATCATACCAAACTAGTGGCCCTAAACTTCAAGGTCTTCTTTTTACATTTTATTTCGAATTTCCTTCAGCCAACTTAGTGACAACCACCACTGTTTTTGTACAAATCCGAAATCCAAACAAAAGCCTCACCATTTTGAACCATTATACAAACCATTTGTAAGACGAAAACCCATCCCAGTGTTCGATCCTAGAGCCACTATATCATAGTGAGTCACTGCCACGGCAAGATCAGTAGTTTAGGTATAAATTTGGTTGACCAAAATGCACCGCTGCTCACGCTAATCACTTTGTAGTTACATAACTCCCTTATTTGTTTCAACTCTTTGTGCAAGCCCGATCCACCAACTCTTGATTCAATAGCCCAAAACTTTGGGTAAAATCAACTCTTACAACAAGGCTTAAGCCCAACTTCTTTTCTCCATGAGACCCTTAAAATACTTTAGGGCCTGACTGGGTCACGTCACCACTGTATCCAACAAGCCATAGGCCTTAAAATAAAGTAAATTAGTGCTTAAAAAAGAATAGGAAACGGTCGCTTCCATCATCCCTTATCCTCGAACAACATCTTTCAGATTAGGCATAACTTTCTAGATGTCCATATAAGACGATTTTTTGGAAGGTATAAAAGTTGAGGTGTAGCTTTCAATCCATCTGTTGATCACTTTCTAGATCTTTGATCTGATTCTTGCATTTTTACAAAAATAAATTACAAGAAAAAAACTTATGCCCCAGAATAAAAGTGTTACAAGACGAAAAATCAACAAAATCTTAACCCAAAACACCATACAATTAACTTAATTCCTTTAAAATTCTATACATTTAAAATTCATCAATATATAACAATTATACATCCACAAGATTGTATAACAATGCAAGAATGCCTACATACACATTAATATGCATATACACATGTAATTCGCTTCGATACCTAAATGAAGGCTTTAAAGTTCAAAACAAAGTTTGCGCTGAAGATTTTGGTCTAATAAATTTTAAAATTAATAAAAAAATCTTTTTTATGATCCCTATGGTATGCATACTAATCAACAAACAATAAATAAGAATTACCTCAATCAAATTAAGGAGATTTTTCTGGCAAGTAGGGTTGACATCTCAAGATCCCTTTTTTTTTTTTTCATGTTTTCCGCGATCTTCCAAGTTGTTCCTCTTCACTACAGGTATGTAAGTAATACGATTAACAAAGGTTTGATTTAGAACTCTTTGATATTCTCAAATTACATGAGATCAAGAGGGTTAGATTTGGAGGCAAAAAAAGTGAAACTTTTCTCTTTTTTTTTTTCTACTTTATCAATTCGACGCCAGGTTCTACTTCATTTATAATATGCCTTGAATTGATCTCAACCATCGGATCAAGTGGCATATTTTAAATATTGAATTAAAATTAATTCAAATTAAGTGACCAAAAATATATAGGATTAATTTCTCAAATTAACCGTTTCATCCATATAGTAATACTACCTATTAATTAATTATCCAATAATTAATTAATGTTATAATTTCACCAACCATTTCATCCATATGGCATTAATGATACTAATTAATCCAATAATTAATTAATTAACATTTAATTATCCACAATTACTATATAGTTGTTATGAAACAATTTCTTTTACAACTATGCCCTCCAAGGGATTTCTTTGTTAATTTAACTCAGATAAGGTTTACAGAGGCGGCCCGGGACCTATGGACCTGTAATTCCAAGCTCCAATAAATTTGATAATTAATTAAACTTTTCAATTAATCTAATTTATTGGGGTTCCAAAGATATTCCACTAAAATCTAAAACTAAACTCTCAGAATTAAAAATAATTTACGTAGTGATACTCAAGTAATCCATTGATATGATCAATACATGCAATTCAATCCCTCCAAAATCGGGTCCATCATTGTGAGCTAGGTGAAATTACCGCTTTACCCCTCTTAGTGATATCTTTATCCTTAAGTTCCATTAATTCACTAAGGGAACGCTAATTTATAAACCCGTTATAAATTAGAGCTTTAAACCGTTCGGGCCTTTAATTAACACTTTTAAGGGAACCACCATCCCGCTTCCTCAAGAAGTGGCTCGATTTCATATCCGTTGGACATGTTCCTGCCACCTATCTCAATGGGCCTCCAAGACATACATTGGTCCTGCTCTTAGATTGCATCAGACCTATGAATCAAAAAGCCCTATTGAAATAGATAGGAGTTCATGGCTACTCAGGATTAAGATCAATCTACATATGATTATCTAGTGACACTCTGCTTAAACTCTTAATTATAACAAAGATATTATTTAAGAGTTTAATCCATGTTCGTCCTCGTCCCATGTAATCGTATTACATAAAGCACTTCCATTTAATGCGTCACTATACATCAAAGAATCCAAATCAAGATTACTACATTCTTACGTTCATAGACTGTACTAGTAGTATTCATATAGATCAAAGATTCTACTTTGATTTACTACGACGCTTAGTTTATTATCTATAATCTTGATCATCTCATATATAACCTGCTTATATACTAAGATTATAGTTACATTAATAAACTCGGGATTTTCTCGATATTTACTAAATTATACAAACATTATGTAAAGATCAAATATAGAAAATTGTTTTCCAAGGAAGTGCATTAAATTACATGCTTTAGTGGCACCATGCCTAACAACCATGCCGCGGGCGTAGTTCTAACTCGCATCAGGACGCCTCACGCGCGAGGTTTTGGCACCCCTCGGGTACGCTATGGCGTAGCTTTGCTACGCGGCAGCATAGACACTGTTCACAACGAGAAATTTTTTTTATTTTGTTCCAAAAGTCTTGTATTCGTACACCGATTGTTTAGGAACCCTAATAAATGATTAATGGGGGTTCAATTAATAATGAAACTAAGTGAAAATGTACCGTACCTCGCCACCTCGGCGATATTCGTTAAGTGTGATTAGTGCTAGGTTCACTAAATGTGATATGTGTGATTTTCTTCTTGCAGAGCTGGTAGAGGGATCACCTCCAACCTAGACCGATTTAAAGCTTTCTCAAGGCACAAAGAAATAGATAGATTGGTTTCGTTTCTATCTTCTCTCCTATTCTTGTTTCAAGATTTGAAAATTTTGTTATAAAATGTATAAGAAAGCATATTGGAATTGTTTTAATCGATTCAGGCAATTGATCGTGAAATGTTTGCATATGAAAATTGCATGATTAGCGAAAAATGAATCATTTATACAATGTACATATTGTAATCGTATTTTTGAGATAAAGGATTTGAACGCCCTTAATATAATGTTAAACCGCTTAATTCGCATTAAGGTGATAGATTATATATCATCAAGGACTGAAATTAGCAACATCGCAAACAAATATATTGATGTGTCAACTGACAAGAGCCCAAGAGATGACATTCGTGAGTGTTCACGAATTACCTTAACAACTACCGGTAGCCCAAATGAGACCGAACCGTGCGGTTATAAAAATGTTTTTATACTAGCCTGGCAGCTCAACCGGACCGTGCGTTGATTCTCGATATCTTGTATACCGAAACATAGGTTAAATTTCTGTTAAGGGCATAACCGAATTGATTTGAGAGATTGTCGACATATTGAAATCAGAAAACATGATTACAAATTGAAATGAATAGAAAGTATCATGAAATGCATGATTTGGTTATAAATGATTTATTGCATAGAAAGCGTATATTCGGGATGATCACGAACCATAAATGACTAAGCATATGAAATAAGTATATGTATTGTATTGACATTGATCATCCAAAGATTTGAAAGTTTTGCTTGAAAACTATGATTCGACTTAAATCAAAACAGAGGGAATGGAATTGTATAGAACCACTAAGCATGAAAATGCTTAGCATATTGTTTTATCAATGCACAGGTATCGAGTGAACAAGGATGAAAGGCAAGATCGAGGAGCGTCGAGTCATAAAGAAAGAATTGCGGAGTATGCTCCAACATATGCATTCACAATTCATCAGATTCAACAATATATTTTGTAAGAACAATTTGAACTCTGAACATCTATTTTGTAAATAATTTTGAAAAGGCATGGAATGCCTTCATTGTAAATGTATTTTGTTAAATGTAAATGTTTATGGGCTTGCCCTAAATTGAAATCGCTTCCGCAAAGATTTGAGAACGAAAACACTTATATTAATGAAAAGTATTTGATAAATGGATTTGATAAAAGGCTTCGGCAGAGCATCCCGAATCCGATTTGGACCACCAACTGAGTTTCAATTTAAAAAGGGGTGCTAAATTGTATCAAGTGCACTTCGAGCCAGTATTTATTTATAAAATCATTCTTTCTAATACTGCTTGATTTAAAATGGATAATGGAAAGTTTTTGAAGTTCATTTATTTCGGGCCATTTATGATTTCAGCCGATCGCTTAGTCACCGAGCATGAGTTAACCAATGAAAGTTGAGCTCGTTGGGAATGGGTCATTGATGATAGTCATTTTTCTACATAAGGTAGAAGAAAGCTTTAATTAGAATTCTTGAATTTATTTTATTCGTATTGTTTATAAATTTACTTGTTCTCAGTATTAGTACCGTGTACCCAATGCAAGGTATTGTATCTTGTTCGATTTCATAGTTCTCTAAGGACATGTAGATGGAGAATCCCGAGAGTGTAGAGCAGTTCCTTGTGAATATGGTAGACTAATACTATGAAACTAATGAACTTTGAAGGATTACTCAGATAGATCACCAACTTACTTATAATTTGAGGATGGTTGAATGAAGTATCTGCTTAATCACTCAGAGGTCTCTCCTCTTTCTACTGAATTGATTATGATCCCGTGTTAGGAAAGATCTAATCAAGGAGATGGAAATTTTCATCAAAAGTGTAGGATGAGGTGTCAGTCAAATTGGAGAAGGCTTGAAATATCTTCGTCATTCTATGGGGGGTAAGAATTCCTTAGTCCTAAGATCTAAGTATGAAGTGCAACAAAAGGAAAATACTTAAATCTTAGAAAGAGGGTTACATATTACAAGTAACCGATTAGAATCATGTCTCGTAAATGAATATGAACCTTTAATCAATGAAAGTATGGTCGAGGGAAAAACTAAACTCGTACTACCGCATCTTTGATAAACCCGCTTTCCAATTTATGGTCAGAAGCCATGAATCGAAATGATGCGTAAATTGATTATTACTAATTGATCTATGTCCAGTTTTTTCTCACTCAATGAATCCTCAACCCCAATTTTATTAAACTTTTTTTTTATTTTTTTATTTTTTTTTATATTAACGATTTTAGGCTAGGACTACATTTTTATCCTCTTATCATTGTAACATTGGAGTTCAAATAGTAATGATCTTGAGTAGTTGGGGTAGTTAGTCCTTTGATTTATCATCATTCCTCAGGGGAACGATATCTGGACTTTAAATATCCACTTTTATTACTTGTACGACCTGTGCACTTGTAGTGATCAAGACCACACATACAGATTTTAAATGTATCGTTTTACAAAAGAAGAACAAATCCATCTTTTCATGTATATGAAAAATGGTCTTAACAAGTTTTTGGCGCCGTTGCCGGGGACTGAAAAGTTCTTGAGTGGTAGTACCAGAAGTTTGGCATACACTGATCACATCATACGTTTGGTCTTAACAGCTATGTCAAAAGGAAATGGGTTTCATTCAACGGACATGACATCAATCAACTTTTGAAGCTTGGGAAGCTAAGTGATGGAACCAAATTCAAGCAGTTGAAAAATAACCCAGACTACCAAAAGATTGTGAAAACACTAACTACTGAAAAAAGGGAATAGAAGGGCAATAAGAAGAACCCCCATGAATCAATAGCCAAAGGCTCCCTAACTGAAGAAGCCAAAGTGTGGTTCTATTTCCTCAGTTCAACCTTGATGCCATCAAAACATGTCAGCATAGTGAGGGAAGAAGAAGCAATGCTATTGTATGCCATTCTGAAAGGGTATAAGATCAGTTTAGGGAAACTCATTGAACAATCAATTCTGAGATACCAGAGCAGCAATTTTAGGGGTCACATGCCCCAATCCAACTATCATAACCTATCTATGCATAAGTAGAGGGGTCAAGTTCAAGAGAGAAGAAGAAGAAAGATGTCTTAATACCTCTCCACTCACCCTCACTACAATAACCAAACCTCCATTAGACAAAGGCAAAGGGAAATTGAAAAAAAATTGAAGACAGGAGAAGAAACAGTGAGAAAAATGATCAAGCAATTGTGGTAAGCACAATGAAAAGAAAATATGAAAGGCAGAGGAGTATAAGTCCAATTTTGATAATGTCACAAAATGTTAGAGCATATAACAATGAACAAGCTGAAGGTTCATGGCAGCAAAGCAGCAATGAAGATGTTATGGAGATGTTAAGTAAAATGGAGTAGAATATGAAATAAAGAGACTCTTAGTTGAAAGCTCGTTAAAAGAGAGGGACTTGTATTTTGAAACTGAAATCATAAGAAGGGACTAGTTCCTGGATGAGGCAATCAAACAAAGAGATCTGGAATGGAAAGAGGAATTGAAGCAGAGAGAGCAAATGTGGAGAGAAGAACTGTAAAGTAGAGATGAGACCTACTGGCAAGGGCAGACAAAAAGGGATACTTATTTGGCTAGAATTTTGGAGGGAAGAGACAAGGACATAATGGATACAATGTCAAACAGAGACCAATTATGGTTAAACAGACTCAAATCATTCAATGATCACCTCAAGACCATTAATGATTTTCAACTTGACTTGAGAGAATCAGTGGAAGCACTGGCTCATAAGCAAAAAGAGTTATTGAAGGGAAATGATAGCATGGTTCTACCTATGGTCATTCCACCTCCACCTGAGCATAGTAGCCAAGAACCAGCAACACCCTCAGAACCCATAGAGCCCTAGGAAAACCAAAACCAATTAGTCTCTTTTATGTGCCATTGTTTTATCTGAAAACCTTTTTTGTAATTGTTTCAATAATATAAGGAAGTCTCTTTGATGAATTTGTTCAATTTGTGCAATTTGTGTCTTTGTTTTGGAATATTTTTGTAGTTAAGAACATATTGTGAATACTAAAAATTATGAGTTTAATTGTTTGGTTAAACTAAGATGATTGTTGTTGAGTTACTTATGGTATGATGATTGGACTAAAATGAATTGTTGAATCAAAATGAACTTCTGGATTTTATAATAGCATAGTAACCTGTTAGGAACCAAACAAGAAAAATTGTAGATGAAATTGGGAAGGATAAGTTCAACATAATTGAAAAGTTGTGATGTCAATGACAAATAGGCAAAAATTTCTAGACTCTTGAAGACTAAAATTAATGACAATGTTGATAAAGCTGATAATTCTAGATTGCTATAACAGTACAGTTCAAATGATGACTAAAGACATGCACATTAGTCATGAGTACCTTAAAAACTAATTAAGCTTGGGTTAGGAACACCTTATTGGACTCACCCTAATTTTAGTCTCAAAAGGGTCCTAGAACTTGTTATATTATTATTCAAGGCGAAATCCTAGGCAGCACAACCAATAGGAAATTAGTTAGGACATCCTTAGGAAGTTTGTACCTTTCAAAGCTTACCCTTTGATATGCATATACCCTAGTACCTTGTTTGAGCCTAATGCCAATTTCATCATCAAAGCCACATGAAAAACCTTAACCCCGCCTTAAATATGATCCTTTAGTAAAGAACCCTTTGTTTGCCCAAATTGCAAGATAAGTTCATGAAAAGTAATCAAGAGGACAAGTTTGGGGGAGTATAATTTTGGAATGTGAAGAAGGATAAGAATTAGGGATGTGAAAGGAAGATCAACTAAGTAAAGATGTACTAAAAGAGGTGCACAACAGAAAACTAAGAAGCTGAAAAAGCATAAAATTTTCAAAAGGGGGAATGTGTTTTGCCTTGTAGCCTTCCTCCCTTTAGCCATTAAGTTCTTAGGGGTGTTCTACACCTAGTACCCTAATGCTAACTGGTATGGGAGTTACTAACCCAAAGCTTCCTAAGGGTGGTAGAAAGCTTAAAAAGGCAAAACATTGCACCATTTCTAAAACCTTGAACAAATGAAAAGAAAAGAGCTTTTGGAATAAAGTATTGAATTCAAAGTAGAAAGTGGTAAAAAGAAAGGCCACAATGGAGAGTATGCAAAAAGATGCACCAAAACAAGTTCGGGGGTGCTTGAAAGATGTTTTTAATACAAAATAAAGGATGAGAAGTGTGATTGTAAAACACAGTAGATGCATTAGGTAAATCCCAGCTTTAAATGTCCAATCAACTACCCAATGCCCGCCATTACAAAGCCTAGAATCATTTGATCCCGAGGTGGTGTTATGCCTAAATTAGTGGAGAGTAATATGACCAACAAGCCTATGGGGCCTAAGTCACTCTAAAGAGACTTACACTCTTTTATAATATGTCTCATAAGGTTACTAACCTGCAAATATGTCATAAAGGGAATACCAACACACACTCTCACATCAGAGCTCAAGAATTGTATTGTTTACACTCTATGAAGTATCTATTTGTTGGATGATCTGAATTGAAAATCTTTGGGATTCCTGAATTGAAGTTCAGTTGGAATTGATATCATAACTTACATTTCACTGAATCCAAATTGCTGACATGTTTGAAAAGATGATTGAGAAAAAAATGGCCTTAAAGTCTGGTCTAAATTGCCTGAGGACAAACAATGAGTCTTTTCTTTGCTTGGGGATAATCAAAACTTTAAGTTTGGGGGAGTTTGATGAGTGTGAAACTCATCTAGTTTTAAGTCCATTTTTCATGCATATTTGAGACCTTAATGTTCAATTTAGTGCTAAATTATGGAATTTTCACCCAAATTAGTGTCTTGCAGGGGTTAAGAGAGAAAAAAAACAAAAAGAGAAAGAAAAGCAACTGAATTGGTCAAGGCTGGAAGCATAGAATATCATGACAATTTCAATATTGTCGCAACAAAACTAAAAGAAATTGGCTAAAGAATTAGTTGCCACAATTCAAACTCTATCGCAACAAATATTGAGAAGAATCCCTGAGAAGACAACTGAAAGTTGTCACGACATTTCCAAAGTTGTCTCGACACAGTACAAGGCAAAAGGCAAAGAATTTGTTACGACATTTCAAAAGTTGTAGTGACAATTATGAGGAGAGTACCTGAGGAATCAATTGAACATTTTTTGCGACAATTATAATTTTGTCGGAACAATGACCCAAGAGAAAGTCAAGCAGTAGTGTCGCGACCATCTCACAACAACTCTAAAGACATCTAGCAACTCAACATTGTCACAACAATTATACATTTGTTGCGACAATCTACCAAAGATCAAAATTTGAACAGAAAAGAAGACATTGTCATGAAAAATGTGGACAACAAAAGATAAGAAGTGATTGTCGTGACATTTCAAACTTTGTTGTGACAAGTACTTCAAAGGGAAATCTTAAAGACAATAGAAATGTTGCAACAATTCCACAATAAAGTCAGAAGATTGTTAGGACCAAATCTATGAGTGTGTGTGTGCGCCAAATTTCTGCCACTACTACTAGAGACTGTTTTATCACTCCTCGGTAACGGCGCCAAAACCTTGTTGAGACCATTTTCTATAAAACTCTTGACAAAGCTACCAAAGGACTATTGTCTAATCCTCAGCAACGATGCCAAAAACTTGTTAAGACCATGTATGTAAAGACTGTTTTTTGCTATTATTTAAAATGATGCAATTAAAATTTGTTTTAGTCTAATTCACTGCAAGTGCACAAGTCATACAAGTAATAAAGTGGACTCTATAATTCCAAATATCGTACCCACAAAGATTGATGAGAATTTCTAAATATTGACTACCCCTACTACTCAAGAAAATCACTATTTGAACCTCTAATTGGAAGTTCTGAACTATAAATTGAATGAAAGAATTTTTATCTAATGTTTCTTAAAAGAAAATTAAATTTAATCTAGTAGAATCAGAGATTTCTCTGAGTAGAAATAACATTGGAATAAAATCAGTTTTATGATTTTCATTTTGCAAAGTGTTCAAAAACTAGTACTATTAAGGACAAGAATTCTAGATTTGTCCAAGAGCAAGGTAGTATAGCCTTGGAATACCTCCTAACACTACACATTTAACTAATTAGCTAACCATATTCCTAAATCAGGTCAATGGGTCTACATATCTACTTTTTAGATTCTGATTTTTAAGATCTCAGTTTTCCTAAACCAAGAGCACTTCATAAACACTTGTGACTAGAAACCGCTGTCTCCCATAGATAGGATAACACAAGCCTCTCTTAAATCAATTGCACCTCTGCCTCGGCAATTCATTAGAATGCTCTCTCTCCTTGATTAGAATCTATGCTAACATAGGATTAAGATTATTCTACCAAATTGAGATGAGACCTCTAAACATTAAACTGATATATCAACAAATGGTTCTTATGCCTCGAAAACACACTTCCGCTATCACGTATGGAACCTCTGAAGCGAGGTTAAACTCACCAAAGATGTATCAAAGTGATCTTAGAGTGCATTAGTTCAATGGATATCACGCAATTTACCCCCTAGTGATCGCTTCGCGTGTCTTCCATCCCATGTCACTCTCACTGTGGGGATCCTAGAAATCGTGAGTACGATACAAATCTTTCCGTACAAAACATTGATATTCATAACAGCTCATTTATAAAGCAATACCAATTAAATCAATCCAGTTTTCATACCCATAACAATATTTAAATCTACAAACGAAAATCAAAACAACATATTCATTCCTAAAGGGAGCTCATCCTTTCATAACCGGATTGCAAAGAACAATGACTAGTTAATCAAGCAAATTCATTGAAATTGAAATCAAACTTAAATAACTAAAATCCTATAAAAAAATTCTCGACTCCTCTTGAAATGAGACGTAAATGAAACTTGATAGACAATAAATTCAGCTTGAGATATCGTCTCAGATCCACTACTCTAAACCTAAAAAAAAATAAATGAATAATCTAGAAAAGAAAAAAAAGAAAAAAAAGAAAAATATATACAAAGGAGATTTCAGTTCCTCTTAAAAGCTCAAAAATTGTTTAGAGCGGTTGGAAAAAGCCCACTCCTCCCTAGGAGCTTCTATTTATAGGCCCCAATCATTGGGCCCTGAAAACGAGGAGAAAATCTCAGACTTTGAAAAGCCCAAAAGTCTACCCTGGTCCCCTTCTGATGTTGTGGCTGATGTCGCGACATTGCTCTTGTTATAGTAATTATGAGTCATTGCCTCTTTGTGCAATGTTGCGACTCTAAATATCAATGTCGCGACATTGCTCTGATGTCATCGCTGATGTCGCGACATTTCTTTTGGTGCCTTAGCTCTTCTAGCCTTGCTCTAATGTCGCGACTCTAGACAACTTGATGTCGCGACATTGAGTTGATGTTCTGAGTTCAGATGTCAATGTCACGACATTGAGTTGGTGTCGCGACATTCTTTGTACCGGCGTCTTCAGCCGTTGAGGCTCCTTGTTCCGATGTTCGCCGTATACTGTTGCCGTGATGTCAGACATTGAAATTCAGATCTTTACTACACTGAAGTCGCCCGATTTCGTGACATTGTTGTTGTGATGTTGCGACATTGATTTTGGGTTATGCATTCTAATGTGATGTCGCGACATTGAATGTTGATGTTGCGACATTGCTCTTTTTTGTTCTGCTTACTTCAACCTATGTCGCGACATTGATAATACAATGTCGCGACATTGATAATACAATGTCGCGACATTGATAATACAATGTCGCAACATTGAAATCATGTCAAGACACTCTCCACACAATGTCGCGACATTAGTTAGCTAATTCGCGACATTGCTGCTTTTGCTGCACATTGCTGTTTTTTGTTGCTTTTCTCCTGATTTTTGCTTATTTTCTTTAAATTCCTGTAAAACATAAATCTGGGTGAAGACTCCATAATTTTTTCATTAAATTGGACTTTTAAGCCTTAAATATACATGAAAAATGGGCTTAAAAATAGATGAGTTTTAGACTCATCAAACTCCCCTAAACTTGAAATTTTTCTTATCCTCAAGCAAAGAAAATACTATTTATTTGTCCTTAAACAATAAAAAAATATATTTTTAAGGACATATTTCTTTGTAATCATCTTTTCAATCATATCAGCAATTTGGCCTCAGTAAAATTTCAGTTGTGATATCAATTCTAACTAAACTTCAATTTCTAAATCCTAAAAATTTTCAATTTAAATCCTTCAATAAAACAAATAATTCATAGCCAAGAATTATAGTTCTCACCCAGCTGAAAGGGGTCGGTCTTCCCTTTATGACTAATTTGCATATTAAGTAGCTTTATGAGACTCACTGTACAGAATGGTAGTCTCTTTAGAGTGACTTAGGTCTCATAGGCTTATTGGTCATATCATTCTCCACTAATGTAGGCATAACACAACCCTCAGGATCAAATAGGTCTTTTAGGCTTGTAATGTCTGGCTATGGTATTTGGGTAGATAACTAGACATTTATGGTTGAGCTTTCTTACCTTAAACAAAGATACATCTTCTCAACATTCTGCCTTCTAACTGCTCATCCTTTATTCGTAACTTTTCTAAAGCACCCCAAACTGTCTAATGCAATTTTCTTCATAGTTTCCGCTGTGGCTTTTCTTTCACTTTCTCGCTTTCAAATTCAGTTTCTTAGTTTAGAAGCTATTTTCCTATCATTTTGTTCAAGGTTAGGAATGGTACAATGTTTTTCCTTCTTTAGCTTTCTACCTCCCCTTAACAAGCTTTGGGTCAGTAGCTCCTATACCAGTTGGCATTAGGGTACTAGGTCTAGAACACCCCTAAGGACTTAATTGCTTAAGGGAGGAAGGCTACAAGGTAAAACTCACTCCTCCCTGAATCGGCACATATTTTTCAACTTCTCAATTTCTGTTGTGCACCTCTTTTATACATATTTTCTTAATTTCTTTTCCTTCCACATCCTTAATTCTCATCCTTCTTCACATTTCAAAATTGTACTCCCCTAAACTTGTCCTCTTTATCATTTTTACTATAATTATTTTGCAATTTTGGGTAAACTCGGGGTTCTTTACTGCAAGATCATATTTAAGGAAGGGTTAAGGTTTTTCTTTGTGGCTTTGATAATGAATATGGCATTTAGGCTCAAAAAATGTACTAAGGTATATGCATATAAGCATATAACAGGGTAGGCTATGAAAGGCTCAAACTGTTCAAGGATGGCCTAAATCATTTCATGTTAGTTGTAATGCCTAGGATTTCACCTTGTATAATAATACAACAAGTTCTAGGACCTTTTGAGACTAAACTTTAATTGAATCCAATAAGGTGTTCCTAACCCAAGCATAATTAATTTTCAAGGTACTTATGACCAATGTGTTAGTTTTTAGTCATTTTTGAACTATACTGTTCAAGCAAACTTGAATTTTCGGCCTGATTAACATTGATTTCAATTTCAGTCTTTTAGAATCTAAAATCTATGCTTATTTTTCCTTTACATTACAACTTAAAATTATGTTCCACTTATTCAGCCCAAATTTCATTTACATATTTTTTAGCCTTGTTTGGTTTAAAACAGATTGTTATGCCATTATATATTTTAGCATTTCATTTTGATTCAGCATTTCCATTCATTTTCTAACCATTTTATAGCACAAAAAAAATCAACACATTCTCCCAATTCAACCAAACAAGCAATCACAACCTTCATCATTTTGAAATTATAAAAAAAATGCAAAAATGTTAAACCAAAGCACAATTTTGCACAACTTTTAGAAACTCAATATTTCTTAATTTTAGGTTCAAGATTTTCTGCCTTAACAACTTAAACACTGAATTTTCAGCCCTTTTATCATTTAATCTCAGTAATTGTGCATTTAGTAAACTGAATTCTCATTTATTTAAGAAAGCAAACCACAAACTCACAATTCATGATTCTTTATATGTTCCATAATATAGGATACAAAGGAAATAAGAAAAAGAAGAATAAAAGAGACAAATTCACATAAATTTGGAAATTTATTTTTATTGATTATTTCAAGTACAAAGAATTGAATTACATATAGAAAGATAGAGAGATACAATTGGATTCATTTCTTTTTTCTTTAGGATTTGGAGAGTTTGAGATTTACTAGTTCATATTGGTAACCCTCCTAAGAAGAAGTGAATTCATAGAATGAGGGTTGTGGTTTTTCATCTTTTGTGTCTCCTGCTAGTATGTTGGTGAACCACTCTTGCATCTTGACATTAGTCTTGATCAACCCATTTTGTCTCTCCCTAATAGAACTCAAAGAACCCTCGAACTCACCTTGGGCATTATACATTCTAATCATGTTGCCATTTACCATATCAAGGCTCTTGGTCCAAAGCTTCTCCTTGTAGTTCAAGGAGGATTCCAACTCTTCATCCCTATTCTGGATGGTAGCCTGATTAGTACCCAAAAAGTGCTATTTTGAACCCTATATTAGATAGGTTTTGAGTGCTTTTTGCTCACTAATCATGTCATTTATGCCAATTGAAGTGTTCAAGTCTTCTTAGTATCACTTATGCCATTTAGAGGTTATTTTTGGTTGTTTTATGTTTTGCGCACTTTGGGAGTTCAATATCGAGTCAAATGATGAATCAAGATCGGGATCCCACCAATGCCCATCAATCGCACTTTAAAATCAAAGAAAGAATGAAGGCAAAGTGATGAAAATCGATGCAGGAGAGGACAGAAGCAATGTAAAGACAAGAACTCTGTGAATTCGCTTAAGATTGCAATTACCGATTGCGAAAATTTTCAAGAACCTTAGCTTAAAATTTTCGCAACCTTAGCGAAATTACCAATTTTCGCTAGACACCAGGGTTTTCACTAGGCACTGTTCCTAGCGAAATTTCATGTTTTCTACTACATAAATTTCCTCAAGAAGCACTAAATTCTCGCTAGCTAGTAAATTGCCAAGCCTTAGCTTAAATTTTCTATTGCTTATGCATGGTGATTTCGCTACCCAGCGAAATTCTTCACCCCAAATAAATTCACCGCCTCACATGTTTTTGTAATTAATGCCAACCGACTTCAAATTTGGTGTATTACTCCCTTGTCCCTAATGTTAGCCAAATTGTTAGGCTTCATGGTATTTTCATACATTGAGGTGGCCTATATAAGCCCCTCTCATTTTGTAACCCTAAGCAACAATTGGGGGAGAAGAAATTTTGTAAGTTTTCATTTTTGTAAATAAAGTCTCAGATTTTAGTTGTGGTTTTGCTTTTCTCTCTCTTCTCTCTCCCTCTTTCCCTTATTTTCACTGCCAAACACCCCTCTGAGGATGACAACTCAAGAGATGCTTGGCTAAGCCTCTTTCTTTGAAAGAGGAAGGAAGCTACTTGGTGGTAAGTATATGCAGGTTGTCTTCTTGTATTAAAAGCTACAGGTACTGTGTTTATGACCCTCATATTCTCAAATTAGGGTTGAATAGCATTTAATGTTATTGATTTGGCCAATACTCTCCATGCTTTAGGATATAGTGCATACTTAATGCTAGATGCACTGTGGTTTTTTAGATGGTCTTACAGCCACGAGATGATATCAATGTTAGGTTTCAAACCGGTAAGGCCAGATGATGTTACCTGTGTTAACCTGTACAGGAGTGGCTTTGTGGTTAGGCTCATAGTTAAAACATAGATCCGGTCATGGCTCGACTATAGGTTGTTTGGCTTCACACCGGAGATTAAACCCGGTACTTGTTTGCCCTAAGTTACCAGTTAGTGACCTAAATCTTCAAAGTTAACTTTTTCACACTTCATTTTCAGTTTTTACAATTTCTCGCCAGCTAAAACTACTTCCAATCGCTTTGAAACAAAAATCCAAAAAGTCTTCTTGCACTTATGCAACCATTCCTAGGATGAAAACCATCCCCAGTGTTCTAATTTAGATCACTATACCGCAGTGAGTTTGACTACGCAGTAGTAGGAACTTAGGTGCATATAAATTTTGCTGATTTAGCTCAGCCATCGTGGTAACAATCAAATGGCGCCGTTGCTTCGGGATGTTTTAAACCATTAACATGTTAGAAGTGTACTTGTGATCAACATCACAAGTGAAGGTAATTCACCTTTGAAACCAGTTTGTAATAACTGCAAGTTTTCATCACTTTGGCAAAGAATCTCACTGCTTTTGTTTTGTTTTTTTTTTTTTTACACAATGGGCTTTATTTAAAATAAACTTAACCTTGTGTTGGTTTGTGCTTTTGTTGTGTCTCGCTTAAAATCAGCTTAGGTATGTGCTGGGAATGCAGAACTTCAGAAGACTGCATAGAATCAAGACATTGAATCACTGCAATGAAGGAAGTCGTTGCACACCTGACATGGATCCAACACTAAGAACAACAGAGTCAGCCCGGAACTCAATGAACGAATTAATATAGAATCAGAGATCATACATCACCTTCCTAGAGTTAGTGCCCCATCTCAGATTATTCTCCAGCCAAGATGTAGCAAGGAGGCCACATTAAAATTCTTACTTCCCCACATATCATGGTATGGAAAACCTAAAATCCATACATCATATTAGATTGAGAGGTTTGAACACTACCTTAAGGAAGGTATAGATGGACATGGATTTGCTAAAGCTGAAAGCATTTCATTGACCCTAAAGACACATTTAAGATTTGATAACTCACTGAGGCCTAGAACCATTAGAAATTAATGAGCTTTAGCAGTAATTCTCGAAGAAGTTCTCCAAAGGTCTCATAAGACCAATTTGAAGAGATAATTTACACTTTATGCCGTGATGCTGAGTTTTACCGTGTCAGAGAGACGTGGACACTATATGGCGCCTGCACATCATGGTTTGATACTTGGATGTCGGGTGTCCACTCTATGGTGGTATGTCTCCCCGCCAGGCAGCCTTGGAAACCATGTGTGGAGGAGACTTTCTAAGTAAAACATCCCGGACGGCCACGGATTTTTAAATTACGTGGTTAACTTCTTAAGGGCTGATGAGCCTAACCCTAGAGAGAATTGAAAGATGAGACCCACACACACCTAAGGTGATGGCACACAGAAGAAATAGAGATGAGCTAGATTTCAACCCAAGAAGGAAAGCGGAGGAGCTTGAAGGCAAACAACTCAAGAGGTGCATATGTGACCAAAATCCCGCATACCAATCCTGCACTAATTTTTCAATCCCCACATCCGCAGAGAAATGTTATCCAATAGCCCTTCAACAAGGATTTGATGCCTGAAAACACCGTAGACAATACAAGCCACAACAACTAATGCTCCATAATATGGCAATACCTACACCCACCGAGAATCAATTCCTAACCTTTCCTCGGAAGCCCACTCCTCCTCCCCGCTGCGTACCCCTGTGCCAAACCACGTGACGTTCCCCTTCAACCACAACCACCACCATCCTCATCTCCTGGGGAGTGTTTATATTGAATTCGAGTAAAGTGGTAGGCAACTTTGTCGGCGAACAAAAGGAATCAATGTGCAACTTGCACAAAGGATTGATACTGTAGAAAGTACACTTAATAAGAGAATAGATGGGCTTGAGAGCAATCTCAACCCGTAAAATTGACAACTCACAAGATTCAATCACCAAGATCAACAAGTTGCAGAGTGCCAAGAGAGTGGAGTGTTTCATCACAAACACTTCCAAATCCCAAGGGAATTCATGAGGCTGGCTCATCTGAACACCAAGAATGATTGAAGTAAGGCTATAATTACTCCTGAGGAGTGGAAAAGAGGTTGGATCAAAACCATACCAAAGCTCGTTGAAGAACCAATCAAGGAGAAGAATTTGCAATTATATTATTCTCCTAAAGGAGATTCAATGTAGTCATCGCATACCACCCCTCCATTTCCACAAGCACTTAGAGGTAAGAAGAAGGCATCTCAGCAAGCAGGCATTTTAGAGGTCCTAAGGCAAGTGAAGGTTAACATACCTCTGTTGGACATAATTAAACAAGTCCTCGCGCTATGTGCTTTTGAAAGATCTTTGCACACTCACATGGATTAAATGAGAAGATAGTATTTCATCAACAGTCACATAATCTTAAAAGCAAATAATTCTGCCAAATACAAGGATCCGTGATCTCCCACAATTCTGTCAATATTGGTGGAACTGAATAGACAAGCTTCATTGCTTGATTTAGGAGCTGCACTAATGTTTATCAAGAGATATGTACAAATAGGTTTAGGTGGAATTAAACCACTAACATCACTTTCATTACTTCGATAGATCGAAAATCCCAAGGATGAATGAGATGTATTGGTGAAAATAGACAAATTCCTAATTTCACTCCAGTAGATTTTGTAGTGCCTGACGAGCCACCGTAAATGAACCCAATCATGTACCACAATTTAGAAGACATGAAGCACAAACACGCAATTCATCAATACAATGGAGTTTCATGCACTACCTTTGGTAACATGACTCTTGAGTTGAACGATCTTTCATTTGAACAATAAACATATTACAGAAAATGAAAATCATATAACTCGTGGTTGTTTAAATAATACGCGTGAAAACAGTGCTCAGAATTGCAGGGAGTAATCAACTGGGTTGAGATGAAGAAATTTTGGTCCCGCGATCAACACCTACTCAGTAAGCCAACTGATCAATTCAAAGGCCATCAATGAGACCGTGTCAATAATCGGGCACCCAACACCATGGAGTCAACTCCGCATCACTGCAGGGGCTCGGCGAGATCATTCTCCTCACTTCCTGAGAGTATCTTTGAAATTGAACTGGTCCGGTGTTTTCAAAAACCGGATTGCAGTTCAACAATTTTGCTTTTTGTCTTAATTTAGTTAATTTTGATAATTTCATTTATTTTTCGAAAGTTTCCCAAATTAGCAGTTTTTCCATATTTAGTAATTTTGTTTATATACTATAGTACTTAGTATTAAATTTTTAATTATGGTTTCATATTGTAAATGTTATTTTAATAATTTTTATTTTATATCGTACTAATAATTAATATAAAAATTTTGAATTGCAGGGAGGCAAACTGGGCCAAATTCGCTTAAAATAGCGAAAACTGGTGCAGGGAGACCCTTTGGCTACCGCCAAATGCCTATTTAAACTTGGGAGGGGGTTGTCCATTTTGCCACTTTACATCTCTCCTCCCTCCCACAAGCCTGAGTCTCCCAAATTTCCGCCACCACACACCACCGGCCGGAAGCCATGAGCAAATTGACCGAGCCGCCTGCCGCCGGCCCCGCCCATACCCGCATCTCGTCCCTCGTCTCGCGCCCGCCCCCAGCGGCCCGGGACCGATTCCTATCTCAGCCTCCACCGCCACTCGCTCCAGCCGGCAGAGCATCTTACCGCCCGAGCCCTGGTCACCACCGCTGCTGCCCAACATCCGCTCACCGCCACGCCGAGCCGCATGTTTCGCACAACCGCCCGCAGACGATACCACCGCACTCGAGATACGCTATACCTACAGCTTCCACCGCGCTCAGACCTTTCGTGTTTTGTTCGGGCCTAGCTGTGTCTCTCGGGCCCTGCCAGCTTGGTCTCATCGCCTTATTTCGCTATTCCGCAGCCAGAGCCGCCGCTGGAGCCTCCGTCGTGATATTCGCAGCCTCATCTCGCATTTTCGTGAGTCGAGCCTCTTTCCAGTATTTTATTCCGCATTTTAGATGGGCGGTTCGTACGAGGTGGGTCTCGGGATTCGCGCCATGCAAGTTAGTTCAAGACACCGAGAGGTCCCATCTCTGGCCCCGACCCAAAGCATCATCGCCGGCCCCGAGGCAGTACCCGGGCACCCAGGATTCCTCGTCGATATCGCATTACCTGATGGGACCTCGGCCCCATCGCCCGTGCCCTAAGAGAGTTGCAGGCCTCTGCTTTTCTGCCGGCCCGCACACACCCAGCCCAGAGAGTCATTTTCGACCACCGTCACCAATTACATCTACTGCCGAGGCGACTTCATCACCCCGCTCGTCGCCGCCCCGCCGAGGATTCGACGGCCATTGCTCAGAGGAACCCTATTCTCGGGAATGTACGACTCCATCGCACCATTCCATCGAGTCATTTATGACGTCTCGCACTGAGGATCGATCCCAGACACCGGGAGTCCATGAGGTTGATCGAGGAGTATTCACTATTACCTTTCATGACTCCGAGGCAGCATTACTACCCATCAGTCGGTTGCGCTTTACCACTGATGACCCTGGGGAGCAATGGGCCCATTGAGCTTCGTCAAAGACGATGATCGCCCCTGTACTCGTGAGCGCAGATATTACAAACAGCTGGGCTCCTCGCGATACCGCTCAATTCAGCGGGTTAACAGCGTGGGCTCACCCGGGCCATAGGGAGATGGTCCGAGCATCGCCGACACCACCGGCTGGCCCAGATTTACCGGAGGCGCCTTCCCGCCTCGTATGTCGCGATCGACCATCTATTTCCTACGAGCTATTCCTCCTTCGCAGCATTACGTGCGCAGGAGGAGCCATCTGGAGGCTCTTACCGGATCTCGGGGGATTTTTGGTCCATCCTCTGAGTCGTGATGGCCTTCACAGCAAATGATGGCATGGTCCATCTAAGACCTAGCACGGCGGCAGAGCCTCACAGCCGATGCCGAGACTACTCCGTGTCTCTGTAGTGCATTCGGGACTCCCAGAGGAGCCTGCAGATTGAGAGGAGGATTAGATGCCCTCTCGGTCATGTCGCGGGAGCCGGTGATGACCATGCCTCGTATCTTTCCACCTCCGACCACAGACCGGGAGTGAGGTCCGGTCCAAAGCGGCCCAGACCCCGCCGCAGATGATACGCCGCCCTCAGCCCGAGGTACGCAGGAGTCCGGCTGGGCTACGATGTCACCCCATCTCCTCGACACTACATCAGCACCAGCCTGATACACCTCGCCCATCCTATTCAAAGACACCATTCGCCGGAGTACATTCATGCCGCCAGAGATAGCCAGGCGATGGATGCCACCGCTTCATCAGCAGCTACACAAAAATTTCAGATCATGACGCAGTGCTGAATGAAGGCAAGTGATGGAAAATCGATGGCAAGAGAGGACAGAAGCACGTACAGCATCGCAAATCCCAGAATTTCCTCGTCAAGATCGCGAAAATTCTGTTGATCGCGAAAAATTTCGCAACCTTAGCTTAAAATTTTCGCAACCTTAGCGAAATTACCACTTTCGCTGTATAATCAGAGAGCCAAGAAGAACTCTTCCACGAAATTCCTCATGTTTTCGCTATCACAGTACCCTCGCTGTTAGCTAAATTTCGCTTAGCTAGCTTAAATTGCCAAGCCTTAGCGAATTTTTCTATTTTCGCTTATGCATGGTGATTTTCGCTAACAATAAATTCTTCGCTCCTAGCTGAAATTCACCGCCTTCATGTTTTTGTAATTAATGCCAACCGACTTCAAATTTGGTGTATTACTTCCCTTGTCCTTTTGATCCTAGCGCCAAATCATAGGCTTTATGGTATTTCATGTATTGAGGTGGCCTCATATAAGCCCCTCTCTCTCTTTTGTAACCCTACAACAATTTGGGGGAGAAGAAATTTTGTAAAAGTTTTCATTTTTGTAAACAAAGTCTCGATTTTAGTTAGGGCTTTATTTCTTTCTCTTCTCTCTCCTCTTCTCTTTATTTTCTTGGCAAACACCCTCTGAGGATGACAACTCAAGAGATGCTTGGCTGCTCTTTTCAGCTATAAGGAAGCCAGCTTGGTGGCGGCATATGCAGGTTGTCTTCTTTGTATTAAAAAGCTACGTACTGTGTTTACGCCTCATCTTCTCAAATTAGGCTGAATAGCATTTAATGTTACTGATTCGCCAATACTTCCATGTTTTAGGATTACGCTGCATACTTAATGCCAGATGCACTGTGGTTTTTGGGGATGGTCTCACGAGCCACTCGAGATGATATTGAATTAGGTTTCAAACTCCAAAAGGGCCATAGATGCATACTCCGTTAACTCAAATAGGAGTGGTTTCTAGGGTTAGGTTTGCGAAGCAACATGATCCTGGCCGTGGCTCTCGACTATAGGTCGCTTGTCATAACGCGATAAAACCCGAGGACACTTTGTTTGCCCTAAGTTACCAAGTTAGTGACCTAAATCTTCAAAGTTAACTTTTCACCATTTTCGCTTTACACCGCCAGCTTAAACTACTTCCACTGCTTTGAAACAAAAATCCAAAAAGTCCAAATAGAAAGCCTTACCTTCAGACTTAGCGCAAATCATTCCTAGGATGAAAACCCATCCTCAGTTCGACCCTAAACCACTATACCGCAAAGAGTTTGACTACGTGCAAGAGTAGAACTTAGGTGTATATAAATTTTGTTGATTTTAGCTCAGCCTACTGTGGCACGAATCATAGCCCTTATTTCCTTTTGGTGCTCCTTGTACAAATACCCAAAGACATTTGCCTTTTGAAGCAGATTCTGCTCCATCTCCTTCTCTCTAATCTCCAGGATTTTCATAAACTCCTGGTCCCTCTTCGACTGTTCATTGATGAAAGCTCTCTTTCTTTCTCTGACCAGCTCCCAAGAGCTCAGCCACTTTGCCAATTTTCTCCATCTCATCATATCTCTCCGCTAGAGGGCCATCAAGCCAAGGTGTTATCTCTTTTCTTCAACTGCTCATCAAAGTGGGTGTCCCTCTACCTAAGCTCCTCTCTTATTTTCTTATCTCTTCCCCTCATTTCATCTCTCATCTCTTGCATCAAAATTAGTAGCTCAAAAGTGCTGCTATCTTCAGTTTCAGCCCTCTGTTTCCTCTTTTTCTCAGCTCTAATTTGAGCTGGTGTTGCTTCATCTGCAGTGGGGGAGAGCACTTTCTTCACTACCACTCTCATCTATAGGCACAGTTATAGGGGCTGGCTTCTTGGGCATTTCTATTATATATGCCCTCTTCCTTTTTTTGTTCTGCCTTCTATTTCCCTCCTCACCCTCTACTAGAGTCTTGGTGATTCTAGTAAGAGTGAGAAGAGAGGCCTTTGGGCTTTTCTCTTCACCTTCATCACTTAATTTTACAGCCCCCTTGATGCATAAGAGAGTGATCAAGGAGGGATGGGGGATGTTCCCTGAGAATTTATTCTTAGCATAATCCAAGATGGACTCCTCGATAATTTTCCCCACATCCAACTCAAAGCCTTTAACCAACGCATACAATAGTAATGCATGATCCTGTCTAAGTTGAGACATGTTTTGACAGCTTGAAAACCTAATTAACCAGGTAGAACCATACCTTGATAACTTCATTTAAATCCCCTCTGTCGAGGAAGGCGTTGGAAATAGTCTTCATATTCTGCCATTCCCCTTGGCCTCTAGTGAATTCCTTAGCTATCTCCTCGAAATTAGGGTTCTTCTGGAGTTTCTCGTACTCATTGCATTCCCCTACTTCTCATAACCCAAACAATTGGGAGATGACCCTTTTTCTAAAAGGGATCCATCTCCCCTTGACATAGCATGTCAAGTTTTTTCTATCACCCAGATTAGCGTAGAATTCATTCACCGGGGCTCTTCTCCCCGACTCCATGTGCTTGCACACAGCCTCCCAGCCTCTTCTTTCGATTTCTTTCTTGAAGGGCGTCATGAATTCTCTGAATCCTCTTTCCTCTACAAAACCCTTAGTGGCAAGCTTCTTCTGGAAAGCCTCTACCCCCCTTGTCGGAATAGAAAGCTCGTGCTTCTCCTACTTCAATCTCAACTTCAATCCCCTCCTCGGTTTCTTCTTCCACCCTTCTGCAAGAGCAGTCTCCTGGTTCTCTGTTCGTTCAACTCTCTCTTTTAGTACTTCCTCCACTATATTTCCAATAACTTTTTCAATGGTGGGAGAGCTAGGATTAGACATCTTCTTGGTTTTGAAAATGGAAGTTTAGATGAATTTAGGGCTCGAAAGGTTGAAGGATTTGGTTTGGATTTGAAAATTTTCACTAAGTGTTACTTAAATAGTCATTACCCTGGCTGGCGTCGCGACATTGACAAAAGTTTTAAGGACTAACCTGTCGTGAACATTGGTGATGCTATGTCGCAACATTATGGATGCGATGTTGCGACATTGAATAAGAGTTTTGAGTAACTTGATTTAATGTCGCAACATTGAGATTGCAATGTTGCGACACTGCCTTGATGTCGCGACTCTAATCTTTGATGTCGCGACATAAAGAATGTTACTCTTGGTGTCTCTTCTCTTTAGATGTGATGTCGTGGCATTAGTGAATCGATGTCGTGACATTGAGGGACAATGTCGCGACATTGACAAGAATGTCGCGATATTGGAGAAATTTTTGAGCTGATGTCTCGAAATTGACATGATGTCGTGACATTAAGAAGGCATTTTCCTCTTCCTGATTTTTACTTGTTTTTCTCTTCTTATTCATTCCTGCATACTATATCCATGCTTGTGATTATAAATCTATCAAGAATTAAGTATCTCAATTCAAGCATGGATAATAAAGCTCATTTCCTCAACTCAATAATATTCAACAAATATTCTTTGTATTATAGCAATTATCATTTAAACAAAAAAAAAAATTCAACAAAGGAACAATAAAGCTACTATTTCTAAATCATAAAAAATTAGACTCCCTCAAACTTAGCATGTGACGCCCTAAAATCGGGTCCTGGCTGACAACATCGCCAACCCACTCCGGAATACTGTGGATGCTCGTAACCCGACACATTCATGAAAATTCCGTAGTCTCCTTGTACTCCGGAGCCTCACCTAAATACAACCTGTCCCAATAATCAACAATGACCACATAGGGTCTACATGCGAGTAAAATAACGGCCACTTGGGCCCCTGCATGAATACCCACAAAATATCCAACCAACTATCTTACATGATTCAAGAGTTAACACATTACTCTTAATACAACATATATTAAAAGTATAGAGTTCTAATACATGTTATACAACAATAGCAAAGCCACAAGTCGGCTTTCTTCTCAAAACGGCCTCTAATGAGTGTCGCCTCCGATCGCCTCCTCAGACTAAATGGTGATCCCCGACAGGTGAGCAAAGCCTACAAAGAGAGATAATTCTACATGGGCTACTCCCACCTAAGTGCACACATGTCATGGCAAAACAAACACATTCAAGCAATTACATGAACCTACTCAATGTCTTACATGACCGATCCCATGTCTCGAGTCCTCACCGAATTTCACATATGCCTAAGCCGAACGCGAGTAAAATCACGCTTTCAAAACGTTTTTGTTCTCAAACTCACTACCGAATTTCCAGAAAATATCGACTACCCTCCGAGGCGACCAAGGATATTTCTCCAAAACAATCATGGTCCTCATCCGAAGTGATCTGTTGGACAACTCTCCAAGGCATTATTCTAAAATCTTCCTCAAATTCTTTCACAAACATTTTCGTTTTATTTCAATTCGTCATGCACTCACTCCTAATATTCTATGGTGCCCCAGTGCATATGGAATGCATGATGCCAATTCCAACACATTTATGCTAATATATTCACATGCATATATATTAACATAATTAAATCACATAAAACATGTCATGCAATTTCACAATCAATTACACCAAGATTAGCCTGCTGTTTTGGCCATTTATCAAACACGAGCAATTCATTTTGAATCACTCAACCAAACACATTTCCACACCAAAATTTCGTGGTCATTATTCACGTGAATGAAACCCTTGGGTTACTGCTCACGACCACACAAATAGAATTTTCCACCGGCTCAAAGCTTTTAAGACCGAATTTACGCTTAAACAAGCCTCGTAATGACTCTAACCATTTACATGACTCTACCAAAGATTAACACAAGTAGGAAAGATCCCTACCTCTCGGAGCTGCTCCGAACTCCACCAACCTGCCCACGCGTAGCCCTCGCCGCTAAGAGCAACTTCACTTCTTGCTCCGTCGAGAACCGACGGTCCAATTAACCGGAAATCTAGAGAGAAGGAGCTCCTTCTCTCTCTAAAAATCAGATCTCCCAGCCCACTGCATCTCCCTTTAGCCACTGCACGTTTTTTGGTCTTTTTAAAGAAGATGAACACTGTTCATCCTTTGTCTCATTATCATTTACAATTCCATAAATTCTCAATGTGTCCCTTCTTCTAGATTTTTGACACTTGGCATTATCTAGGTCGTCCATTTCTATCATCGCTCTAATCTTGCAACATGTGTCATAAGAGTACATATAGTAGGTGACTTTTGTCACATCACATGCTCCTCAAACCCTTACTACATTCTTAACACCCTGCCTTCAAAACGTGAAATTCGACCGTCTCTAATTCGGCTAAAATTCGACGTGATAGCCTAGATTTCATGAGACAATTCCAATCTATGAAGTCCGCTTTACTATCCAAGATCGCACAAATTTCGGGGTTTTGACCGAAATTACCGCTTTTGCTCCTTTTTCGTAAACTTGGAATTTTCTGCCCATATAGCATGTGCATTATTTTCAAAGAACGTTAGGAAGTAGACTCCCCAGGGTCAATTCGAATCAATGAGTTTGTCTGGCAAGCTCAAATGAATTTACAAACATTTCAGGAGCTCATTCACTCCGAAATTAAGTAAAATCTAACTAACATAAGTTTCAAATAAACTCAAACAAAATTACTCTATCAACTAAACTATTCAAAACACATCGAATTAAACAAAATCAAATTGTAAAGTAAATAAAAAAATTTCTTAGGTTACTTCCTAAGTGAATGTCAATTTTTTTGCTTTTATCTAGACATCACAGCAAGATTTTTTGTTTTCAAGACTCTTAAATTTTATAATCTAGGACTATTATTCATTTAGGATTCCTCCAAGATAATGCTTTAGTCTCTGACCATTCACTTTAAACTCATTTCCTGAATTGGTTTTTTAATGTCACTACTCCAAAGGGTGTAGCTGCAACTACCTACTGTGTAAGTACCACTCCACCTTGACTTGAGTTTCCTTGGAAAAAGTCTAAGCCTTGAATTGTATTGTAAGACTAGCTCTCCCACTTTTAATTCTTTCCTCATAATCTTCTGATCATGCCACTTCTTTGTCTTATCTTTGTACATCCTGGCATTATCATAAGCTTCATTTCTCAACTCTTCTTGTTCATTCATCTAAAGTAATCTCTTCTCTTTAGCATCTTGGAAATCACAATTTAGCTTCTTGATTGCCCACGTAGCCTTATATTCAAGCTCAAGAGGGAGATGACAAGTCCTTTCAAAAACAATGCTCTATGTGGACATTCCAATAGGAGACTTATAAGCAATCCTGTAAGCCTATAGTGCATCATCTAACGTTATTGACCAGTCTTTCTTGCTTATGTTCACTGTCTTCTCCAGTATATTCTTTATCTCCCTATTGGAATTTTCTGCTTGCCCATTTAACTGAGGGTGATAAGCCAATCCCATAACGTGCCTTACTCCATATCTGCTCAAGAGTTTTGTAAATAGCTTGTTTGCAAAGTGACTTCCCTCATCACTAATGATTGTCCTTGGGGCTCCAAATCTTCTTAAGATGTTTCTTTGAATAAACCCCACAACTATGTTGGCATCATTTTGGGACAAGTTATGGCTTCCACCCATTTGGATATATAATCCATAGCATGGAGAATGTACAGATTTCCAAATAAGGGTGGGAAAGGTACCATGAAGTCTATTCCCCATATATCAAAGATCTACACCACCAAGATTCCTTACAAAGGCATCTCATTTCTTCTATTTATGTTGCCCATTCTTTGACATCTGTCATAATGCTTCACCTATTCAAAATAGTCTTTGAATACAATTGGTCAATAAAAACCTAACTATAGAATTTTCTAAGCTGTTATGTCCTCCATATGGTGATGCATGGCATTTATCTAAAATTTCACCTTGTTCTACTTCTGGTACACATAATCTTCTCCTCTTCTAAACAACAATGGGTCATCCCATGTGTAAAATCTGGCATTAGTCCTCAACTTTTTTATGTCAGGGTTGCACCAGATGGCATAATACCCACATGCTGTGTAATTCACACACGCGATACTAGGGCACTTGAGATCCGATACCCGAGCAAAGCTTACCATCGTGGAAATTTTTCTCTCTATATTTTAGTCCCTCTTTCTTCTTCATATTAGCTTTTCTAATCTCGATAAGGATCACCATCACATTATCACTTCCATTCTTGTCCTTAATCTCTGTCAATTCATGCAAAAGAATAGCACTCATCTCGACGCCTTTAGCTGTGATATTTCTTTACCATGAGATACTTCATTGCTGCATGATCAATGTGCACTATGATATGAGACCCTAATATATATGGTTTGAACTTCTCACAAGAAAAGACCATTGCTAGCATTTCTTTTTCAATAGTTGAGTAATTCTCTTATGCTTCATTAAAAGTCTTGTTGGCATGATATATAGCTCTGAAGGTCTTTTGAGTTCTTTATCCCAATACTGTAGCCATTACATAATCACTGGCATCACACATGATTTCAAAATCCTTTCTACGGTAAGTTACAAGATGGGAGCTTAAGTAAACTAATCCGGATTTATTTCTTCAAAAACAGACTGCGGAAGACTCCTTTTCGCCTCGACCAGATCAAGTGTCCAAACCTAATCTGGGATGCTAGTTTAATTCTTTTTATTTTCTTTTTATTTATTCATTTTTTTTAAAGTGTCGCGACCCGAATCCCCAACCCAACCTGAATGGAGGATCCGAACCATAGCCCGGTTTACTCTGACCATTTTCATTTATCTTATCAAAAACATTTTATTTATGTCATTTCATTTTAGAGTTTTTTATTATGCGGAAGCATTTTAAATGGTAGGCCCATAAACATTTACTTTTATACAATACATTTACAAACTGGCATATCATGCCTTTACAAAATGATATACAAAACAATAGTTTAGAGATTTAACTCTCTTGTTCACAAAATGTCACACGTTCAAAAAGAATAGTATGAATATGACGAGGTATATACTTATATGCTGCAACTTTCTCTATGACTCTACGCTTCTTGATCTTGTCTTCTTTCTTGTTTACTCAAAACCCCGCAAGAGATAGATAAAAATCTGATACGCTACATTTCATGCTTAGTGGCTCTGTCACACCTCCATACCCCCGCCTAGGCAAAAGAAAGGGGCGCGAAACTATACTGGGACTTTTTACTTGCTTTCTCAGACATTGTGGTCCCAAGTCTTATAACTGAATCAAAATATCATATACGAAGATACAAAAATAAAACTACCATCGTAGTAGTGTTTACAGTGTCAATACATATAGTCCTAAGTCCTATTTACATATACATGTACAAAAACTGTACATTTACATTTTCATAATCAAAGCACAAAACCTACAGGTGATGGACCCTTACAAGTGTATTGGCCTAACAGAATGCGGAAGATCATGGACGTCCTCCTCTATACCTACACGGATTAGAGACCCGTGCTAAGCTTAACGCTTAGTGGAAAACATATGACTTATACGTATACACATGCATTAGCATTTTTTACAAGAAGTATATATAAAGTAAATGTATATACAAGAAGAATATCGAATTTTTCATGAATTCATATAATCAACTTATACACATACTTGTACTTATAGCAGACTTATACTTGTTCAGATCTCTCGTAGGAATTACAGAGCTTATACTTGTACGAAGGTACCCGTAAGTACTACAGAGCTTATACTTGTACTTATAGTAGACTTATACTTATTCAGATCTCCCGTAGGAATTACAAAGCTTATACTTCTACAGAGGTACCCGTAGGTATTACAGAGCTTATACTTATACTTATAGCAGACTTATACTTATTCAGATCTTTCGTAGGAGTTACAAAGCTTATACTTGTACGGAGGTACCCGTAGATACTACAGAGCTTATACTTGTACCTATAGCAGACTTATACTTATTCAGATCTCCCGTAGGAGTTATCGAACTTATACTTGTACGGAGGTACCCATAAGTACTACAAAACTTATACTTGTACTAATAGCAGACTAATACTTATTCAGATCTCCCATAGGAATTACAGAGCTTATATTTGTACAGAAAGCAAAACTGTGAGGTACTGGCTGCAGCTTCTATACTTATACTTATCTCGCATATCCCGTAGGAGTTACCTAACTTATACTTGTACTGAGGCACCGTAAGTACTCACAAGAGCTTATACTTGTAATTTGCAGCGTAATTTATACTTTATCTCAGATCTCCCGTAGGAGTTACCGAACTTATACTCAGACTGGCACCCGTAAGTACTACAAAGCTTATACTGCACTTATAGTGTGACTTCTATACTTATTCGCATCTCCCTTAGGAATTACAAGAGTTTATACTTGCATGGGATATAATCAGAGGTTATACATATACTCTATACTTACAGCGGACTTATACTTATTCAGATCTCCCATAGGAGTTACAGAGCTTATACTTATACAGAGGTACCCATAGGTACTACAGAGCTTATACTAGTATAGAGGTACTCGTAGGTATATTCAGAGCATAACGATGTACATTACTTTACTCTTATTCGTTATTCATATTCCTATCATGTAACTGTTTGACTACCTAGACCAATAATAAAAAATGAGTAGGACACAGCATAATAAGTATCCAAAGGTACTAAGACGCAGATTGAGGTGTCAGAAGATGCTGAGTAATCAAGCACTAACAGAAAGAGGTCAGCAAAGACTAATCAGAGTACTGCACTACGCCAAAGCACCGCGTAGAGTTTCATCGCATTAATCAGAGAGTACCGAAGTACTAAATGTGCCAAAGCACGGTCAAAGAGTGTTGTCGCACTAATCAGAGAGTACTGAAGTACTATACGTGCCTGCCCACGTAACAAAGGTGTCGTGTTATTCAATATTCGGTCTTAGGCAGTCCTACAATTATGTGTTCAAGAACTTACTATCTTATCATAAGGGCATTAAGTTTTCCAACATCAAACTTTGCTTCACCTTGGCAACGAGGTTCGGTGCGTTTTTCGCTAAATTTCATTCATATTTGAACCCCCATTAGTCATTTATTAGGGTTCTTATACTATCGGTGTACGAATTGGGGCTTAACAATGCAAGGGTACAAAAATCCGGTCGAAGTGCGCACGCTCCAGACTCTGCATTCACTTTGATCTGTGATCTGCATTCAACCCTTTCTCAGGTCACCGGCACCCACCACCTTGATCTGACCTGCACTACTCGCTTCCGACCACGGGTACTACTAGCACCCACTTTCTGCATCGTACCGACCATGTTCGCCGTAATGGCAAATTTTTCCATTTCTCACCCATAAAACTCAAATAACTTCATCCCAACTCATGTATCTCATAATCCACCATGGAATCCTACCCAAACCAACCCAATAATGGGTTAGAATCAGTAAAAACCTCTTTTTCCCAAGTTAGTGCTTTTCCCCGAGATCAAAATCACAAAAATGGGAAGTTAGGTTTTGTTTTCTTACCTTAACCTCTTCAAATCTTCACTTCTAAGTTGCTTGATCACAAAGGAGCAAGAAAATGGGAAGAAACTCAACCAAAACTTAATATTCTTCAAGCCCTAAATTCTTCTCCCTTTTCTCCTCTCTTTCTCTCCCAAAAACAGATTTGTCTTCAAAAAATGAGCTCTGCACCACTTTTCGGGTCTTTAAATTCACTTTCTCCTAAGGTCATATTTGGCTCTTTCCTATTTTGGCTCTTAACCCATTTTTCATTTAAGTCTTCTATTATTCCACTTTGCTCATTCATTTCTCATAACTTCACTTACACATTTACATTACCTTAGCATTTAAGCTTATTCAATTTTTTACCATTAGGTCCTCATTTCATCAATTCCAAATTTGTCCTTGTATCTTGTACAAATTCCGGGTTTCGAAATTTTCTCACTTACCAAAATCAAAATGCACTTATAATATACCCTAATTATGTTAAAAAACGACTAGGGTGTATTTTAGGGTGTTACAGGTTCTATACAGTTCTATTTCAATATTCAGGTTAACACGACATGCATTTATCATAAACCATGCCTTTATATCAAACTATACTTTTTACCTCTTTCCACGCTCAATATAAAACAATACTCATGCTTATTCATTTTCACATGCTTTCACTTTACAAATCATTAATCATATTAAAATATGCACTTTCACATGCAACAAATCATTCAACTCAAATCATGAGATTCAAACATATACTCTTAAGGACGTATTTAGTTGACAAATCTCCTTTTCACTCATCAAAGTTTGTTATTTCACTTGGTCTATACAATTCACATTCATGATGGATTTCGTTCGGTGAATCCCATTCTTTTTGTCATTCAGGAATGTGCTTACACATTTAACGATTTCGGTCTCCCATCATGGCGGATGCCAATTGGTGCATCCCGCCAAGTGGTCATTTAAAAATGTCATACACCATCATGACGGATGCCGATTGGTGCATCCCTCCATGTGGGACATTTTAACAATGCTATACAGCATCATGACGGATGTCGATTGGTGCATCCCACCATGTGGGACATTAAACAATTTCGGTTTGCCTTCATGACGGATGTCGATTGGTGCATCGCACCATGTTGGTCATTCGGTATATCGATTCAATTCAAGATGTCAAGAATTGACCAATTCATTTACAATTCAATTAATCACTCACATGCAATTAATTGTCTGACATTTCAAATATCACATTTTCAAATCCATATGTCCTTTCGTAATATCATTTCAAAGATATACTCATTCCATATACTCGCCAGTTTATTTAGTAAAACTACCAAACACTTGAAACATGAATATAATTGGCCACAAGAACTAACAATACTTGAATCTGAATAGAGGTCCAAAGAACTAACCGGCTTACTTCCGCCTCGCTTTCTTTTTCGATCTCTATCTCTAGGTTAGGTGATCTTCACCAAATTTCCTAGTCAAACATAAATACACCACTTTTAGTGGGTAAACAATTATCACACTTAACGAATCTCACCGAGGAGACGAGGTACGGTGTGTTTTTCACTTAGTTTCATTCTTATTTGAACCCTCATTAGTCATTTATTAAGGTTCCTATACTATCGGTGTACGAAAGCTAGACTTTCGGAACAACAATCTAAAAATTAGTCTGTGAACACATCTGCGCTCGCAACAAGAACAATGCTTCATATGGCGCACCCGAGGGGCACGATTTTGTCACCCTGTCTGACTGATTTAGCTCTCCGATAATGCCCAGATTTTCTAGTTTTTCCACTTTTACGATTTTTCTCAAAAATCACTCCAAAAACCCAAAAAAAAACATGGGAATCTCTCCCAATAACATCCTAATATCATCTTAAACCAACCATGAGAAAAACCCATGGATGGATTAGGGTTTTTCTAACCCAAACATCATCAAAGAAATTCTAGGGCTCGCTCCTACTTTAAATCCTCAGACTTGAAGCACTAGCCTTTTTCCTTCTTCCTTCTTGCAAGATCTTGAACAAATGAAGGATTTACATAACAATCCCTTTTCTCCTCCAAAAACCCTAGCTTTTCTCTCTCACTTTGCTCTCAAACACGTTTTGGCCCAAATGCACAAAATGTGCTCTTCTAAGACCACATTTGGTCTTATTCCTCATTTTAAGTGTAAGACCATGTTTGCCTTACACACAAAATTCCTATTTCCTCTTTTTTCTTTTGGTCTTCTATTTTACTCTCATTTATCATTTAATTCACTTTAGCATTTAAGTTTATTCTGCCTCGACCTTAGGTCCTCATTTTACAAAAAATCTAAATTTGCCCTTTTCGCCAAAGCTATTTCCTACTAATCAATTTCTTTTAGCATATAATATTTAATCATATGCCCATGATATACATTTCCTAATTTTTCACAATTTATCGCTTCCGAAACCCAAGGTGGCTCAATTTATGAACTTTAATAAATAATAGAATTATTATAAAAATTCTAGGGTATTTTTGGGGCGTTACAACCTGCATGCTTCATCAAATTCAAATTTGGCATCCTTTTCCAGTAGTCTGCATAATGGTCTTGAAATTTTGGAGAAGTCCATTATAAACCTTCTATAAAATCCATCATGTCCCAAAAAGCTGATCCTTTTAACTACGCAAAGAAGTGGGCTTCCAAAGTTTCACTAATAAAAACTCGTCACCAACTCTCAAGTCCGTACTGCAGTAATTTTATACCCTTGGACAATACCTTCAGTTACCATTAAATGGAATTTCTCCCAATTCAGAGCTAGAATTTTGTCTTGGCATCTTGATGAGTCCAAAAACTCATTAGATTTTTAATCCATTTTTCTGAGCATATTACAAGATAAATGTTGATTTGTATGAAGAAATGTGGATATTTTACTCAAATTTAATTTCACAGGAAAATACAAAGATAAGCTCAAATTTCAAAGAAAATCGAAGAAACCAAATTTACAAGAATTGAAGTCACAAATCGAAAATCTGAGTCGTGATGTGAAGCTTTAGTTGTCGCTTATTTCTAAGTCACGACATCACCAAATTTAGATTTGAGGAAGAAATAGAAGACTTTAGCAAGTGAAGTCGTGATCAAGAAAGAGGCTGCGACAAAAAAGAAATGTGGTCGACTCAAAGGAAATATCCAAAAGAAGCAGAATCTTCATGTCGCGACACCACTCATGTCGCGACACCAATCGAATATGACCAGGTCGCCATATCACTCGATGTCGCGACGTGGATCCCGGCCAATAAGTTTTCACAATAGAGGTCTTGCAAGTAAAACAAAGTTGCAACTAGTTTAATGAAAGGCTCCGAGATCACGACATGCCGCTTAGATCGCGACACAAAAACAGAACTCGAGTCTCAACAGAAAAGGAAGCGTAAACTACATTAAAAGTTTAAGAATGTAAAAGGAGGTCGCAAATCCTGTAGTTAAGCCAAACAAAGTCTTAACAAGAAACTGAAGTTGCGACCATTTAATGATCAAAGACCACAAACGATGTTGCGACCACTTATTTAGGTCACGACCTGAAGAAGAGCTAAGCATAAGAAATTGAAGTCACGACATCAACTTGAAGTCGCGACCTAGAACAAAAGAGGAAAGGAGGAAATTGGTTACAACAAAGAACTGAGGTTGCGAACAGAAGAGAAGAAATGGTCAGCAAAAGAGGTCGCAACATCACCTAGAGGTCGCGACATAAAATTGAAACTAGTGAAAGTAGAAGACCACCAACACAATCGCGACCAAGAAAAGAAAGTCACAACATGAAGTCATCCTACAAACAGAAAGGTGGTCGCAACCTAAAACTGTTGTCGCAACTCAGAAGCCAAAAGAAGAGAAAGACAACGATGTCGCGACATGAAACTGTGGTCGCGACATCAACTCTGGAGAAATATTGAGCAAATGAAGTCACGACTACAAATGAGGTCGCGACAATTGATCCAAGCAGTCATAAGAAAATCGGCCGAATGTACTAAACGGCGTCGCGACCAACTAGAGCTAAAGAAGAGAATCCACGCCGCAACATCAACTTGAGGTCACATGATAGCGAGCTGGCATTTTCGGGGAATTCCACCTAGAACTTCGGGATTCGGCTCCACTTCCTTTGCAGATAATAGACCATGTTAGAAGAGTAAAGTAGTTTTTCGTCTTCTTCAACACCTGTAAAAGGGCGTGGAGAGGAACTTAATGTATAGCTTAGGAGTGGATTTTTATTTTCTTTTATTTTTATTTTTAGTTTATTTCTTTTCCGTATCAATCAAGCAATCAAGTGCAGACGAGTAGAGTCGATTTATTTTATTTTATGTTATTTTTTCTTAGAATTACTCGCCTCGAAAATTTATGACTTCTAGACAAATTTCCGGAATTCATTTCTTCTCGCTTATTGTACTGGCAAAGGGTCAGACGTGATCGGGTGCTTCATTTCTAATTCCCACATGTCTTTTCTTCATTGTTTAAATCACAAGAATCTGAGCACAACTCATTGGATTTGATCTACATTTAGTTACGCCTTTCCGCACAATTATGGAGAATTAATTTAGGTTCTATTTTTACTTAATCAAGTGTCGCTTTTTGAATGGATAAGTCTCACAAGAGTATCGACACCCACTGAGGGAATTTATCTTCGGCTTCTGGATTTCCGTGATGCCCTCCGCTATGTATACAGACTGAGATTCCCGAGAGCCGAGAAAATTCTTTCAGCCGCCGATCACCATTGATGAATCATCGAGCTTTGAGAGTTCATTTTGATAAATCCCCCATTCGCTTTAGAATTGAAGTCGAGGTGTATTTAACAATATAACAATCGAGTTCACCTTAATCTAAAGGTAAGTTCCCATCCCCGTGTTAATGATCTAATCAAGGGAAAGGGACAAACCCACATATCCGAGAGGTCGAGCCATCACTGGGCGGTAGAAACTTTCAGAAAACTCTGGTAAGGAAATGCAAAAGGTCTAATGTCACCGGGTGAAACGGGTTTAAGTATTGAGAAAGAAAAATACCCAGATCTTACAAGAGAATTTGGAATACAAATGGGTTTGATCTGCTCCTTCGAGAAGCAAGGGTATCCAACCTAAGTGAATATGGAGAAATCCAATTTCATAATGAGAAAATTCGACAAAACCAGATCCATACATAGAACAGAGCCTTGAATGTGTTTTAAGTGTCGAACTGGACCGTTTTCACTGATTAATCGATAGTTTTCATTTCTCACAGGAAACTGATTCAATCCATTCTTATAGTTGCAATTTATTTTTATTCATTTACTTTTATTTTATCTTAGTTTTATAATATTCAATAGTTTATGATCTTTAATTTTTTCTCTGTAGTTTAGATAAACCTTTCACTATGTATTCTTAGTCTAAATAGTATGGAAATTTAGTAGCTGGGTAGTTGTATCTCACCCATAAGCCAATCTATGTGGGAATGATACTCCTGGACTTACATTCAGATTTTACTACTTCAGAGTGACCTACAGACTGCAAAGGTAAGTTTCATAGATCAATTCTTTATTTTTAAATCATGAACATTAAGAAAAATTTATTTTATCAAGCAAATTTATCCAAGTGACATAGATGCAAGAGAAGTGTAAGGCTCTTTGTAATTATGTTAATTTGAGGGTTTTAGCTTATATAAGTAAAAGGCAAACAAGTTTTTATGGTGTCGCTGGTTTGTGGGATTTAAAAGAATTAATAGATCAATATTTTAAAAAATATGGAAAATGCTAATTGGACATTTTTATAAAAGAAAGAACAAAATAGTTTTTCAAGCAATGGCTACACCAACTAATCGGATCTTTAACAAGCCATGTTGAAAATATTTTTAATGACTAATCTTATTAACTGGAAAGTGTGTTTTTATTTCAGAAACCTTAATGCATAGAGGAAAAACAGTGATTCTAACCTCGATCTTAAAGAAACACTAATTGGAAAGAACACTCTGAAGCTTAAGAAAGACGAAAAAAGCAAAAACGCAATGCATGGGAAGACGAGAGACACTTAATTTATTGTAGAAACAGATAATGTTCAGAAGGCCTCCTATTAATGACACAATGGAGGATTTCTAGAGGCCTATTATTCAAGAAGAATATTATGCAATCAGACAGCCTACTGTGGATGCCAATAACTTCGAACTAAATCCATCCTTGATAACAATGGTGCAAGAACATCGTTTCTCTCTCCACTAGTCACCCCACCGAAGACCCTAAACGAGCACCCGGTGTATTTCAGATGACAACACAAAGGAAGCCGAATATGAGGCCGCAGTGATAAAGCTGCATCTCTTCCCATTCTCATTACGAGATATAGCAGCCCATCATGAATCATTACCATGGTTCACTTGATACTTGGGAAGAGCCGGTAGGAAGCATACTGCGCATTCTTTTTCCATCTCTCACCTCGAGAAGAAGAGAGATAATAGTGTTCCAACAAGGGGAAGATGAGAGCCTATATATAGCTTGGGAGAGATTCAAGAGGTTGCTGAAGAGTTGCCATATGCATGGAATTGATTTAAAAACCCAGATGGATATTGTGTATCATGCTTTAAATGATACATCTAAAGGCATTATCGATAAGCCACTGTGGAGCATATCTAAAAGGAAAAGGTCAAGAGGCTAGAGATATGGGATAGAAGACTCGCAAATGCACATGAAAGCTCCATCCGGCTTTCAAGGGGTACAGCAGAGGAAACGAGTCATGGAGCCGAGCAAAATAATAAAAATGGCGGAGGTAAAGATGCCAACATGCATAGGATGGACAAACAAGAAAGAGGGACTGCACAACTGTCAGAAATAGGAGCAATGGAAAGAGAACAAATGAGAAGAAGTGTTGATGTACCAACAGAGGGAGATTCTTATGGTGCTGAGGAGATTAAGTACGTGAATGAACCAAGAAATTACCATTTCAAGCCAAATCCTAACCTGCCCACACATTACATCCAAAGATCGAGGAACCATGAGAATTTCATATGGTGGAGGGGCATTACAGGCCTATGTGCAAGGTACGATTAATCCCCGCCATCAGTGGATATCAAGAATACCAAGGTTCCAAAGTAAAGATTGCAGCGCGCAAATGAATATCGTGGTCAGCGAGGACTCAACCATTTGAAGAAAAATGTCAGCCTACGGGAGAACAAGAGACTCTATACACATGAACGTAAACCATCCTGACTCGGGAAGCTGTCCGACACTGCTGTTTATTGAACACAAGTGCCTCATTGAAAAACTTGGAGACACAAGTAGGGCAAACGGCCTGGAATATGCTAACCTATAAGGGCACATTCCTAGTGACACTAAAAGAAACCAAAAGACTGCATGGCAATTCAGTTAAGAAGTGGGAAAGAAGTGAGCAACAACAGAAGGAAAGAAAGGAAAGAAGAGACAGAGGCAGAACAAGAAGAGACTAGAAAGGAAGGAGAGAAGAGCACACATACTGAACAACCTGAACGAAGTAATGAGCGTAAATGCATGAAGGAGTACCTCGCCTTATACACCTACAAGCATTTCCCGAGAGGCTTCGTATGCGTACGGGAAGAGCGCTTTCTAGATTCTAGACATTTTCAGAAAATAGGAATCAATATCCCATTCACAGAGGTAATCTACCAAATGCCTATTTATGCAAAATTTCTGAAGGAGATACTGAGCAAGAAAAGGAAGATAGCTGAGGAGGTAATAGTGAACTTGACTGCAACTTGCAGTGTAGTTATCCAGCAAAAGATCCCAATAAAAATGAAGGACCCTGGCAGTTTCACCATTCCCTGCTCCATAGGGAAATATGAATTTAAGAAAGCTTTATTGATTAGTACCCAAAAAGTGCTATTTTGAGTCCTAAGATAGGTTTTGAGTGCTTTTTGCATACTAATCTGTATTAATGGCTAAGCCGATCACACGCAGTCCGATTAGTACTACTCCATTTTGTTTCGAGGTTGCTTTTGGTAGTTTTGGTGTGTTTTGGGAACCTCACCCATCATTTCAAGCTTGGTTTATCAAGGCTTCGATTTATGCCAAGCTCGTATGAATTCTCTAACATTTCATCAAGCTCTGATGGTTAAAATGTCAAGGAAATGAAGAAATGGAGGTCAATCAACGTAGCTGAAATGAGATCAGGATTTTCGCTTATGGCATATTGGGGTTTCGGCAAGGATTGCTAAAATTTCGTAATGATAGCCAGTACTTGCATCCTAGCTAAATTTGCTTATGGCCATATTTTCGCTATGATACGAAAAATTCGCCATCATAGCTTAAAAATTAGGCATAGCTTAAATTCAAATTTTTCATGAGTAAACAGAATTTTCGCAGATAGATAAATTCACTATGCATAGCTGAAATGTTGGCTCTCCGATGATCCAAACCCACCCCGCTTTGTGTAATTCCCATTTTATCCCCAATAATCATATATTTTTGGTATTTTTATATTTCACATCTCTCAGATGGCTATATACCTTATGACATTTTGTAACCCTAACTTATCACTGGGAATCCACGCAGCCTTCTCATTTAGGTTACGCTTTCTTCTCTTCTTTCTCATTTTCTGCTTCCAAACACCCCCCTCGAGGATGACAACCTGCAAGGGATGCTCAAGCAGCCTCAAAGCCTCAAGATGAGGGTCAAGTAGGCTGGTTAATGGTCATGTGTTCGCTTTAAAACGAAGCAGTAATCGGATTATGTGTTCCAAACTTTCCAAACTAGGGTTTAATGCTATTTAATGTATTTCGTCAATATCATTATGCTTCAGGTTCAATGTATTCTAATGGTAGATACACTAACATCCATTAGATGTCATTTACGAGCCATCAAAGCAGTTAAATGTTTATAAACTCGCCGGAACATTAAATGCCGTGAGGTGTTTTGGCTCAAATAGAGGTTTTCTGGCTGGGTTAGTTTTTAAAGCTAAACAAAGATCCGGTTTTGACAATGACTATATGTCATTTGCCCTAATGCGAGGAAATAACCCGAGGACACCTTTATAACCTCATTTTACCAAGCTAGTGGCCCAAGCCTTCAAGGTCTCCATTCCACACTTTAGTTTAAATTGTTTTAGTTAACCTAGTGACAACAACTCCCACACTTTTTAATGCAAATCCAAAAATCCAAATGAAAACCTCACCATTTTTAATCATGATACAAATCATTTCACTGGATGAAACCCATCCCCATGTTCGACCTGGGATCATTATATCATAAAGAGTTTGACTACAAAGCAGTGAGGGAGGAAATAGGAAACAAATTTTGTTGATTCCTGACACTCTACCGCGGCACGAATCAAAAGGCCGTTGTCGGATGGTGCCTAAGTGCATTTGACGAAGTCATGGAACACTTCAGGATCCTCATCACAAGTAATCGTGAATTGCTTTATATTTTACCGCTATTTTTAGTTTCATTTAAAAAAAGAAAGAAAAGTTGTCTGCAGGATTGTTTTGTGTTGTCTTGTGTTGCCTGCTTTTTGTCGCAGATCGCATGTTTCAAATGGCCGGAACTGTGAATCAAAATGGAACACCTAAGGGAGAATGCAGTACTCGTGGAGACTAACCCTAGAGCATACATGACAATGAGGGACTACAAGAACCTTCCATGGCAGTGGCAGCAACCTGTAGAGAGAAATCCAAACCCATGTAAGTCTATGAGGGAATATAGAGACCAATGGATGAGTGCACCCTCCTACATGGTGCCTCCACAACATACCTCAACTCCTCAACCACCACAATTAATTTCTCCAGTTGAGCAGGCCATTCTGGACCTTACCAAGCTAGTGGGTAACTTTGTGGAAGCACAGAGGACAATCAATGCTCAATTAAGTCAGAAAATTGACACTATGGAAAACAATGTAAACAAGAGAATCGATGGACTTCAAAGTGAATGGAGCAGAAATAGGATAACCCGCAGTGATCTTACTTCAAAGTCATTAATCGCCTTGTTCATCAAGAGGAAGATAATCCAAAGGAAGTGTGCCTGAGTGACACTATGGTGGAGGAGCAGATTCACAAAGAATGAAGAAGGCCTCGGTAGAAAATTTTGAATCTCTCGACATCGTGCCTGTCTCGCCTAGCGAGTACTAAGGAAGCAACCTCCCTATTGTTGACTAAGGATAGCAGTGGACAAGAAACAGTGGAAGGGACCCAAGAGGCTATCATTCAACCAATCCCCATAAATTTGTATCCTAGTGTCACCGCTTCAACCCCAATAGCCTTACCGCTGTACATAATGCCCACAGCTACGCAGCAGAAACCCAAACTCCGTAGCACCTGCTCCCAAAACCCATGCCAGTCCATCACTGCTTGTACAAAATATTAGGAAGTTAATGGCCATTGGTAGAGCCCTTTCCACTACATCAAAGACACAAGCAAATACCACACAGATGGCACAACTATTATTCGTGTCGGGTTCTGGCTCGAGCACCGAACCCTAAGATTCCCGCAAGCTCCGCTCGCCCATCACCCCCAAAGGCTTAAAGACTGCTTAGGTATAATAAATTCTCCCCTACTTTTGTTTTAATTTTTCTTGCTTTATTTTATTTTATTTTATTTTATTTGGATTTCTATAATTTTTCTTCTTAGATTTTCTAATTTTTAGCTGAATTTTTGTTTTTAGGGGATTAATTTTTACTTTTCTAATTTTTCTTACTTTTCGCATTAATTTTTGCGCCAGTGGAAATCTTTGAAGCCCTCGGATCAAAAAATTGCAAGAGAAGCAAGCAGAATGAAGACGGGAAATTTTTCGCAACTATACGAAAATTTCGCACCCTAGCTTAATTGAAATTACATCATAGCTTAAAATTTCGTTTATACAAATGAAAACAGTATACCGCCATCATAGCGAAAATTCCTCGCTATGATAGGGCTAAAAACTGCACGATGGCCTCCACAAATGCATACAAAACAATAAGACAAAGGAGGTAAGTAAAAAAAAAACGTTTGTTTTTTATTTTTATTTTTATATTAAAATAAAAAAATTAAATAAATAAAATATTTTATTTTTTATATATAAAAATAATAAAAAATTTGTCTAAAAAAAATCGTTTTTATTATTATTATTATTATTATTATTATTAATTATTTTATTTTTGAAAAAAATTTCTTAAAAAACGTTTTATTATTATTATTATTAATTATTTTATTTTGAAAAAAATAATTATCTCAAAAAATAATAATAAGAATTTGTCTCTCTTTAAAAAGTTTTTATTTTTATTTTTATTTTATTATTATTTTTTTTTTATTAATTGTTTTATTTTATTTTATTTTTCAAAAAAAAAAAATTCGCTATGACAGAATTTCACTATGATAGCGAAAATTTTCGCTATGGCCCTACTGTTTTGCCTCCGATTTTGTTTCGCTCATAACTTTTTCATCCGAACTCCGTTTTAGGCGTTTTTGGTACCGTTGGAAAGATTAGAGAGTTTAGAATCCAAATATTGTAAGAAATAATACTTTTGAAATTATTATGAAGGTGTAATTTCAAAAATTCTCCAACTGGTCACTTTTTTTCTCTCTTTTCTTCTCCTAACTTGTTCATTTGAAGCCCAAACGGAGTGAATAAGGTGTCGATGGAAAGCTTGTGAAGTATCCTATCCAACAACGATCACATCTCATCAAGGAGGTAACACTTCCTTCCCTAAATTTCCAATCCAAGCCCTATTTCGGACACTGAGATATTTGGTTGGGGAGGGAGAGTTAGTGAAGGAAGTGGCTTTTACACTTCTATTTTTGTTACTATTTTGAGCAAGCCCATTTTGTTATGTTCAGTGGCTAGCTGTTTCTCTCTTTTGTAGTTTATACTCATACAAATTTTTACTTTTCAACCCATTTTTGCACCCATTTTTTTTGTGATTTGCCTAACTTGTGGTTTGAAAAATTGAAACTTCGTCCAATTCTATTGATGTTAGATTGGTTTCATGCCTAATTGAGTGGATGATCAGTTGAGCTCTTGTTGCTTTCGACCCTTTTTCTTCCACCTTTAGCTAACCAAACACCGAGCACATTAGGTTTCAATGATAGGCAGAAAAACTGCGCAACCTCCTTACTTTGCACAACCTATCCTAGTGTCGTTGACTACCTTTAATAGGTTAAGGACCCCTCTGGAAAAAGAAAAAGAAGAAAAAGAAAAAGAAAAAGAAGAAAAACTGCAACACTTTGCCTTGAAACCCAAACACGGTCCGAGGGGTATATGGCGAAAGCCTTTAAAGCCCAGTGCCCTAAACCTTCACTAGTTGGGAGTCATCGACGTTGTGTTCGTTACACGGGTGGATGGGTGGAGTTTGTAGTGTTGTAGGTGCTGGAGTTTCAAATCATTCGAGTCCCGGTGAAACCCGAAGAGCTGTGGTCGAAGATCCTTATGACTAGGTGCCCTAAGCCTTAATTGGTTGGGAGTCATCGGTAGATCTCGTTACATGGACTTTGGTGAGGTCGATTCCTCAACATTGCACCCTACAACGCAAAAAGAATTGTGGAATAAGAGGTGGGTCCTGATCTATTTAGGTTGGTTAGCATGCTATGTCTTGGTAGTAGCTAGGTTGGGGGGAGAGTGCAGTTTAGCAGTTTATTGTTGAGAGCTAATCAAACAAACACTTAGATTTTGGTGGAAGTTTTTGGTTGATTCACCAAGAAGGAGGCCTTTACTCAATTTTGTATGGTATCTATCTCTCATGATAATTATTGGACAAGGCTTTGATGATTTTTACTTAGGGTAAGGCATTACTCATTCACAACTTTTTTGAAATATAATTTTTGCAAACATTATTTTGTTATCGTTTTGTATGCTCTCTCTTTATTTTCTTCTTGCATTGCTAAGGGACTAGCAATGTGTCGGTTGAGGGGTGTGATTAGTGCCCAAAAAGTGTTATTTTGAACCCTATTTTTAATAGGTTTTGAGCGCTTTTTGTGTACTAATTGTTATAATTAACCCAATTGACATGTTCGGGTCCCTATTGCACTTCTGATTGCATTCCGAGGCTGTTTTTGTAGTTTTTGCAGGAATTGGAAGCCAAATTATCGTGTCAATCCAATCATAACCAAAGTCGGGTTGATTTCATCAATTTCATATGGTTTTCTATCAATTTCAGCAAGCCAGGAATGAAGAATATCAAAGCTAGAAGAATTGGAATAGTGCAAATAAATAGTAAATAGTAGGAAGCAAATGAACAAGAGCAGAACAAGGCCAAAATTCGCTACGCTAGATAATTTCGCTATGATAGCAAAATTAGCGAAATTTCGCTATCATAGCAATTTTCGCCATCATAGCAGTATCGCGTACAGCTTAAAATTTGATTTTCGCTATGCCTAAATTTTTCGCTATGATAATAAATTCAACGTGCATAAATAAATTCTTCGCTTGTTTCTGTGATCCAAACGACTCCGTTTTTGGTTTTTCTCATTTCTACCCTCACTGTAATTATTCTAGTTTGGTTATTTTGGTATTTCACATGTTTGTAAGGCTATATAAGCCATCGTAAAACACTGTTAACCTAAGTTTTGATTTTGGAAGGAAATATAATGGGCCCCGTTTTTTTTGCCCTCATTTTCTCTTCTCTCCCTTTTCTCCTCTCATTTTCTGTTGTCAAACACCTCCAAGGATGACAACTTGAGGATGAGCGGCTAAAACCCTTCCTCCTTGGAAGTAGAAGGTCAGCGGGGTAGGATCCGGCTGGCCGCTGCCTCTCGTTTTTCAATGCTAGAAGAAGTTTTGACATTTTGCTCTAAATTTTCAACTCTAGGTTTAAAGCTTTTGATGTACTTTCGCCAATACTTGGCAAAGCTTTTTAGTGGTTCAAGGTATTCTTAGCTTTAGATACACTCGTGATTAGTGCCCAAAAGTGCTATTTCAACCCTATTTTTAATAGGTTTTGGGAGCTTTTGTGTACTAATTGTTATAATTAACTCAATCTGACATGTTCGGTCCCTATTGCACTTCCGATTGCATTCGAGGTCAAGCAGAGTTTTGGCAAGAATCGAAGCTTCAAATTATCGTGGTCAATCCAATCATAACCAAAGCTCCAAGTTGATTTCCATCAATTTCATATAGTTTTCTATCACTCCCAGCAAGCCGGAATGAAGAATATCAAAGCTAGAAGAAATGGAATATGTAGTGGAAATACATTTCATAGAAGCAATGGAATTATAGGAACATACAAAATTCGCCATTTACTGATAATTTCGCTATGATAGCGAAATTTCGCTATCATAGTGAATTTTCGCTATCATAGCGAAAAGTACTGTGCATAGCGAAAATTTGGATTTTCGCTATGCCTGAATTTTTCACTATGATAGCGAAATTCACTTTGCATAGCGAAATTTTCTGCTTTTGTTTCTATGATCCAAACGACTCCGTTTTTGGTTTTTCTCATTTCTACCCTCACTATAATTATTCTAGTTTGGTTATTTTGGTATTTCACATGTTTGTAAGGCTATATAAGCCATCGTAAAACACTGTTGACCTAAGTTTTTGATTTTGGAAGGAAATATATGGGCCCCTGTTTTTTTGCCCTCATTTTCTCTCTTCTCTCTCCTCTTTCTCTCATTTTCTTGGTTGTCAAACACCCTCCAAGAATGACAACTTGGAGGATGAGCGGCTAAAACCCTTCCTCCCCTTGGAATTCAGGGGAAGGTCATTGGGGTAGTGGATCTCGAGGGTCGCCGGCCGTTCCTCGTTTCACGCAGTTGAGGTTTTGACATTTTGGTTCCTAAATTTTCAACTCTGTGTTTAAAGCTTACGTACTTTCTTTGGCCAATACTTGGCAAGTTTTTAGGTTCGGGTGTATTTCTTAGCTCTAGATACACTGATATCCATTAGTTGCTCTTACGAGCCACCGGAGCTAGGTTAATGGTTATATTTTCACCGTAAGTGCATCCTCTTGATCAATACTTGCACCCAGTGGTCTGGATGCTTATTTTGCATCCATCGAGATTCATTAGTTGCCCTTTACGAATCATTGTAGGAGATGAGTCAAGATAGATTTTCATTGAAGGAACCATAAATGCTAAAATAAATGCTTTCTATAAAAGCGAAAATTAGGTTTAGTTTTAAAGCCAAATGAAGATCCGTTCTGGGAGATATCTGGTATGTCATCCTCCCCAATACAAGGAAATGAACCTCGGGACCTCTCGCCGCTTCTTAGACTCCAAAACCAGAGTCCAATGCTTCAAGGAGTTCTTTTCTTATTGTTCTTCATTTTATTTTCAAATTGTAAACCACCAACCCCGTTTATCACCACCTTAAAATCCAAATCACCCACCATTTTTTACTTCACTTAAATCATTTGTACGAAGAAAACCCATCCTCGTGTTCGACTTAGACCGCTATAACGCAAAGAGCTTAACTACGTGAGTAGGAGGAAAATTAGGATATAAATTTCTGTTGACCTCGATCACCCTACTATGGCATCGACCAAATGGCGCCGTTGTCTGTGGATGGCGCCGCATCACGATGATGAGTTGATATGAACTTGTAATCCACATTACAGTATCAGGATCTTTAACCTTAATTTCATTTGTTAGAACTTCAAGTTTTTTTTTTTTACTCGCATCACCGGGCTGTTTCATTTTACAAATATTTTATATTTTGGTTAACATCGATCCTTGGCAAGCCTTGTTTGTGTTCTTGCTTTATCCCATTTTTGTGTTTACAAGCTTAGCGTGACGGGATAGGACATCGTAGACTACAAAGAGTTAGTGCACCAATTGAACAAAGTTGTAAAGTCAAGGTGTACAAGGAGCAAATGGATCCTCACCGAGAACAAAGAAAGTCGGGCAAGCAACCCCAATGAATCCAACAAAGATATGGTGTCACGAGGGACCACATACACCCTCCTAGAGTTAGTGCTCCTTCCTGCATCATACCACCTACTGAGGATGTGGCAGTAAGACCCTATCTGGTGCCCCTACTCCCAACTTTTCATGGCATGGAGAATGAAAATCCATACTCACACATTCGGGATTTTGAGGAAGTATGCATAACTTTTAAGGAGGGTATAACCGATATGGATTTGTTGAAGTTGAAGGCATTCCCGTTAACCCTCAAGGACAAAGCCAAAATATGGGTAAATTCACTAAGGCCGAGAACAATTAGAAATTGGGCCGATCTTCAAGCTGAATTTTTGAAGAAATTCTTCAATACAACAAAGACCAACAGTTTGAAGAGGCAAATCTACACTTACTCGGCCTATGATAATGAGAAGTTTTATCAGTGTTGGGAGAGGTTCATGGAGACTGGCCGCTGCATGTCCACAATTAGCGGTTTTGATACATGGATGCTAGTGAATCATTTTTATGATGGTATGTCTCCGCCATGAAGAAACTACTAGAAACCATGGAGGTGACTTTCTCTGAAAGAAACCCTGATGAAGCCATGGACTTTGAATTATGTGGCTGAAACTTCCAAGGCAATGTGGACTAACCTAATCCGAGGGAAGCTGAAAGAATGAAGCCTTCGACCCACTAAAGGGGAGGCATTTATGCACTTTCCAAAGATATGGAGATGAAAGAAAAGATATCAACTTTAGCTAGGAAGGTGGAAGAACTAGAAGAAAAAAGGCTACATGAGGTACAGCAAGGATCAGTAATCCCGCACAAAGCCAACCCATGCATCAATTACCAATCCACTGGCCACCTAGAAGAACACTATCCAATTGCTCCCTCAGTGAGAGATTTAATGTCAGAGCATGCCAATGTCGTGGGCCAATACAAGCCACAACCCAATGCCCCATATGGCAATACATATAATCCTGAATTGGAGGAACCACCCTGACTTCGAAACTTAACCCCCAAAGATATGTGCTCTCCCGGTGCCAAACAACATTGTTCTCACCTCAACCACACACAAACCTATCCTCATCCCCTGCTGAACAAGCTATTTTAAATTCGAGCAAGGGTGGCAGTAATTTGTGGAAGAGCAAAGGGAATCAACGTACAATTGGCTCAAAGAATGATACTGTGGAAAGCACCCCAACAAGAGAATGGGATGGGCTTGAAAGCAAACTCTAATCGTAAGATTGATAACCTACAGTACTCCATCACCAGGATTAATAATTTACTGGAGGTACAGGAGAAAGGAAGATTCCCTTCCCAAACACTGCCAAATCCAAAGGGAGTCCATGAAATAGGTTCTTCCAGCAACTCAAGGATGGATGAAGTAAAGGTTATCATCACTTTGAGGAGTGGAAAAGAAATTGAGCAACCAGTGCCCACGACTGCTGAAGAAACAGGAAAGGAAAAGGAAGTTGAGCCTGAGAGGATAATAATCAGAGAAGATTCAATGAAGAAGAACATGCCCCCTCCATTTCCTCAAGCACTTAGAGGCAAGAAAAAAATCACAAACCAAGCCGAAATTTGGGAGGTGCTAAGGCACGGCTGCAACATCCCACTACTCGACATGATTAAGTTGTGTCCCAACATATGCAAAATTCCTGAAAGACCTATGCACAGTTAAGAGAGGGTTGGGCATTGAAAAGAAAGCCTTCCTAACAAAACAAGAAAGTGCCATCATTCAAAGCAAGACCCCAGTAAAATACAAGGATCCAGGATCCCCCACAATATCGCTCAACATCGAGGACTGCATGGACAAGTAATCGTTAATTTGGGGCTGGCAGTGTACCCACGCTGCTATTCAAGATATAAGCAAATGGTTTAGGGGAGCTGGCTCTCGTCATGATCACTCTATCATTAGCTGATCGATCGGTAAAAATTCCTAAGGGAATAGTAGAGGATGTGTTGGTTAAGGTGGACAAATTCTACTACCCAGTGGACTTTGTAGTGCTTAATACCGAACCGATCGCAAGTGGGCTTAACCATGTGCCAATTATCCTGGGAAGGCCATTTTTAACCACTTCCAATGCAATAATCAATTGCCGGAATGGAGTCATGCAGCTCACATTTGGCAACATGACACTGGAGCTCAACATTTTTCACCCGAAAGCAACTACAAGTCGTAAAAGGCGAGGGGCAAGAATTGACAGAAGTCTCAATTGGTCCAAGTGTGAAACCAATGCCCACAAACCGCAAGGTGACGGCAGGAAGGAAAGTGAAGCGCTTGATGAGAATTGGCTGCATCGCCACTCCCGCAACCAATGTTTCCCCCAAGACTATCAGGTCGGGGCAGGCTTCTCAAAACAGCCGAAAGCCGAGCATGAAGGCCGCAACACACATCATGGGTGAAGGAGCTCCTTCGCCTGGATCCTCCATGAATCAACCGCTGTATCTGAGCTGGTTTGTCTCACCGAGACCAAATCGCAACTCAAAAATTTTGATTTTAAATTTTAATTCGTTAATTTTCAGTTTATGCTATTTTTAGTAACTTTCCTTATCTTAATTTTAACTAAATATAAAAATTGCAATTTTTAGTAATTTTACTTTATTTTTATTTTATTATTTTATGTTATTTTTATTTCTATATTAATATTTATTTTTATTTTATTTTATTTTAACTTATCTGAATTAAATGTTGTGTGTTTTTCTGCAGGTTGGTAAATGTAGTGTGTACGTAATTTCGCAATAATGGCGAAATTCATTTGCGGGCTTTTGATGCCCCGGACCTTCTCAACGCCTAACCCATTTATAAAAGGGGGCCCCGCCATTTTCATTCCACACCAACCACATTCCTCAGAGCCGTGAGCCTCCCTTCAGTGTCGTGCACCCATGCCCTGAGCTCTAGTGCCCTGTGTTTGCCCCGCGCCCTTCCAAAGGCTCCCGACCCATGCCCCGAGCCACCATCGTCCTCGAGGGCACCAAGGTTCTAACATCCAAACAAGGCAAGGTCCATTTCCTACTCCTCCGCCTAGCCGAGCCCAGCCCCGCCGATGCCACCCATGCTCCCGCCCATCGCTTCTCTCGAGCCCTCGCTACCGCGCCGAGCCCAAGAGCCGCCCACTCCGCGGCTGGCCGCCGTGTCTCTAAACCCATCGCCTCTCGCCCAACGCTGCTCTCTTGCGCGCGCAGTCCACTCGCCGCTAGCCATCACCACTTTGCATTACCTCGAGCCTCAAGCCCCGCCTCGCAGCCGATTGACCACCCATGGTTCGCACTGCGGAGGTCATCGCTACAGCCCAGGTCGGCCAGACTCCCCGAGAGAGACGATGCAGGCACTTCCAGGGCTGCAAATGCTCATTCTCCGAACCAGGCTATAGAGTCACCACCTACATTGGCCCCAACTGCTATACCGGAGGAGCCTCAGGCTTCTAAGCTCCCATCCCGGGCAATACGATCAGGCCGACCTCGCCCCTTCTCCAAAGGCATCGATACCACGCCAGAGGGCCCCGCCTCCAGGGGCCGGGCCCTGACATCAGGCCCGAGGGAGTCTTCGAGATCTCGGCCCGAGTCGTCACCTCCTCTAGCCGATCGTGTCTGCCGCCCATTATCACCGGCCTCGAGGATCGCGCCCCATACCACCTGCGGATCCACCTAAGGAACGTGGATCAAGGCATAGAGACTTCCATAGAGCTATACTATGACATACCGGTTGGCGCGGACCCAGCGATTGAGGGCTTCGATGCGGTTGTCCGTGTGCGCTTCCTTTCATGGCCTTGGCGATTAACTATCTCGGTTGTGCTTGAGTTCTACCACGCTATGACATCGGGTCTTGGTCAGTTAGACTCAGTTCGGCATTGGCGGTAGCGAGTACTCATTTCGCGATATTGCAGTACGTGCCGACTACTTGATAGTCTGGAAAATTCTGAGTTATAGAGCGTGGCCCAAACCATCAGAGAGAGAGATGGTCATTGTCTGCTCGAGATACTTCGTAGGGACTATACTCTTATGGCGACTTAGCGCGAGATGCTTCTAGTGGACCACGTCTTTCCCGAACCGACTTATTCCCATTCTGACATACCGGCGTAAAGGGGAGCTATACTCGAGGCTCTATCACGGGATCTGAAAGGATTCACGGTTTTAGTCCCAGGCTTGTCATGACTTCCTTCTTTGCATTTTTGAGGAAGGTCACGCGAGGGGCTCGGCGGGATTTACCTTTATTGATCTGGGGTTCTTGGGCCGGGTCTGGGCATCCCAGGGTTCACGAGGGCCCGCGAGTTAGGCGATAGATCAGTTGGAGTCCTATCCACGGGCGATCTCTTTACATGCCGTCTCCATTATTCTCCCGGCGCCGAGAGGCGGCGGATGATGTGCGAGGACCCACGAGGGGAGAGCCTCTGATTACAGAGATGGAGGTGGAGGTGGAGGGACCGGGTTCACCAGATTCATGACTCGTCTCCACCTCCTGCGCTGACCTACGACACTCTTTTGGCGCTCTATGCTGTTGCGTGATCTCTAGAGCATATCCATGTCAGTTCTAGGGAGCTAGCTGATGTTATGGATGTTGTTTGTGCACTTCTTCACTCTGCGGGCATCGTTGGACGGTGGATGGCGGTCGAGGTCAGCATAGCGCGGGAATCACGTCATGCTTCGCCCGGATCATGAGCCGCCTCGGTCTCAGCTGAGTCGGCGAGACGAGGCACCTTACGGCCCACTCGAGATCGATCCACGATGCTTGGCCTCCTTGGATATCTTGGCTGCGGCTGAGCAACTTGGATCCACGGCATCTACGCCACCACGATAGTGGGTGGCAATTCGCACTCCACTTCTTTAGCTTTTGATCCTACCCGGTGGAGACATGTTCATGCGTTTGGGGAAAAGTTAGAGATGAAATTAATACTTCCAGCATATTTTGTCTTGTTTTTTGGCTTTATCAACTGCCTACTTATTTTGTATAGGATTGTATAGGATGCATGTATTAGCCGATAGTAGGCAGTGATACTTTTGTTGTGTTTAGCTATGTTAAGCTTGTATTAGCCACATTGGTTATATTAAAAGCTTTATATCATTATTTACTTACTTTCTACACTTTTACAAATCATTTTTTTGTGCCTATATTTTTGTGTTTCAGCTCTTACCTTTAGTAGAGGTGAAACCATGCACCACCATGATGTTAGAAACGGAGTTCCATGCGTGATTAAGTTTTGGTGATTGAAGTTCCAGTGTATTCAGCCTTGTATTTCCACACCTTTAGTTATTCACACCTGATGCACATCGGTTTTGCGATAGGTTGTGAAGCTATATACCTCTTTTCACTTTGCAAGGCAAGCTTAGATCGATTAATGACCAGTAATAGGTTTGTGTTACCTGAGAAGGCCGATAAGAGTCTTCCAAATGAAAAAGAAAGAAAAGCGAAAAGAAAGAAGAAAAAAAAAAGGGGAATGAAAGTCGTGACACTTTGCCTTGAAACGACGATCCAGGGTATATGGCGAAGTCTTTAAAGCCGGTGCCACTGAAGCCTTCATTGGTTGGGAGTCATCGACTTTGTGTTCGTTACAAGGGTGGATGGGTGGAGTTTAGCGAGTTGTAGGTGCTTAATTCGCGAAATCATTCGAAGTCAAGGAATTGAAGCTTGAGGTTTGTGGTCGAAAGATCCTTGACTTGATGCCCTAAACCTTAATTGGTTGAAGTCGCGATTGGACCCCAGATTACGGACTTTGGGTGAAGTCGAGTTTTGACTATTGCACCCTACAATACAATCAGAGTATGAAATAAAATTATGGCGAATACATTTGGGTTGGTCAACAATTTAAGGTCATGGCAGTAGCTTGGTTGGGGGGAGGTTCAGCTTTGAAATTTATTAGTTCAAACTGGTTATCTTAAAACACTTAGATTTAGGTGGAAGTTCAGGTTGACTCCCTTAGAATTGATGCTGCCCTGAAACTTGTTCTTGTATGGCATTCGTTCTCTCATGATGGTTTTTGTACAGAGTCTAAATTTTTCATACTAAAGGAAAGCCTCACTTGTACACACTTTTTGAACAGCATACTCTTTTTGCAAAGGCATAACCTGCATACCCTTGATTGTTTTTAGCATTGCTAAGGGACTAGCAACGTGTCGGTTGAGGGGTGTGATTAGTACCCAAAAAGTGCTATTTTGAGTCCTATTTAAGATAAGCCAGTGCTTTTGCGTACTAATCATATTAATTAAGCCGACATTGACACGCAAGTGTGTCCGATTAGTACCGTTGATTTCGTTTCGAGGTTGTTTTTGGTAGTTTTCCAGGTTTTTGGGAACTTCAGCCATCATTTCAAGTTTGGCTTCAGACAGCCGATTTATGCCAAGTTCAGATAGAATTTCACGATTTCCCATCGCTTCCAGAGGAAGAAATGTCAAGTGAAATGAAGAAATGAGGTCGAACTCATTTGTGAAGCAAATGCAGAGATCAGATTTTCACATGGCATAGCTTAAAATTTTCAAGGATTGCGAAAATTTCGCAATGATAGAGAATTTTCGCTATCATAGGGAAAATATGGCAAAAAATTTCGCAATCCTAGCGAAATTTCGCTATGGCCATATTTTCGCTATCATAGCGAAAGTTACTGTGCATAGCAAAAATTCAAATTTTCGCTATGCCTGTAATTTTCGCTATGATAGCGAAATTTCGCTATGATAGCGAAATTCACTATGCATAGCGAAAAATGTCGCCTTTGATTTTGAACTAAACGACTTCGCTTTTGTGTAATTCCCATTTTATCCCCAATGTAATCATATATTTTGGTATTTTTGGTATTTCACATCTCAGATGGCTATATAAGCCACTCTTATGACATTTGTAACCCTAACTTCATTCATCAGAATCCACGCAGCCTTCTCATTTTAGTTACAGCTTTTCTCTCTCTCTTCTTTCTCTCATTTCGTTCCAAACACCCCCTTTGAGGATGACAACTCAAAGGATGTCATTAAGCTTTCAAAGCCTTAAAGAGAGGGGTTGCTAGGTTGGTTAATGGTGGTTGTGTGTTCTCGCTTTTAAACGAAGGTGTACTGCATTTATGTGTTCCAAACTTTCCAAACTAGGTTTAATGTTATTTAATGTATTTCCTTTCAGTCAATACTTGTCAGTGCTTCAGGTTCGTATTCTTAATGGTGATACACCGACGTCCATTAGATCATTTACAAGCCATCGAAAGTAGGTTAAATGCTTGGTTTAAACCGCTGAACATTAAATGCTCGTGAGGTGTTTCGCTCGGGCTAGGAGTGTTTTCAAGGGTTAGTTTTTAAAGCTAAACAAAGAATCCGGTTTTGATAATGACTATATGTCATTTGCCCTAATGCGATAAATAACCCGAGGACACCTTTATAACCTCATTTTACCAAGCTTACGACTAAGCCTTCAAGGTCTCCATTCCACACTTTAGTTTAAATTGTTTCGGTTAACCTAGTGACAACAACTCCCACACTTTTTAATGCAAATCCAAAAATCCAAATGAAAACCTCACCATTTTTAATCATGATACAAATCATTTGTGGGATGAAACCCATCCCCTGCAATTCAACTCCTAGATCGCTATATCGCAGTGAGTTGACTACTTCAAAGAGGAAAATAGGAAACAAATTTTGTTGATTCCGGATCACCCTACCGTGGCACGAATCATTTATGTGATTCTAGTGCCAGTATAAATTTGATGCCTCTATCAGTTGTGCAAAGACTTAGTTTGGGGAAACTAATTCAACTACAATTTACACCGCAAATGGTCGATGATCAATGGCACAACCGTGCTGGTATTCTCAAGATGTACTTGTCAAGGTCGAAGTTCATCTTCCTAGTAGATTTGTTATCATGAAGATGGAGGAAGATACCCAAGTGCCTTTTGTCGCTAGAAGACCTTTCATTTTTAGCAACCTGAGATGCCTCGATAGATGTACGTAAAGGTGAATCGACACTAAGGGCGGGAAATAGCAGAATTCTTAATCTTACTGTGGATTTGGAACATCCCGATGTAGATGTAGAGTTCGTATGGTCAGAAAACAATAGTCTTCTTGTTTAGTTGAATTCGATCAGATTCTTCAACATCCTATCAATGAAATTGAGTTGAATTTCAAAAGATTCGAGTCTGACAGAATTACCGCTTCAAATTTGTTTAACAAAGAAACAGCCTCAAGCATAATGAAAACAAATAAGATGAAGTATGCAAATTTAAAACAAAAAATCACGAAAGGTGAAACTAGTGCCAAAGGGTTAACATTGAAAGAATTGCCCAGTCATTTGAAATATGAGTTCTTAGAACCAGAAAAGAGAAAACTAGTCATCATATCAGCTGCATTGACTGAAGTTGAAGAACAGAAGTTGCTGAAAATTTTGAGAAAATACAAGGAAGATAATGCTTGGTCAATTGAGGATTTGAAAGGTATCAGTCCCTCCATTTGCATGCACAAAATATTGCTGAATAAGAATGCAAAAACTTCTATTGAGCCTCAAAGGAGGATGAACCCAGTGATGAAAGAAGTTGTCAAAGAACGTTCTCAATGGTTAAATGCAAGTTTTATATATGCTATATCGATAGTTCGGGTAAGCCTGCATGTGGTTCCTGCAAGGTGGATTCACCGTGGATCGTAAATGAAAATAATGAATTGATTCCTACAAGAACTGTGATAGGATGGAGGGTGTGTATTAACTACAGAAAACTGAATACAGCAACAAGAAAGGATCATTTTCCCATGCCTTCAATCGATCGATAGCCGGATAGATCAAGTAGACATCTTTCACTTTTGTTTTCGATGGATACTCGGATATAACCAAATTGCCATTGCACCTCGAGGATCAGGAGAAACCACTTTACATGCCTATTTGGTACTTTTTGCTTTGGGGAGAATCTCATTTGGTTTATGTAATGCCCCGTACCTTCCAAAGATGCATTGATGTCTATATTTTCGGGATGAAGCGTATTAAAGCTTATGGAGATCTTCATGGATGATTTTACAAAGGTATGGATCCAGCTTTTGAACAATGCTCGCATAACTCGGGGACGCGACTTCAAAGGTGCAAGGACAAGAATCTAGCTCAATCGGGGAAATGCCATTTTATGGTTACGTATGAATTGCCAGGGCACATGATTTCTCGCAAGAAGGCTTCGAGGTAGACCAAGCAAAATTTCACTATAATAAATTTGATGCCACCCCACTACAGTCAAGGGAATTTTGAAGTTTCTTAGGACATGGCCGGATTTTAGTAGAAGATTTATCGAGATATCTCAAAATTGCTGTAATTCATTATGTATTGCCGGAAAAGGATACTAAGTTCTCGTTTTGATGAATCCCGCTGCACTTTTCAAGAAATCAAATCCGTGACTACTAAGCTCCCATCATGGCAAAACCAGATTGGAACAAAGAATTTGAAATCATGTGTGATGCTAGTGATTTTGCAATGGGAGTTGTATTGGGACAGAGAGATGAAAAAGTGTTCAAGGTCATATACTATGCCAGCAAAACCTTCAACGAAGCTCAGGAAAACTATTCTATTACTGAAAAGGAGATGCTAGCGATAGTATTTGCATGTGAAAAATTTAGGCCATACATTTTGGGGTTCCCATGTTATTATACACACTAATCATGCAGCAATCAAGTATCTAATGGCAAAGAAAGAAATAAAGCCAAGACTGATCGTGGGTATCATATTTCAGAATTTGATTTAGAAATAAAAGACAAGAGAGGTTGTGACAATGTGATAGCTGATCACTTGTCAAGAGTGGAGAAACACCTTAGTATGACACCATACTAAGGAGATGTGTACCAGCTGGTGGAGAAACACCAGCTGTCACTCCAAACACCTTAGTATGCTGATATTGTGAACTTCTTATCTTATGGAATTATGTCACCATAATTCAACTACCAGCAGAGAAAAAAACTAAGGACTAACAGCAGGTACTACATCTAGGATGACCCATTATTGTTTAAAAGTGGAGCTGATCTCGACATAAGGAGATGTACCGGCGCGAGCAAAGCAAGATTTTACAAGAATGTCATGCATCACCGTATGGAGGACATTTTTCAGGAGATAAAACAACCCACAAAATTCTCCTGCAATGATTTTAATCGGGGCCTACTATTTTTAAGGACTGCTTGAATATAGTGGCTATGTGATCAATGCCAAAGAATGGGAAATATCGCAAAGGCATGAAATGCCCCCGCAAGGTATCCCGGTGGCAGAATTGTTCATGTATGGGGAATGGATTTCATAGGCCTTCTAGCTTCATTTCTGGAAATATATACATACTTCTAGCCGTGGATTATGTATCAAAATGGGTTGAGGCAAAGCAGCCTTGTCCCAAGAATGATGCCATAATACAATGTGGATTTTTACAAAGAAATATTCTCATAGATTGGGACACCCAGAACTATAATCAGCTGATTGAGGGAGCCATTGCAAATAAGGTGTGTCACAAAACCCATGGGCATATATGGTATCAAACACATTATGAGCTTGGCTTATCACCCTCAAATAAATGGGCAAGTTGAAATTTCCAACAGGGAGATAAAGAAAATTCTTGAAAAGACTGTAAGTTCCAGCATAAGAGATTGGTCTTTGAAGCTTAATGATGCACTCAAGTATACAGATCGCTTTTAAAACTTCCATCGAATGTCCCCATACAAGTCATTTTTGGAAAACCATAGCCATCTATCTGAAAGCAGAATATATAGCTATGTGGGCCATCAAGAAGCTAAATTTTGATTTCAAGGCTGCTAAAGAAGAGAGGCTACCCAGTTAAAATGAATCAAAGAGTCAGAGGAATTAAGCATATGATAGTGCCAAAGATTCACAAAGATAAAAAACAAAGAAATGGCATGATCAACGAATTTTGAGGAGTGGGAATTCAAGGTAGGAGATCAGTCCTATTATTCAACTCCGCATCAAGACTCTTCCAAGTTTAAATCCAAATGGAGTGGACCATATACGTGAGTCTCAAGCACACAATTCAAGCAAACGACACTTAGAACCGTAATCAGCTTGAGGAATTCAGAAGAATGGTCGGAGATTTAAAGCACCACCTCGGGGAGAAAAGCAATCAAGACAACCTTGGGCTCTAAATGAGAAAAATTGAAGAAACAGAACAATGGCAAAGAAGAAGTCCAAATCTAAAGACTAAAAAATTGAGCAAAATTTTGTGGAAGGCAATCCACATCGGGCTTGTTTAAGTTTTTCTTATTAAATTTTTCTTTCTTTTGATGTTTCAATTTAATAGCTTTGAAAATTTTTATTCATATTTGATTGAAAAGTAGGTAAATACTTTGTTATTTTGTAGAACAATGAAAGATGTGCAAAAAGGGGGAGATCTATTAATCAAGCTTCCAATCCAGATCGTGAGACAAAAAGGGCAGATACTCTTCTTGATTTTAAATTTTGTCTTTATATGGATGATCAAAGTTCGGGGGAATTTTAATTTGTTAAGGTGCTTAAATTTTGAATGTGATGCATAGTGGATGATTTTGCTGAATATTTGCATGATGAAGATGAATTGAGTTGTAGTAGTATTGATTGGATTTGAATAAATTGAAATTGCTATGAATTTAATTGTTTAGAAGACTCTAAAATGTTCTGGGCCGCAACACTATCCAAAAAAGTCAGAACTAAGAATGGATGTGGAAACAATAAAATAGAAAAGAAATCGAAACAGTTGAAGCCGAGGTCACGACTTCAAAATAAAGAAAGGAAAGGCAGGAAAGTTGTGACACAAAAATTCTCGTTGTGACCACACTCGTGCTCGCAACAAAAATTCAAGTTGCGACTGCATTAATCCAAAATTCAATAAAAGTGGAATTTTAAACCTCTCATTTTGGGCATCCCAGCATTAAAAGTAGGATTCCTTAAAAATAAAATCATCAATTAAAAGGCTTAAAAATTTGATGACGTGAAATAAATTGAGCCAACGATCCACTCCAATTTCAAGGTCAGTTCCAATTCATCATAAACCTTTCGCCAGATCATTCATTCGGGAATTCGAAATAAATAGTTATTAATGCATAAACAT